>CM060888.1:73804198-74404198 GCA_030762935.1 Hymenopus coronatus | reverse complement strand
AAAGTTATGTAAAATTCATTCCCAACCATGAGAAGAATGTAAGAACATAACTATGAGCAATTATCAATGCAAAATTGATTACAAATTCACAAAATTTAATATTATTAATCGATTTAACGTTAATCTTATTTCTGTATTTTCTTAAAGATTTATAGAATAATTAAATTCGATATAAGGATTTTTTTTAAATTCAATTTATAGCTCAAAATGTCAATCTTCAAGAAGCCTTCATAGGCTATTCTTAGAATTTGTAAGATGCAAGTTTTATTCATTAAACACCTGAACAGTGTGGCAGTCGAATAATGGATTACAATAAATTTTATTTATAATATGCATTATTATTGAAAATATAATTTGAAGGTGGATTTAATGGTAATTTTGTGAAGATTGATAGAATGATTATAGCTCTATAATGTGCACACAATCAAAAGAGTTAATCACTTTTAGAAGAAAAAAAATCGAAGTGTTCATTGCAAAGGGTGGTTAGGGCTGGAACGACTGTCTTGAAAATCTTCGTATCGCATCTTTATATTTATTCGAATTTTTGTTTTTCACAGAAACACGGCCTATTTTAAATGCCTATTTCGGTCAGGGAGCATCAAAACATTTATTTCCGATGAAATCTTGACATAAAAAATGTTGTTGGAATAGAATAGGTACTTTAAGTATGTAGAAGAGAAGGTAATACACCCACGATACAATAGAATTTCTGTTTTATACTAACAAAAGAACCACAAATGACCCTTACAGAATGAGCTACAATAACATAAGAATAATGACGATCCGATGACGTCGTTTCTCTAGCACTGCACTCCTGTGTTATTGCGCTGCAGTAACCAGGGTTGTTTTCCACCATTAGATACCATTAGTCGGAGCTGTCAGCACGGGGATGGGGAACATTTGTCTCGTCTCAGGGATATAAGAGAGTTTTCCGTTTGGTTGCCCACCCTGCTGGGGTTTCCCACAGTTATATTGCAGTCGACCTGTCTCATCAGGACCGCGCGCGCTCTCCCTCCATCCTGCAGCAGAGGTCTGCTTTTTATTGTTTACCTGTTCAGAAACTCTCTCAGCACAGAAATGTGGCGATTTCAACTACAGAGTTGCACTTAATCATTACATCTGTTCATGATTCCCTGTCCAACACGTACATGACGATATAGAGAGTGTTCTACCACGTGATTTAGCTAAAAGGTGGGATAATTAAACAAGCATAAAGTTAAGTTCCTTAAAGTAATAAACAAGTTACTTTTAAAGACCTGAAGTATGACATTCGCATGACTTACACTATTTATTCCTCAAAACTATTTTGTAAAAGCTGTCTTCCAACTTCATCACGTTATTTAAGAATAAAATTAAGATCTAAAATAAATTAAATGTTTCATTACATACTTCATTTTAGATGCATTGCTTATAGTGGAATACATCAGGCTCAACTGACAGTTAAAATCGTTTAAAATTCGGTCGCCATGACATAGCTTTGCAATTCCAGACCTTTTGTTTGACCAGGAGAAAGAAAGTATATTAAACTTAAGTGTATTTTAAACTAAAAAAATCTCTCAGAAACGGTTAACTCGCTAACAAAATTACCGGTTGTGTCTAATAAGATCTACCTTCTTTGTTTATTAAGATTTTATCCATCTCTTACAGTTTACCTGGTGTGCAAAAGTCATTTAAAATGAAACAGACTTCAGAGTGTATTCTAAGCAAATTTAGATGCACGAAAATAGCTGTTAATCAAAATCGTTAAGAGTCATTTTAGGGATAATCAAAACTTTGAAAATGATTTCACGTAAAGAGTAGTTTTGAGTAGGAAAATGTTCTTAAAAATAACCTTTCGCATCCTAGAATGTTGTTAAATATGACAGTGCCAGCCCACAGGTCGGAGATGTATCAGGGGAACCGCTTTAGTCATAAGGACAACGTAACAATCGCTCATTTCTTTTTTTATATCCAATTTTAGTACAAAAACAGCTTACCTAGGTCGGTTATGTGTGTGCCCCCTTTCATTGTCTCAAAAAACTCTGACCAAATAATTCTTTGAACATAGAAAAATAATTATTTTGTTGCTATACAACTCTTATGTGCTGTATTTGCATTGCTTTTTCTACTCACTCTTCTACCAGTTACTCCCACTAAACCTTACTATTCTATTTCTTGTTGATGATGAGCCTTCATTACTTATTTCAATGTAGATGTAAGAGGGGTAAAGTAAGCTGAAGCTGTTCTCAAATCTTTCAAAATCTGGTCGATATGTATGGCTATAAAATCTGTTCTCTTGACATAAACAAAACAAAACAAAAAAAAAAAAAACACGAATAACTATTTGCAGATAAGAAAATTATCAAGTAATTGAAAATACGAACCAATGATAGTTTTACCTAAGAAAAAGTGGACGCCAAAAAATGAAAAATTGATTGCTTCAACGAGACTTGCATAGTAGTCATATTTTGTCTGTCTCTTACAGTTTAACAATCATACACAAGTGGTCTAGAGGTTAATCCCATACATTCAAAGTATATCTGCACTGTTATGAATACAGCTTAAACATATGGAATAAATATTAGAAACGTTTTTCAATGCAAATAGTAGTTAAAATTGTATATTCTTCCAAATTATGTGTTCTTTAAAAAGTTCTAAACTTAAATACCAACTACCATATTTATTTTAAGAACTACTGTTCAAACAAATGAATTTTTTTTCTAAGACTACTTTTAGCACCCCCCCTCCTTCAACTCATGGGACCTCAAGACATTTCCGAGGAAATCTTGACACCAAACTTTTTAGATGAAATATAATAGGTACTTAAAATGTTTTAATGTCATTTTGAGATAAAAAAGTGTGTTGAAATCTTTAAATATACTGTAAATCTATATTTAGAAACCAAAATTTTGGCATGTATGAAGAAATAAAAGGCTTTTCGTCGCTAGTAGCAATAATAATAATACTATTAATAATAATAATAATAATAATAATAATAATAATAGGAACAATAATTGTCACACATTAATTATAACAACAATAGACGTATAATGTTTACCCTCGCCCTTCTCATTATGGGTATAAATTAGCGTACGATCTCAGTTCAACAGGCAATAAACTCCTCAACTGTGTCGGCCGCGGCAGATGGCGCTGGAGTGGGAGAGGCTATAAAGGGATGATGACGCTTCTCGGAGACCCGACACTCACACGGCGGGAAGAAAAAGGGATTTCCTCTTTTCCAAACAATAAACTTTGTTCGTTCCGCCTCTTCACCCTGCCTTCCAACCCTCCCAACATACAACTTCATTCTCGCAGCTTACTTTTATCTGAGCTTCGTGAAATGGATGATCGTAGAGTGGGGGGAGCTCTGCGTCATAACGGATCAAGAAGACTGGGAACCTTTTATCATATTCACATTTATTGTCGTTGCAGTAAATGGGAATTTCGAAACACGCTCGTTCCAGTTGGATTATTGAACACTAGCGGCCGCTGTCCCGCAGAGAAAGCTCTACAAAATAATGTCAAGACATTCGTTTCTCTACTAGAAGTACCAAGAATAAGAATGAATTTCAAGATGTTTCATAACATCGAACAAACTGGAGTGAAGCGAACAACGAATCGTATTTGCTTTTAGTTCAGCGCCAGTAAGGCGAAATTATGAATTATTTATTCATAGATGTGCACTTTTTTAACTATAGAAATTCTTCAGCATTCTTCAAGGCAAAGAGGACTTAAACATTGCTGAGAAGTTACTCGGCTGGTCACCCAAAAAATACTACCCAATTAATTACAATCAATACCTGGCTCTGTGGGTAGAATTTCAAGACCCAATTATAACATTGCTTTCATTATTAGAATTAAACATTTATGTTAATTTTCGCTTGGCTCAAAATACAGTGAATTTTAGCTGATACTATGATAAATAAAGGGGGAAAATTTTGAAGGAGAGGCTGGATTACAAGGAACAAAAGGATCCGATTTGATCTTTGACTTCCACCACCTATTCTGTAACAAACTATACTTAAGAAAAGCTAATTTTTCTACCCCTTCAAGCTAATCTAAATAAACATTAACATGAAATTGTCATAGTACTTATTCCCTTGTACGTAAAAGAGAACTAAATTATACGCTATGCTGAATTGACAGTCAAATTTTTAAAGAATTGATCGATATGCGATGGCATTTAAATTCGGTTTTCTTTGCATGGTAAGAGAAAAAGAAAAATGTATGACGACTCTCCATTTGATAAAAGTTTTAAGTATTGAAAATTTTAAAGCAATAACCATAAATATATCGGACATTATTAACTGCACAGAACTGTATTTGACATTAATTGTGGTTTAAAGGAGATCCACATTTTTGAATAGGAAGTTTCTGTCTATCTCTTACGATTTACCAGCTGTGGAATAGTCACCCAGAGTGAATAGGACTTCAGAGACTATTCCCAGAAATTCAAGATGTACCTAAATAGTATTTGTCATGAAAATTTCCTGAGCATACGGTGTTTTAATCAAAATCGTTAAGGTTTTTGATAAAATTAAACTTTTCGTAAAGTTTCCATGTAAAAGGATAGTTTGAGGTGGAGAAATATTCTTAAAGCTGTGTGTATCCTCCTCGGAAAATACTGAACTTAAATATATAATTTGGTATTCAACCGACTTTAAATTTTTGAGTTATACTTTTCTAAAATGATTTTTGGGCGGGGATTTAGAGATCACAAAAGGTATATTTCCACTAATATGTAGGTACATTGTAGAGAAAGTAAATGAAAGTTCAAGCATTCAACCATCATTAAACCCTTTTAGCAACAGAAGCTTGCGGACTAAGCTTTCCTAGCAGACGACGCTTCTCCGGGCATTGAGACAAATAAATTAAAAGTCTGATTGCTACACCCACATGATCTTTTCTGCGCATTCTTCTACAAGCTATTTATACAAAATATTAATCTAATTACTGTTAAAATAGATAAACCTGAATTTCCCATTTACACTTTCCGTGTAAATATTATACACTAAATTAAAGCGATTGCCAAATCTTTTCAGAGTTGGTTAATTCTTATTGGCTTTGAAAGAAAGCATCGGTTGTATTACATTCACATGGCATTCTTTATCCTTAATTGTATATTATTGAGTGCAAAATATTCTATGCAGTAAGAAGTGGCGTTTAACACAACATATATTTGAGATGTTCATTATTACATGCATTCATAATTTTAATTTTATATAAGTAGCCTCTCAAGTTCTCATTACATAGCGTTTGCTTAATTGTAAATGGAAATAAATAGACAAAATCTTAAAAACAGTAAATATAAATATGGTTGAAGCACAGATTGCATGCTAATTTTTTGTAGGCTTAAAATCTTCACGATTTTGTTAGTTATTGAATTGAATTTTCAAATACTAAGTTTTCTCAAATGGAAAGTTGTCGTTCAAAGAGAATAGAGTTTCAAAGCCATTACATAGCGGCACGCTCTTTAAAACTCTGACTCACCTTACCCACCGTATCGTACAATGAAATGTGTAAATCCCATTTGAAAGTTATCTTGATTAACAATAAGTAGATACAACAGTTTCATAATCGGCTTACCCTCCCTAGTTATAGGTCTGACACCCTCCTAGGACTTGCAAGCATGCCTACGGGTCAGAAGCCTCTCGGGGAGTCTACGGCACGAACCACAGAATGGAGAACCTGTTACGAGGGGTCGGCCCATAGGCAAGCATGAACTTGAAGTGGATGCTAGGAAACGGAAGCGAAATAGATACAAGAGTAAGAGTTTTAAATACTTTTAGCTATTTAGGATTTAACGTATCTGGCAAATGAATATTTAATATAAAAGTAAATGAATGTTATAACATGTGCAGGACAGTAAAAACAATGAAAACCCAAACTTTAAAATCAAGTATTATTCAAGTGTTTCAAGTTTTATAAAAATATGACAATACCAACCCTAACAGATGCAAGTGAAAACTGTACACTCTGTAGGTTGGATAAAAGAAAAGTAGAAAATGTAGAATAGAGATTTAGTGGCATGGCATTCGTAAATGGAATAATCAATACAGCAAAATAAAGTGCAGAGTAGAGAAATTAATTCAGAACAAAATATCCGAGGAACAAATTGATTTCACAACAAATAATCATGCTTGATTCATCATCTCATTGCAATAAGTCAAATTATTGAAAAATGTTAAATGTTAAATGAAAGGATGTGCCTTGTGTGTTTGTTGGCCTTTAAAGGGCATAACTTCCCATAACTAAGCTTTGGAATTAACTATATTGATTTGGAATTCCAGAACTGCTCCAATTTATAAAGCGGTTATATGATTGCAGTGCCCCTGTAAAATTGGGAAATAATAATGCGAAATGCTCTGCTTATCCAAATGACTGATGCAAGCTTGTAGTATTCGCCAAGATTATTAAAAATGTGTTTGAAAACGTGTTAAAAATGGAACAGAAATCGTTGCAAAATGAGCATTGAAATTGATAACAAAGCCATTATTATATATTCTAATTATATAAATAATTATAATTTATTATTTTCTGAAGACCAGGTCATGATAGGACAAGATCAAGATGAGATTGAATTTATGACACGCATACTTATGGACGCTTTTCAGCAAGTGGAGCTGAAATTAAATTTTGGAAAGACTGGTAGGAGGACCTGGAGAAAATCTCTTTAACAAGTATAAATATTAAATATATTATTGCCGGATCCAATACAAGTAAAGGTAAAAATCTCCTTCATGCCAAATATATTAACTTATCATATCGATATCGAGGTAATGTCCCTCGCACTCAATTTTTATACCTTTAACTTCTGCTTGTTTTATAGTATCAAATTTTGCTTTATGTGGAATGCCTTTTTAGTAAATAGATACGTAAAGGAAAAGTCATACTACATCAACGAAATGTCAATATCAAGCGGCTGCTTCAAATCCAAAGTGATGAATTGATGTAAAATGTATAGATAATATTCGATGTAAAAGGGGGCAATTAGATCGTTGAATGGCTTCCTTTGGAACAGAAATTTGACAAGAAGGACAACATTAAACATAATAAAGTCAAGAGTAGAAATAATTTCAACACATGGGGGAGGGTGATTTCACTATAAGCGGAAAAAATAAAAAAAAATTGGCAACAGAAATGGGTGGGTTGAGAATGAGTCCAAGAATATCAAGGATTCAATAGGTATAAGGAAAATTTATATAATACTGGAAATGGATGCAGTAGTGACGGTGATTGATAGACTATAAGCACGAACTTTAACATGGTATGGGCACGTAAGGATAATGAAGGAATAAATATTACCATGTAGTGCTATTAACTGGACAATTTTGGGAGAAGAAAATGAGAAAGGCAGACTTGACCTGGATGGATGAAGTCAAGAAGTTTGTTCACAGTCATAGCTCACAGAAGAGGCCTCAAAGAAGGAACTGCAACAAGAAGTAAAGATGTAAAAGCAAAACTATGTAAGTAAAAAATGGCAGAAAAGCTGTTTCTAAGAAGTACAATGAAGAAATAAGAGCAAATTTGAGCATATACAACTTAACAGGAGGAATCTACAACATAAATTTAATTGACTCCATCACATGAGGATATTGCCACAGATACTAGTCAATATCAACATAAGCTCTTTAACTGCTATGGTTCTCAGCGACCCATTCTATACTGGGCGTGAAAAGACCGATCAATTTCGCTCCGTGGCCTCTTTATAAGGCTTGAGGTTCTTTTACGTGCCGTAAATCTTCGACACCGGACTAACGGCTTGGCTTTACTTCCCTTCCGAAGGAAGCCATGCTTAGGATTTTTACGTCCAAAAAATCTATCACCCCCCGCCGGATTTGAACCTGTGACTTACACAGGCTAGCATATTACCCCTTGACCATGGAGGAAGACCTAAAGGAAGAAGAAATGTAGGTGAGCCGATCAGTATGAAGATGGAGAGATCTCTTGATGTGAAAGCAGTCCAAGAGCCTAAATCCAGGAACTTGGAGAATAGTTTGCTGAAGAGCGAATATAGGAAGTCGTACGAGGGCAACGCTTTTTTTTTTTTTCTTTGCTTTATTTATTTTTGGGGAACCCAGGAGAGTTGTTTCGATGAAATCTTGATATTGAATCATTCGTTAAAATGCAATCTACCTACATCTTCTTTGATATCAAAACTATAGAAACAGAGCAAATAGTTTTTACAGGAGCAAGATGTGATATCAGCAAAGTCGGGTCTGGAACATTTAAGGCACATCGCACTAAAAGAGATCCAAGCTCTTGCTTCTTCCAAAGAGTCCTTTTTTTTTTCGTCATTATAATTACATTATTCATACGTCAAATTGACGGAGAATGGCTGCCAAACCTTGTTAAAACATGTGATTACGCCCCATTTCGCTCTTTTGTGTTTACAGTGGAGTTTGATTTCGTTATTCCTTTTTTTTTTTAGAGGTGCGCACAAAGACCGACCGAATCTGCCCATTTCAATCATATTCTTTTGGTGGGGAGAGAAAGAAGCCTGGTATAACACATCTGCCGGCAGCGACCCCCCTCTTCTCCCCCTCATTTACCCCGTGTTAGCAGCTAAACGAACAACATTCCCCCTCACTCCCTCCTCTTGCATTAATTGCGTTTGCTGGGTACTGCGCCAAGTGCTGCTTTTCCGTCCTCAAATGCAAATTTTAACCTTGTTAAAGCTTCGGCCTCCCAAGTTTAGATTATCAATGGTTAATTAATCTTCAATTTATTCACTTTGTGTAATGAATTTAACACTCAATTTAGCGGTTATTAATCAAAGTTTTAATTAAGGTTATTATGAGGCACTAATCATGCACCACGGTTGACGTTGTTTGGTGCTGCAATTAAACGTCGGGGGTGGGGCCATTAGTGCTTCTAACGCGTTCTGTGTTAGGTGCACGAGCAACTGGGTGATTTCATTCACCCGAGCCATTACTATCCACAAAACCAGGGCGCTGCTTGCTTGCTCACTTGGGGACCTTGTTACCAACTAAAATGTAACAGTGTTGCGGATGTAGTTAACGTCAACAAACACCGCTCAAATAATCAAACTACTCTTATAAGCTTTGTTCTTCACTATGAGATCGATGTTGAACGCAATTCGAGTAGAAGAATATCAACTCAACTGCGCCACTAGGTTTATACAGGGTGCTAAAATCTTTATCATACTGTTTGGGGTCGTCAAAACAAAACAAGATAGACACGAATCCTGAATGTATTATACCCTACAACATGGGAATACTTAAGAACTTTAAAGACCCCAGGACCTGAAGATCTCTGTGGATAGTATAGTTGCTAACTTTCTTCAGATTAGAATTTAGGATTGTTTCTATATTTTACTTTCTCTACCATCAGCCTTGGGTAACCTCTCCCCATTCCTTCTGGAGTAGTTATTAAGAGTGTTGTTCGGCATGTTAAGTACAGCAGTGGTAGATCCAAATTGAAAGGCGGGTGAATAGATACCATACTATGTGTTTCAGTCTCTCTTCCTCAAATGAGACTTTAAAATTTATTTTGCGTAGCACAATAGAACACCTGACACCTTTTCTGGACAAATTTATTAATGCAGACTTTGAGAGACCTTCATTTAAACTGGAGCGTTATCATTCTTAGTATATTAATCGTTTTAATTATACCTGAAAGTTTGACTTTTCCATGCCGATTAGTATGTACAGAATTAAAATATCGTCTGATGCTATAATTTTTCATGTAACACAATAAATATTCAGCCTTTTTTACAAATTTGAACGCACAATTAATCAGTTTCCCACCCTACGCAAAAATTGTTCTCTACCATTCTTGAATGCCACCCTCAATGAAACGTCACTGTCATTCTTCAGGTGCGCAGTTAAGCAAACATAGTAGAGTGGATAACGAAGGGAGAGGCAATGTTTGCGCACATATGTGAGCAAACTCCCCAGGCCTGTTCTACCACGTACAATGTACATAATGAGTAAAGAAGGTATTGCATTTTATCCAAAAATTCGATACCAGAATTGGATGTTTTGAATTTTTAGAAATAGATTCGTGTGTGCCTGTATTGTGCATCTGTACAGCAAAACTCAAAAACGAAAAATCATATAATATGAAACTGTAAATCAGCATCCTCTAAGAATTGGACACGAAAAGTTTCAAATCCTTCTACTCTTTAGTTGAAAAATTGTTCGAAAATTAAGATTTTACCAAAAATAACTTTAAAGATTTTCATTCAAGTACCATATGTTTAAGAAATATCACAAACGTATATCTTGAATAGCCTCTAATGTCCTACTTTTGTTTTACTCCTGGCATACAAAGGAAAACAGAATTTCAATGACATCACAAAACAACCAGGTTTTAAAGGATTTGTCCATTGATTTTTCCTAGTGCATTCCACTTCTATCTACAAGAAAGTAATAGCAATACAATTTCTGTTAATGCTTATCTCGATTAGCATGAAGTAGAATACTTTTTTTAAGAATATTTATTTACAGAAAATATAGAGAAAGTTATATAACGTATCAGATTTTCTTGATATTTCCATTCGCTGCAGAAACCCATATCTCACATAAATAGGACCAAATTAATCGATTATGGAATAACAGATTGTTTCCTGAACTACAAACCTTCCTTGTATCGAGAATTTTACCTGTTTTACCTGTTAAGTTCTAATTTTTGAACGAAATGGTTAATCTGTGCATTCCACGTTATTCATATGCATATGCTTGGCTCTCTTGTATGATTTTTGTTCTAAGGATGTTTTGTATGCAAACATTATTTTAGATTTTTGGTATTTCATCAGGACTCTTAAAACTCTTAGACCAGAATAATAAATCAGAAAAGGTTGTGTGGGTAGTTTTCTTAAGCTAAACATTTCTTTGCTCAAAATATCAAGTTGTATCATAGACAGATTTATGTTTTTGTTTATGGTGCATCTCAAACATCTAAAGCTATCAACTTGTTCAAATACGACATTTTGAATTTCTAAATGTCTATTCTCTTTTTTATGGTGATCTTTATCTAGCTGCGTTCATTTTCCTCACGCTTCCCTGATTGTATTTCTGGCCTCCCATTCAGACTACCTAGGTTCGATCCAGGGAATAGCATGTGAGATTTGTGGTGGACAAAGATCTGGGCGGGGTTTCTTTTCTCTGGATTCCTCGCTATTCATTCCTCAATTGTCGTATAATCACCATCTTTTATCAATTTCACCTTTATTTTGTACCATCTGCCTCACTCTCATTTGCTTCTCAACAGGCATCTGACTCTTGACCATCTTGTGCAAGTCGTACATAGTTGAAGGGCAAACTAAGTAAGCAAGTCTCTTGATGACTAACGAAGCTCTATCAACATATGTCTTTTAGATCTTTGAGAAAGTAGAGAAGTGGAAGAGGTAAAAAACAAAACAAAATTGATTTCTTTAAGAAAATGTTTCGTTTACAATGTGTTTTAGAAGCGGCAATAAACTAATTTTAATTCAGAACGGTAAATATAACCGATAGGTGCTATATTTCGTTGATTCACTTCTCCCCCAACAAGGTATTAATACCTGAGAAAACTTTACTTTTCTGTGATGCCGCATGGATCCTGTTACTTCAGCCTGTGTGCCGACAAGACGGTAGCTCTTACAATGGCGAGGACAAAAAAGAAGAGACCTTCTCGCTTACTTCTGAAAAATGGCCGGCAAACTTCAACTGAGAAGCATAGGTATGGGTGGGCACATTATGAAGACATCAACTCTCTGGCAGAAAACATTAGCTCATAGCATTTGAGGTTCTATCCTCAAAATGAAGTTACATACATGATTTCTTGTTCAAAATATACTAAAATGTGTCCCTGTTCACAGGGGAATTCAGTCCTGTCAGATTCGTTAAGAATGGAAATCAAAATATACTATGTTTTGGTACAATTTACTAGCACTAAGTAAGGTTCTTCTTAAATTTTAATAATATGAATTTTGGGAATGTGGGTTAAAACAGCTACGTTTATAAACATGATGCTAGTTTACTGATGTTTCTAGATTAGAAACCATCTTATCCAAATCTAAAACATAGGTACTTAAGAAATCCCTCATGTGTTTATATAACGGCTATAGTGCAAAATTCTGTAAAATATATACATTGTTTACAGTAAAATTGTTAGTGTTTTTAAGAGGAAACAAAAGTATTTAAGGGTGCAGGCCCTAAAATCATTTAAGTGCACTTTGAAGTATAGAATAACTTATCTGCCCTTAAAATCTGATTATTTTCTTCATTGCTTGTTTATTCGTTATCATTATTTATTTTCATTCAAACTGCTTCTAGAGGTGCAAATCTTTGCTAATTATTTTGAAATTACTGTTAAGATTAAGATGATGGTAATGATGTTAATGTTGCCGGGAATTTTCAGGCAAGTATAAACATGACAAAGCACAGGCCCTTGGAAGTAAGTTTTAGTAATTAATAAAGTAATTTGCTTTGAAAATACATTTAAGGTACGTAAAATCTGGCCAACAGTTTCATATTAAGTTTCATATTTCAAATATTAATGCCACGGCAAAACAAAAAATCTGATGTGTTCCATTCCCATGCCTTTCTCTACATATCTGTAACAAATTATTTATAAAAAGCTAGTCTTCAATCTAATCCAGATAAAATGAGTAGAATTGGTCTTATTACTTGCTTCCTTGCAAGTAGAAGAGAAATAAGGAATACATTAGGCTGAAGTGACAATCAATTTTTCAAAAGCTGCTTGCTATGTGACTGAAATTCGGTTCTTTGTATGGCCAGAAGTTAAATCTGAAACCAATAAAGAGAAATATCTCAGAAACGGTCAGCTCTAAAAAACAGAAAAAAATATATTACATAAATTGTATGTTTTAACGAGGTCTATAGTGTTTGTCTTGTTCAATTTTTGTCTATCTCTTTCGGTTTACCAGTTATGCAAAAATCGTCCAGAATAAAGGGGTATTCATAGGCAATTCTTAGAAAATTCAAGATAGGTATACATTTTATTTTCTTAATATACGATATTTTAATTGTTAAGAGCCCTTTTTGAGAAAATCAACATTTTAGATAATTTTTCCATGTGTAGGGTAGTTTGGGGCGGGGGATTTTCTTAAAAATCTTCGTGTTGCATCCTTGGTAGAAACTAAGTTTGCTATTTGAGAGACTTTTCGTTTTTGAGCTATGCTGTTCACAGACACACACAGACCTTTTTCTAAAACTACTTTTTCGGTGAAATTTCGAAATCTCGGTATCGCATTCTTGGGTGGAATACCATACCTTCTCTATACACTATACATAGCACGTGTAAAGAAAGTAAAAATGCAACTATTTATCCAAAATCATTTAATCTTCCCTTGAACTCTAATTTGAGTATTGTATCTTAAAATTGTTTTAATATCTTTGTATTTCTGTTTTAGTTCTCTTATCATCTGGTTCTAAATGTATTCTAAATAATGTTGTTCCATAATCACATCCCAGCGTACCCATCTGTCCAATATATCTGTGTATTGCCCATTTTCAATATCTAACACTCGGAACGAATATTTATCCTTTTAAGCTGAAAATATTTGGAAGCTTTTAGCTTTGTGCTACAGCACCAGAGGTCTAAAACATGTGTCAATTTTTGAGAAAATGGTTAAAAATCTTAATCACACAAAAACAATCCACAAATTTTTAAATAGATCATATTTCGCGCTGAAGCAGCACTCATATTTGATACCAATTTTATTTGATCTCAACTTACAAAATGCCAAATCATCTTTTGAATCTTTACGATTCTACTTGATGTTAATGGGAACATTTTTCTTTAATTTATAATTAATCGTAAGTTAGGAAAACTTCCACGTGGTATCCCCAAGAATACTCAAAACTAAGTCACGATTTCCGGTCGTCCAAAATATCCTCACTATTGGAATATTATTTATTCTCATCGGTAACTTAGCTACATTCAGTTAGTGAATTAGAGACAAAGAAATGGCAATCATAGTTTTATATCCCATGCTTAGCCTGAATCTATTACAAGGGAATCTTATCAAGCTGGCCTTTAGTAATTCTCTCCGTAGTGCAACAGCCTGCCGTCCAGCCGCTGCGTCTCCCACCTCTGCCCGCAACAGACAGAGGAGTCCAACAGTAGAGGGATGGGACGTGTTCAGCTCACCAGGCCCCTCACGGCCGGTATTCCAGCTTTCTTAAGCAGAAGCTGTTGCTTTTCATTAAAATAGTTCCTCAATTCGCTCCTCAGGCTGAGTGCACCCCGGGTCAGATCTTCCAGCGGGAGAAAATCCTCACCCAGGAATCGAAACCGGGTCTCCCGCATGGTAAGTAGCTGTGCTTTCACCGCGCTGATGAGACGCTTGGAGTCCTGTCCCTATCACACAGGATTACGGTATGGTATCAAAAGGCATTCAGGAACCTGCTACTTAATATTTATAATTGGGTTCAATTTTCTAACCCATGGCTGTTTTTACTTCCTCTACCGATTGGAAGTAGAGCAGGTAGCAAAGTTTAATACCGAGATTTCAACAGAAATATACATTTTGAGGTCCACTGAATCCAAAAAAGGCATTTTAAAAAAATTAAGCGCGCGCGCGTGTGTGTGTGTGTGTGTGTGTCGGGGCTTTGTGGGAGAGTGTGAATGGTATAAGTCAGAAACTAAAACAGCAGCAGCAACTGAAATTTTAAGATCAGTATCTTACATGTTATATTCTTATTTATTAAATTAAGTTAGAAGTACATTCGTTGTAATACTTTAATGTGTTTGTTTTTATTTAGCACCCCCTAACAAAACGATGCACACAATTTCAGGAACACCCTGCCACCCCAAATAACCTTTACTAGAAAATGGATATTTTCTGGAATATAAAATATATTTACATAGAATAAATTTTATATCCTGAATTTTCCGGAAGTGTTCTTCACTCGGAAGGAATTTTGTATAATGCTGTATAGTTATAGGTAAACATTAAGCGAAAGATGAAAACGTGCTATAAAATGCATCTTTAAAACTCAAAATTTATTCCATGTACTTTTTTTTTAGATATACTACATTTCCGAGATATTCGTTATTAATAATTCACTCTGTTCAATATTTTGTCATTTTTTTAAAATAATTTCTATGAATGTTCATTGCGCCTCGTGATTCCATGAAAATATTATGGACATTAAAGGCCAAGTACAGGGAATGATAAGCGGTATAAGGTAGAGAAAAATATAAATTTAACTTTTCAAAGCTTTTATTTTCTACACGACGCACATGTGCATAGTTGCTAGAGAAGGTGTTGTATTCCACCCAAAAACTCGATGTCGAGATTTCATCGGAAATATATGTTTTTAGATACCCTGAATCAAAAGGTAGCATGTGTGTGCGCGCCTGCGCCTGCGTACACTGAAACTCCAATAATTGGCATTTAAATCAAGGAAGATTTCCAAGAGAATCCCCCATTCGAAACTACCCTCTATATAGAATCTTTTTCAATGTTTTGATTTTCTCTGAAATGGCTCTAACGATTTTTATTAAAATATCATATATTTAATATATTTTAATCACAATAAAATATGTATATCCTGATTTATTTTTTTAATAGTCTCTGAAGCTCTCGACATTCTTGATGACTTTACATATTTGGCGCATTATAAGAGATAGACAAAAACTTAGTACACAAATATGTGTATCTCGATAAAACACTCAATTTAGAATTGACATTTCGAGGTGTTCCTCGTATTGCTTTTAAGCTTTTAATATCTTTATTTCTTCAAATGAGAAGTTTATATACGTATTTCTTTGCCCTCTCATATTAAACAATGGGAATGGCATTTCAAAAGCATCACGTAGCCACCGGCTTTTAAAAAATTGATATTGTGTTTCCTTATTCCTGTTATACAAAGAAATAATATGTAATAAAATCATTTCTGCTGATGTTTAGTTTGATAAGTGTGAATTAGATACAAGCGTTGTTAGAATAGATTATTGCAGAATAGGTAGAGAAAGTTATCTGAATGTAACATCAAGACTTTTATCTTCTGAGAATAATTACTTGTAAACTACTGGTATATCTTCCTTCCGCATTAGATATATGCAGCAATCTACACAAGCCTTTTTATTGGTTTATTATTCTTAAAATAAAACTTTTAGTCTGTCTATATTCATATTTTGGACATAGCTTATCCACTTTATTTTATATTCTTTATTTATTTCTTTCAGATTATATATAAGTTCCTCCTTAAATATCCAATTCTTTGGCATTCATTCCATCAACTGTTCTGAATATTCTTGTTTCATTTGGTTCAAGCTTATTTTATTACTTTCTCTGGCACGTATGTACAGTGTGCATAGTAGATAAAGAACGTATTGTACTAGTAAACATTTTGAATCCAAAATTTCTGCAGAAATATGTTTTGAGGCACCCTGAATAAATAAAGAACAGTATGTTTAGATAAATATCCGTGCGTGTATATGTGTGTGAGCGCGCGTTTTATATTGCCATTGAGATATTTAAATTCTTCCAATTCTTTTTAGATCAGATACCTTTTGATACGATATTTTGCATTTTGAGATTTAAATTTTGTAACTTTTTTCATAACAGTTTTTGTATTACATATTTTGATCAGATACTCTTTTCTTCTGAATTAGATATAATAAAACGATCATCTTAAAACATAAGTTGTGCATAATCTCATCTTTTAAAATTATGCATCCTTTGACTAACCTTTTCGTCGGTGTATGTCAAAAAGTAGTGGAGACATACGCATTCTAATTTATGCCTTGTTTTGTTAAATACCACGATTTTATAACGGAGCACTTCAATGCTTGTTCTGTATTACAAACTCATAAATGCTGGGCAGCTAATGTTTTTCTTTAGTGTAGTACACGGCGGACCCCGAGGGTAATGCAAGGGGGTGAGGTGCAACACAAACATTGAGGGGGCCGGGCTGCATGTCAAGCACAGGTCGGCACGTAATACAATCCTACATAATAACCTCGGACCTTATTATTGGCTGGTTCTCTGATGAATCCCTCGTCATTCTTTGTGGAGACCGCTCGGTCTGACACTCGCTTCTTCTTGATGGGATTACGGATAAGTGGGATTAGGATAATATGTGCGTGATGAATAGCACGGGCTTATAGTTTAGTAAGATCAAAATCTCGGTTAAACGAAACCGTTACAGTATAATGTGATATATTCTATTTTCGCGTATGTATGGACAATGTATATAATAAGTAGAAAAGGTATTGCATTCCAACCAAACGTTCGATACCGAGATTTCATCGGAAATACATGTTTTGATGACGCATGGATCCAAAAAATATTTTCAGATAAAGGCCTGTGTATGCGTGTGTGAACAGCGTAACTAAAACATGAAAAGCCCATTAAATACCAAACTTAAGTTCAACATTTTCAAGAATGTGGATGAATATTTAAGAAAATTCCCCACCCCAAACTAAGATTCTTCAATCTAGAAGAGGTATATATAACTGGAAAACTCTAAGAGATAAGACAAAAGCTCACTTCAGAAATATGCCTCTCCTTTAAAGACAAATTTGTCAGATGCCTTTTTTAATTAATTTTACTTTCTCTACACGTACTATGTACATAGTGAATGGGAAGGTATTGTATTGCACCCAAAAATTCGATACGGGATTTCACCGGAATTACTCGCTTTAGGGTCTGCTGTATCCAAAAAAGGAATTTTTAGAAAAAAGCCCTTGTGTGCGTGTGTGCGTATGTGTGCTTTCTATGAACACGATAACTCAAACTTGGTATCTTCCAAAGATGCGACACGAAGATTGAGAAAAACACCGCAACTCCAAACTACGTTTTACATGGAAAAAATTTGAAAATTTTGATATTCTCAAAAATGCCTCTAACAATTTTGCTTAAAATACCGTATATAAAAGAAATTTACATGACAAATAAAATGTATATCTTGCATTTTCTTGGAATACTCTCTAAAAGGTCTTTATTCTGGGTGACTTTTGCTGAATACTGCGTAACTTGTAAACCGTAAGCGATAGACAAAAACTTACCACACAAAAATAGAGATCTCTTTAAAACACACGATTTATGCCATATACATTTTTTTCGTGTAGTTAAAACATTTTTGAGATATTCCTTGTTACTTGCTACAGATATAAAAAAGTTTTCTCATAAGGAAATTTGTAAACTCTGACCATGCATAGAGACGGATCAACACATGGCAACCAGCTTTTAAAACAGTTGACTATCGGTTTAGCCTAATCTATTCCCTTTCCCTCCTACTTACATATTCTTTTGAATAAGCTGTTTAACAATATTTGTTACAGCGATGTAGAGAAAGTTATGTGAATGTAACACAAAACTTTTAGTTAAGGGTTTGTGTGCGTGAGAGCATGTTAAATACCAAGCTCAAGATCAACATTTTCAAGAATACAAATTTTAATATGTCATCTTTATTGTCTTTCACGATATCTCGATGTTTTATTTGCCTCAGTCTAGCTGAATTTAGAGCGTTTGATATTCTCGATGCTGCAGTTCTCAAGCGACTTCTTGCGAAGGAAGGTATGTGTCCTTAACAATCACACTCTACAATATTTCTAAACCTCGCGTTCATCACATACGGCTCGCGTCTTTCTCGCCCGAAGGGACGCTGAGAACTGCGTTGCTAGCTTCCTATTTCCATAATGCTTTGTGCGCATCAACAATGCTACACAAACATATTTATATTTTTACATTATAACACTTATTTAATACATTTCTATTACTGAAATGCAGTTACATTTGGATAGGTAGAGCCAGACTGAAAAATTCAATGCCATAGCCAGGATCTCCCGGTCTATAGCCGGTTGCTCTTCCACTGAGCTACCATGGCAACATGCCGGCATAGCATTGAATGTCTGAACTGGCTCTCATGTTTCCCACTAAACCACAAGGTGATCTCAGATTATTTTGAGATGACATCCCCAATGGATTCATAGTATAGCACACTATTATGGTCAATGGGTGTAATTATGGCGAAGATTTTGGACGTCCATTATTTAAACTTTCTTCGCTGGAATGTTGTTGGAAGTTACCTGGACCTATTTCGATATACAGGGTTACTACAAAAGAAATAGACAACTTCAACTGCCTGTAAAACAAAAACTATTAGAGATAGCGACCTAATTATTTTGGAGGTATGTTGAGAAACTCTCAAAGTTTCGTTTGTTACTATTGGTAACGCTGTAGTGTTTTGTTTGTTGTTGCAGAAGATCCTGTGGAAACGGCACATTGCGTGTTGGAATTTGCTAGAACGCAATCAGCAACGTTGTCCAACGACATTTTAGAACACGTTACCACAAAACGCCACCGACTAGACAGTCAATCTACGACTGGTATAGAAAATTCGAGACAACGGGATGTTTGTGCAAAGGGAAGAGCTCGGAAAGACCAAGAGTTTCGGAAGAAAACGTTGAACGTGTTCGTTCTGCCCACAGAAATCAACATCTAGGGAAAGCATGCAATTACAAATTCCACAGCAAACTGTATGGAAAATCTTGTGGAAGCGACTGCACATGATGCCTTACAGATTACAGATGTTGCAGTTTCTGAGTGAAGAAGATAAGGTCATACGGCGTGACTTTTGAATCGACATGTTGCGACATGATGAAGACGATGCTGGTTTTTGTGAGCGCATCATTTCATTTTTGTGGTAACGTGTTCTAAAATGTCGTTGGACAACAGTTGCTCATTGCGTTCTAGCAAATTCCAACACGCAATATGCCTTTTCCACAGGATTTTCCGCCATTTCAGCTTCTGCAACAACAAACAAAACACACAGCGTTACCAATAGTAACAAACAAAACTTTGAGAGTTTCTCAACATACCTCCAAAATAATTAGGTTGCTATCTCTAATAGTTTTTGTTTTACAGGCAGTTGAAGTTGTCTATTTCTTTTGTAGCAACCCTGTATAATCCATTGTCATCATCCGTGGATGTCCCCAGACCTACTAGATGATGATTATTTGTCAAAATGCATCCTGATAACCTCCAACATTCCAGGGAAGAAATTTTAAATAATGGGCGTCCAAAATCTTCGCTCTTAATCTTGCTTCTTTTAATACTCATTAAATAAGGAAGTAAACTGCTAGTTTAAAATAGTGTAGGGGTTTCAGAAATAAGATATTGTTTGTGTCTACAGTGGGATTCAACTGGGAAATATTCAGTAGTTTCTATGACAAATTGGAAGCTATGTGTGCAAACTATGACCCAAAATTAAGCCTCATCAAATAAAGAACTGTGACGAGACCGAAACGTGTTTCGTTATGAAGTCTGGACGCAAAAGAAGTGAAAGTGACAGTAAATGAAGGCTATGGTCAGTAACAGCCACGGAATTAGACATACGGACTCATGAAATTAGGTATAGTATCACGAAATGAGGTATACTATCACGAAATAAGGTGTCTATGTAGAGTTTTCATTTTAAGTTGATTTCTCATTTTAAAATGCTCTGTCAGTGCTGTTGCTGAAGCATTTTAAAATCCTTTTTATTTTCTCCAGCACGTACAGTGTACGTAGTAGGAAGAAAGTATTGTATTCGCCCAAAAGTTCAACGAGATTTCACCATAAATTGGATTTAAAGATCCCTATTTCAAAAAATCATTTTAGATAAATTTGCGTTGTATGTGCCTATTTAAATGGATAACATAACTCAAAAACGAAGTTGATTAAAAATTAAACTTAAATACTAAGTTCAGTATCTTCCAAGGGTGCAACACGAATATTTTCAGAAGAATTTCTCCTCCCTAAACTACCTTTTACATGGAAGATTTTTTGAAACTTTCGAGTTTCTGAAAAATGGCTAATAACTTTAATTAAAATACCGTATTAAAATTTTTACATTACAAATAAAATATATACATACATATATATTAAGCTTTTAAAGAAAAGCCTATGAAACCCTCTTCATTCTGGGTGACTATTCGTAACTGGTAAACCGCGGGGAAAATATGTAGATCCCGAAAAACATACAATTAGCGGCGTATAAAATGTTTGTGGAGTTAACCGTTTCCGAGATATTCCTTACTTTTGGTATAACTTTTACAATAATTATATCTTTCTCATATGGGTGGTTATTAATCTTTTTTTTTTTTTTTTTTTTTTTTTTCATTCTGATCAAGCAAGGAGAACGGAAATACGAAATTTCAATTCCATCACATAGCGATCAGCTCTAAAACCTTTAACCATCAATTTAGTTTAATGTATCCCTTATTTCCATTGGATCTATAAGAGAGTGTGAAGAAAACTATTTCTTCTAATGTTTATCTGATTAACATGAAGTGTATAGAAGAATATCTTTTTCTAAGAAAATTTTCTTGTTGAGCAGGCAGAAAAAGTAATGTAAATGTAACATAATATTTGACTTACACTACTTAGTACGCAGGTAGAGAGGTTACACACGGCCGCACCTTGGCCAAGTGGTTAGACCACTCTCCTCTCATCAAGGCTGCCCGGGTTCAATCCCAGGCGAACGCAAGTGAGATTTGAAGTGCAGGGCGGCGCTAGGGATCTCAGGTTTTCCGCGCTATTGCATTCCTTTAGTGTTCCATATTTATTCCAGGTATCATTGTCATCTCCTGCGGTGTAGTATGTAGTAAAAGCGGGCATTAAGCACTGCCAAAAAATACCATACTAGTATTTAAGTTTAGTATCCTCCACGGATGCGAGACGAAGCTTTTGAGGAAAATTTCCCCAACCCAAACTAACCCTTACATCGAAAAAGGTAAACACATTTTGATTTTCCCAAAAATGGCTCTAACGATTTGATAAAAATTACCGTATGTTAAAGATATTTACATGAGAAATAAATAGTTTGTCTTGACATTTCTGAAAATGGCCTCTGAAGAGCTCTTCATTCTAGATGGGTTTTGTATAACTGGTTAACCCTAAGAAATAGAAAAAACATACATACTTTTCAAAAATGTAGTTCCTAACAATGCACACACTTTATATCTTTTACATTTCCGTTGCGAAGCTAACCGTTCGAAATATTTATCGTTAATGGTTTCAGTTTTAAAATACTTAAAACAAACAGAAAATTGTCCGTGTTTCTTTTGTTTTACTTCTGACCATGCAAAGAAGCGAATTTCAAAATTCGCATTGTGATATCTTTTAAAACATTTGACTATCGCTTTAACCTAATGTATTCCCTTAGTTCCCTTCTAGAAACTTACAAGGAACTAAGTAATAAGACCATTCTGCTCAATTAGCATGGAGTGGAACGTAGAATAATTTTTGTAAGAAGTTTGTTTTTAAAATAGGTAGAGATAGTCATGTGAATGGAACATGTCAGATTCTTTTGTTGATCAATTTTTTCTGCATATGCCCTAAATACTGTTCGACCCTTTGTATTTTCTTGACTACTAAGTAGACTAGGTAGAGATAGTCATGTGAATGGAACATGTCAGATTCTTTTGTTGATCAATTTTTTCTGCATATGCCCTAAATACTGTTCAACCCTTTGTATTTTCTTGACTACTAAGTAGACATCTCGGCTTTTTTCTCTAGTCAAGTTATTTGTGGTGTCAGAATTAAAAGCTCACAACTAATTCATAAAAAAAAATATGAAGTCAAAATTAATTCTTGACAAATTGCTGTTGCTACAGCACTTTTTCTTAACAATTTTAATCCATTTTATTACATCAAAATTGTCGGAATTACTTAATAGGACCAAAGTCAGAATGATGAAGCTAGAGGTAACCTAATGAGCCAAATTACGTCGCCTGTTACTTAAGAAATCGTGATCTTGCTTTGTCTAAAATGTTGAAGAAGTTATTCTGACGTCCAACGAAGAAAACGTGCAACAAAAGTATGAATTTTTATAAAAGATAACCAGTAGATAATGTTATGCCAAAAATGGCAATTTTCGTTCATCTTGAGGCGAAACGAATTTAGATTCCATTCGGCATTTTCTGCGATGTCTCAAGAAATGTAAGATTTTATCCATGTGGTGTTACCTAAGGATTCCCATTGTTTATAAAGAAGTAGATAGAAAAATACATATATTAAAGAACATTTGTAGCTGTTCTACACACTATCAGTGGAGGAAGACTTTGGTCGGCAAACACTAAACTAAAAGTCTTTAAGCCTTACATCAGTGACAACACAAATAACATCCCCTGACTGCGACAAGGAAACAATTGCAAAAGAAATGCTAGCCGTTACAATATTCCCACTGATCATTGTTGAGAAGAGGCCTAAGGGTTTCATGGCAGCAACCCATCAATAGAACGGGAATACAAAGTGATTACAATATACAGGAGAGTTCTTTGCTATACAACACGTGTCGCCGACACTCATCCACGCCTACCAACATTACAAGCTGACTCACCACCGCTACTCTATTGCAAACAAATTGCCCTCGAGCTCTTTTCATACAAGCAAAAATAGCTAGGAAACATTAGTGAGACCCTAATTTGTGACAGATGAAGAAGACACAGCGAGATTCATTGTTGATATACACAGCGTGACAGAGTTGTTAGTAATCCATGGTAATAATAATACTTGAAAGCTGGTGAACACGGGGTATTTTAAATCAAATTGGATTTTGCAACCTTTTATAAATGGTTAGATATTTTTACAGTAAAAATCCTTAGCATGGCTTCCTTTGGAAGGCAAGTAAAGCCGTTGGTCCCGTGACTTAGATTTATGGCATGTAAAAGAGCCTCAAGCCTGAAAAAGAAGCCTCTGGGCAAAATTAAGTAGTCTTTCACGTCCAGTATAGGATGGAACGCTGAGAACTACAGCAGTTAAACAGCGTCCATAAATAGAACTCCATTTCCATTTATTTACAATATTTTGTTACTTTCTATATGGCATAGGTACCTTAAATAGAGGTATACTGCATTCAATAAAAAATTCGTTGTCAAGATGTCAAACGAAATACATATTTTGAAAACCTTGATAGAATGCAAAGTGTCTTAATTGGTCATCATAAGTGAAGCACTTGTTAAGGGGTCCAATCAGCGAAAATAGATTAAAAATTCCAATTTATGCGTAATTTATGCGTTATTATAAATCGAGCAGCTAACCAAGGTTGCCCTCAGTCTATTTAAATATAATGTATTTAAAATAAGGCATCAGAATTTTGCAAGATAATTCATCTTTTGGCGAGGAGACAAATCCATAATACTCACTGATGATTTGCTGATGATCTAGCAATGTTAGCCTGCAATGAAGACGATTGTCAAATAGCAACATATATCTTGGAAGGATAGTGTTATGCTGAAAAAAACCAATGCCATAGTCGGGATTTGAACCACGAATCTCCCGGTCTCTAGACGGTTGCTCTAACACGGCGCGGCATTGAATTTCTCAACTGGCTCGCATGTTTCCGGTAAATCATAAGATGATCTCAAATTATGTTGAGATGACATACCCCAATGACGACCTACAATGGCGTAAATACCTTAAGTCTCGGGCTTTATTATTTGGCCAATTATTAGGTAGTATTAATTCAATTGGTTTTTTTCCTCACACAAGCCGTGTGTAGGGCAGGAGTTGGATAGGTAGAGTCAGACTGACAAATTCAATGCCATAGCCGGGGGCTGTGAGTCAGTTGAGAAATTTAATGCCGAGCTAGCATGTTGACATGGTAGGTCAGTGGTTAGAGCAACCCCTAGAGGCCGGGAGATCCGTGTCTAAAATCCCGGCTATGGTATTGAATTTTTTGGTCTAACTCTACCTATCCAACTCCTACATATGGGCCTTTGTGAAGAAAAAAAAACAATTAAACATATGTCTTATCTAGAAAATCTGATGCATTCAATTCACCTGACTACATCTAGCTATTCTGCAATAGATTATTCTCACAAAAGCTTATCCTTCTCCCTACGCAATGACTGGAGATGTAAAATCGCAGTCCACAAGATCTTTTACACTGTTTGATGAAACCTGGATCTATCATTACACACTAGAGTTGAAAACAATGAACAAAGACAGGTTAAAGTACACCGAAGCAGGCAAAGAGCATTTTAATACCTCGTATGGCGATGATAATTGTTTTTGAAATTCCCAAGGAATAATTCTCATACATTACTTGGAGACGGCAGAACCAAAACTGAACTTCATTGTAGGAACTTTTGAAACTTGCCTTGAATGAGAAAAGACCAAGGTTGGCAAGCAAAAAGGTCTTTTACCAAGACAATACACCGTCCTGCACATCAGCTATAACAATGGTGAAAGTGTATGAATTGAGATTTGAATTGATTCCTCATCCACTCCATTCAACAGACTTAGCCCCAACTGACTTCTTCCTGTTCGCTAACTTGAAACTTTGGTTTGGTGGGAAGAATGTTGATCAAAAGAGGAAGAGGCAGTCGCAGTAAACGTGTATTTTGCAGAATTTGACTGAACCTATATTTCCGACGGGATGAAAAAGCAAGAGGATCGCTGCACCAAGTGTAGATCCCTCAAAGGAGACTGTAAGGCGAGTCGTGTTTGAGAAGAAAGGCGAGTTGTTTATGAAACAAACAATTTTTCTTCCTTTTTTACCAGACTTTCAAATCTCCTTCGTATAAATCACAATATTCATACATTTAAGTTAAAAAACACAGCTTGTAGTAAGGGCATTATGCCAATATGCCATTACAAGCAGGTTTGTGCAGATAACGCAAAACAGCTGATTTTAATGAAGCGAAGCTTGTCTTTCACGTCAGTCAAGGCGAAGATCATAGCGCAAAGCTTGTTTTTCTGTCACTTAATTCCAATAACGGTTCAACCGTGATGATAGCTTGCCCTAAACTCTCAGCTGCACTGCATATTGCAGGCAAACTCCAGGCAGGAGCAGCCTGATCTTTAGGTTCCAAACAACAGAAGTATTGAGGTGAGTTGTGGTTCACATTTTGAGGACAATTGACTTGATCGGCATTCCAGTGGTAAAAGTAAATATAAAAGAATATTCTTACTCTCAAGCATACAGACCCAGTTCACTACTTTTCTCTGTTTACCATTTTCTTTCGATTAGAAGTCGCAACTAATACAGATATTTAATGTAAGAAAATACCTCAGGTAACATTTATCATATATATACATATATTATCATACCTATACAAACCTATTAACATTTAGTTAACAAAATTATGGACAAATAAAATAAAAATATCTGCGCAAAACTGAAAAAAGAAACTGTATAAATGACAAAAATTTGAATTACAGTAGTTTCTATTCCTTTCTGCAAAATACATCTATTATTCGATAATATTAAGCAAGCATTTTGAGTCAGTCTAAATGCTAATTCAGAGTAGAAATAGATGACATTTGACCTACATTTTCATAATTTAGGTTTTATATAAGGTTGTATATACAAATACACTTTGAAACTTTAGCTGCAATTATTTAGTACTAACGACTTTTGCTCTAAGTCGTTTAAAGCTTCAACACGTGACCGTTTAATGCCCAAAAGCACATGATCTATGACTTGTATTTACCTCCAATTACTTTTATTTTTCTTACATTTTTGCGCATTAATAATATTCCTACGTTTCAGCATCTAACCACTCTGGTTCAATTTTCAACAAAACTAAAGAGAGAATGACATTTAAAAACTGGCTTTTAGGTTATCCAGCACGTATGTATAGAGGAGGTAGAGAAGGTTTTACATTCCACTCACAAATTCGAGTCCCCTGTATAAAAATAACTTTTGTAAAAAAAAAAAAAAAAAAAAAAAAGTCCTTATGCGTGTGTATGTGTGTCTCAACACAATAACTCAACAACAGAAGTCGTAAAATATCAAAATTGGTATTTAAGTTTAGTATCCTCCAAGAATACGACAGAAAGATTTTGAGGAAAATTCCTCCACCCTCAATCTACAAGATAAGCTTAAATAACAAACTGTAATTAAAGACAAAGGCCTACTTAACAAGAAAATGTAGCTCTCTCGCTCATTTTTTGTTGTATAATTTCATTTTTTTTCTATATATCCTGCATTTTTCTGTTTGTTTGATTATTAGTTGTTCCGTTTTACAGATATAACATATATACGAGAAACAAACTCCTATGTCCGCATGTATAAGGCGGGACTCGAACCCATGCACCACGGAGCACCAAAGCGAGTACTTTAGCGAGTGCAGCCATGGGTACCGGCATCGCCCAAACACGCAATTAATGTCATGTACGGATTTTTTTTTCTCGTAGAATTGAAAAATTTCCAGATATTCCCTATTATTGCTTTTAGTTTTAAAATATTTAAACTTTTCTCAAACGGAAATGTGTCAAGTCCTGACCATGCAAAGAAACGAATTAAATTAAATAGAAAGTGCTTTTAAAACATTTAACTATTGCTCTAGCCTAGTGCATTCCCTTATTTTCCTTCTACTTATAAGGAAGTAATCGGTACGACCTTTTCTGCTATCTTCTATATATCTTAATTAGCACAAAGTAGAGCTTTTGCAAGAATAATCTGTTGCACAATAGCTATAGAAAGTCATGTGAATGGAAACTATCAGATTTTGTCCTACACTTTTAAACTGTACTGATAAGCCTCACCTCAATGATGTTAGTTGTATCATGTTTAAAAGCTTAACTTTATTCGAGAACAGCAAGGTTGAAAAACAATTTTGTCTGCCAGTTTTAGTAATTAGTGCTTAAGAAGTGTTAGTAATTTTATTTTTGAAAGATAAATATCTGCATCGCATACAACATGCGAATAGCTTTGATAATAAAAGTATGTTCCTTTTTGCCTAAATAAATGTTAAATGGATCTGCATTTAATTTAAAACACCCTCAATGTTTGAGGCAGAGTAGATTTTGAAGAAATTTCGATAACATTTAAATATACCGCAAAATTTAGAAATTTCCCCCATGGATATCCTTAGGAGCAGAACCACTGCTTATGTTACATTTCTATACTTAGAGATTTATTTAAGATGACCTTCATAGTTAATGGTCATACTAAAAAATGCATAAATACACCCGGGTCAGCGTTTCATTATTGTATATTTATTTGAATTTCCCTGTTTTTATATTTTCTTTTTCTACACGAAAGTAAAATATTTCAAAACAAAACAAATTTGGAAACACAGGTGTGTTTTTTATAACTCTGCTGAACAAACCTAGCTTGCTCGCACATGACCAGCTTCCAATAAAAACGGAAGAGATCGAAAGAGATACAAAAATAATTGGATAAAACATTCCTACAAAATTCGTTAAATAAAACGTCTGTTTTTGTTTAATCTAACAGCAAAGCACGATTAAGGTTATTCCAGCTCGGCAAACGGTCACAGCATCCTGTTGCTGCATTTTTGTAACAGGTAATTTGTATAGATTAGCTTAATAAAAAAAGGTCTCTGTTTTCTGGTTATTTATTTTTGCCTAATTCCATATGACAGTTAAATCAATTTGAAGGGCCAATACAAGTTATGTATGTATACACGATTATAAAAAATAACAAAGAAACCTTAAACCTAGATTACGACTATTCTACTCATGCGTATCAATGTTTGAAATAATGTTTTAAAATCATTCAGGGTACTAATTTTCTCAAACTTTATTGAAACTTCTTAACCACCTCTTCCTTACGTAATAAATATAGTGCATCATTTTTATTTTCTCTATTATGTAGAATAAGCATGTATTCCACCCCAAAGTTTTATATTAAGATTTTATCGAAAATATGTTTTGCTCTTCCTGAATACAAGTAGGTAATGCCTTTTTAGGTAATGGTCCGAGAGAACATGAGCAGCATAACACAAAAATGAGATAGGTTAAAAACCAAATGTGTATTCTAGTTCAGAATATTCTAACGATCGACACAAAAATCAAGTAAACCCTTATTCCATACTACCTTTTGCATGAAAGGAGTCCCCAATATTTTTACTTTCTCAAAAATGACCAATAATTTTGATTAAAGTACCTATATTTTAGACATTTTCGTAGCAAACGAAATGTATACGCAGCAATAGTGTTCGGAAATCGACTGGAGGGGAGCGTGGTAGCGAACACGTCACTGGGTAAAGTTCATTGCTATGCAATCCATCTAGAACTTTTGTCCTGTTTTATGACATATGTATATCACTATATCCAGCCGGGAGGCCCGTTACTATTTCGTGGGAAGAATATTCTGTTTACTGAAAACGAAGGACTACACAGTATCTCATATACAAGAAGGTGGTGAATTCGACAAGGAAATAGAACGACTGCCAGAAAACCATACTTCATTTCGCCATGACAATAGTTTGAGTGCTAAGCTGTATGCTGCAGGTTGACTGAGTCATGAATACTCCACCGCTCTCTGACGCTGCACACAAAGTCGGTACAGTCTGGTATAACCCCGTTTACATTCTACGATCGTATCGAAGCTATACATTTCAACAATTCCTTTCTAGTAGGTTGGCTTTGGGTATTTTTCACTCAATTCTAACCCCCTCAACCACAGTGGCAATCATTCTGTGCTGTAATTTTGTGCAATCCGTCACTGCATTGTCAACCCTACCTTAATCTTATGTATGAGATGATGCTATAAATTTATTTAGAAACTCAAAACTAATAAATTCCTTTTTTGAAGATTCCTCATTCAACAATCCAATGAGCTTGTCTTGCTTTAGGTTCCCACTACCAATTAATATGCCTAAGCAGATATGATTGTGGGCCAATACAGCTTTTCTTCCATTCTTTCCTTCTATTTTTTACTTTTTCTGTCACATATTCACAATGTACATAGTAGATAGAGAAGGTACTGCATTCCACCAAAAATTTAATAACGAGATTAAACCGAAAGTACATATAATAAGGCCCGTGTGACTGTGTGTATACAGTATAACTAAAAACTAAAAATCTGTTAAATGCCCAACTTGATATTTAAGTCCAGTATCTTCCAAAGATGAGACAAGAAGATTTTCAGGAAAATCCCCTCACCATCAACTACAAATATTATTTATATGAAGCATTTTTCTAAAACTTTTATTTCCTCAAAACAACTTTAAAGCTATTTTATTACAAACAAATGTATATATTCAATTTTCTGGGAATAGCGTCTGAAGACCCTTCAATGTAGATTACTTTTGTATAACTGATAAACCATTAGAGAGACAAAAGTTTTCTACACATTAGCAATATACACAATTTATGTCATATACAGTTTTTGTAAATTTAACCATTTCCAAAACATTTCTTATTATTGGTTACAATTTTAAACTACTTAAACTTATCTGAAACGAGAATTTATGTTACGTTTCATACCTCTATCATACTTCTATGTTTGACTCAAGGCCTTCTAAAGACAGCTTAATTTGAATGACAAACGCATAGCGACAGCTTTTAAAAGAATTGACTGCAGCATTGGTCTCGTGTATTCCTTAAATCCTTTGCACTTATAACAACTAAGTAAAATATCGTTTATGGTAATGTTTATCTTGACGATTAATTTATTTTTTGTGATAATAATCCATAAAGTTGTGTGAATGCAACACACCAGATTCATTATTTTTTATTTTATTTTTGAAATGACTGTGAATTTCTCCATTAAGAAGCTATCTTGTCCGGTACAGAATTTTATAATTGAGACATTATAGTACCAAGTTAAAATAATTTGAGAGATTATCTTTGTCTTTAATATTTTAAAGGCTAATTTAAAACCATACATAGTCACCGTTTATATTTATGACAATTTTGTTGATATTTGTCGGGTTCTTCGTTTGTTTTCCACATAATGGCCAAAACCTACAGCAAAACACATGAGAGCAGATATGGTGTGAAGGTTTCTCAGCCCAGTTCCAGGTATGCTCGTATCTAAAGAGGATACCCGTACAGCAAATGTTCGCCCCTCCAAGCACCATACTTAATCCTAACCACCTAATAAGCCGGATCCCTCGAGACCTTATTAAATTCAATCTCGACAGACACACAAGCCGAGGGAGTTTGGGTGGTGCTCATCCATCTCCCCAACTATTGTGCATTTTTTATGTTTGACACACTAATACAACCAAGGGCTTACCAAAATATATGGTACGTTGGGTCTCACCGGACTGTACAGTATTTGACAATAATTATTTCTCTAACAATCCTAATGCTTATAGAAACTAAAATGTTAACACATTTTTTTGCTTTAAAACATGTATTTTATCATACAGGGAATCTTACGAAATTCATATATTAACGGCTTAAGAAAAACTTCAGTTATCTGCGAATTCGAATTAAAACATCTGATTTGTTCTATTCACATGAATGTCTCTATCCATTATGCGAACAAACTATTCCCACAAAACTTTTTTTTTATCTACATCATGCTAATGAAGAAAAACATTACTGTGTATTGTCTTATTTGATTTCTTGTAAGTAGAAAAGAAATAAGGGAACACGCTAAGCTAAAACGATAGTCAGCTCCTTTAAAATCATTGAAACTATTCAAATTCGGTTCTCTTTACATGAATAGGAGCAAAACAAGAGAGATATAAAACGAAAGATAACTTTCCGTTTGAGATACGTTTAAGTACTTCAAAATTCATAGTGATGACAAGGAATGTGTTGGAAACGCTTAACTCTACCAAAAGCCTGCACATACACAAATTGTATGTTATAACAAGATCTACGTTTTTGATTGTATGCCTTTGTCTTATCTCTTAGAGTTTACCGTAAGTAAAAAGTCATCTAGAATGAAGAAGTTATTAGGGACTATTCTCAAAGAATTCAATATATGCATTTCATTTATCATAAAAATGTGCTAAACATATATTTTAATCAAAATCGTTAAGAGCCATTTTTGAGAAAATAAAAAAGTTCAAAAAACTGTTCAATCTCAGGGCAATTTGAGATTGGGGGGACTTCGTGTTTCATCCTTAAAAGATGCTGAACTCACCAAACACATTAGCGCAAGCGTGCCTTTTACTAAGAATGTTTTTTTCTTATTCAGATGACCTCAAAATGTCTCGACAACGATTTTTGCTTGGAATACAATACCTTCAGTATGTAAAAGTACGAGTAGATAAAAGTATAGCAGTAACAGTCAGCAATGATGGACCTAATGTCATGAACGATTCTAACACATGGATTTATCATAACAAGTCTGACCACGAGAAGAAGGCGAGTTTCAGCAAAATAAAGCTCTTTCACGCTCACACCGATATACTTGAACATCGCTGTCATAACGCTCGTGGGTTATCAATGAAAACCTGCAAATGCAGAATACCTATTGAAGCAGCTAGAATGGCAGCATGACTTTACATACACACAAACATAAACTTCGTATTAGACAAATCGACTAGTTGAGCAGATAGACCCCTCTCATTCCTCAGGCCATTTTTGTGGTCGAACAGTGCGTCGTATATATTGTGTTGCTAGGCATATGTTTTCTAAGATGCAAAAACATTATTGATAAATAGAATCTGAGCTGTATTCAATTTCCTATAGCGATATAGTTAGTGGTTCTACAAATTCCTCTCAGGCGCCTTCTCGTGAGTGGAGTCATCCTGAGAGGTTTTCATTTTCATGTCTTTCGTTTCTCGAAAATAGAAAAGGTGCCATTTCGGTTTTAGATTTAGAAGTCATCTGTCATAGAAAAATGGTCATAATATAGCCCTCTTCCGTCCTCCTACATTCCACTAGATGTCAATACGGATATATTTTCTTAGACTTAAAATTATGTTAAAAAATCACTGTATTTTCAGATAGAAACTGTAAGGAAAACAAATGCCAAGGCCGCTACACCAATCACTTTTACCAACAATGGTGACAATAAAAATTTCCCATCATATCAAGGAAGTTTTCCAGTACTTATTTCACCCATAAAATCAGTATCGGGCTATAACTGGATATGCTTGCTTTTAGGTTCACCGAGATCCCCAAAAGTATAATATGTATGAGATTTTAAATTCGAAACGGCTTGGTATTTAAGTCTATCTTCTTTTAAGAATAAGACACAAATTTACACCTTATTCGAGAACTTTTCTTTATTTTGTTAGCATTTTCTCAAAAAAATGTTCAAATTATATTGAAGATGCTAAACTTTAACACAAACTTTGATATTTACCAACTTTTCGTGAAATCCGACATTCGCAAGCGGAGTTTTTTTTTTAATTTTTTTCATGGGACCTTAAAACGTGTATTTGCAGTGAAATCACGCTATTAACTTTTTTGGAGGAATGAAATATCGCCTCTGCCTATTGTACCTATACGTGGTAAATGCAATAAAAGTTCTTCGAGGAAGGTGTAATTGATCAGTTAACTATTACTACAAGATTTAGTACTTAAAATATGAAGATTGGTCGATTACAATGTTTTTACGACATTATTAAGCTACTAATATTGTTAAGGACAAATAATTTAGTTAAAATGTATGAAAAAATCGTGAAATAGATACATTTGTCCGAAATTTAAAAGGGTGTTAGTTTTAAAGCTACAGAAGTTAAGTTTAAAAATTATCTTTGTTGAGCTCCATCTAAATAAAAAAGGTAAATGTAAGTATGTATTTGATCTTGAAGAATGATAAAAACATAAAACAGAGAAAAAATAAACAAAAGGCCCTTAATTTGTGTACGGAAGGAAGCTTTCATTTGCTGATCTCCTAGAAGTTAGATTACACTTGTGTATACGTCATGAAACAAGGCTCGTTTCGTATGCAACTGAGATTCTGTAAATGCGAGGGTAACGCAGCAAGCTGTTGCCATCACCAGCAGACATTTCAGTCTCTAATTGAGTCGCTGTGTTGCTAAACCCCACCCTTTGCAGATGGAAGTTTATTTAAAGCTTGCGCCACCCCTTTCAATGGCAAGGACCTACCCTCTTATTTCCTTGGGTAGTTCCCTTACCTTGTTGCACACAATATTTCTATACACTAGTGCCCCCTCTCAAACTAAACAACTCCGCAGCACAAAGGGCGTAAAACACCGAATAAAATGTTTTTTTCTTTTGTCTGCATGTAATCACCCCAGCCCAAGTGGGTGCGCACAAAGAACCTCGACATTCTGCTTGTGAAAAAAAAGGAAGAGGTTGTTATAATACACTTTCCTATAAGTGGACTTATCACGTGTCATCATTTCGATCTGTTCTCCCACTGGTTCTTGTGTTACGATCAGGTCGAGCGTGAATGATCTTAGTTCAGGGATGGCCAAACTGATATTATTGGCTATACGGTTTTAAAAGTTCTAATAAATTGGGTGAGTACAACATTTCATGTTCTTAGAAATATAATGCATGTTAGCAGCATCATGTGAAGTAATGCTATGAGTAAAATATTATTTCGCAATGTTGAATACCTATTTTACATTTCTCTACTTGTTCTGAGATTTTCATATTGTAAATGTTTATAAAATACTCCAGAATATTTTTCGGAAGCTCGATACCCAATTGGGGCAGGGAATATTGCTTTTAATCAGAAACATTCTCTAATTTCCCATAAAGTGTAGAAGTATATATGTGAAAGTGAATGTGTGTTATGTTTAAAGAAAAATGATTAAAACCTAAAGTTAAGGAACCTATATTCAACGAGTTATTTCTAAAGCAAAGCCCCCAATATGACTATGTTAAAGGGCAATATATACTGAAACAATAAAAAGTATGTTTTATAGTATAATTGTAATAACAATTAAAGGTGATGAGAATAATTAATTATATATTATTTTATGAGAAGAGTTACATTGCGTAATTTTGAAGATGACCAAGTCATATTAACACTAGAAGAAACATTAAAGAAGCAACTAATTATATATCCAAGTTAAATCCTTCCTTATTCAATAAACAACATACTGTCTTCACTTCAACAGTGTTATAAAACTTGTATAAAGATATTGTTAAAGACCAGTAATTTTAAAACAGAAACAAACTAATAATACTTAATACTTATATCAATTAATTGTAACGGGATACTTATTCGTAAATACCCCGTGCTGTGTAGTTATATGGAACGAGACTTTATATGGTGGTGGTTTGTAGTTTACACCGCACGTAGAACAGTCATACTCGTATGTAATAGGAATTTTACGTTGTTAAGTTTTACGCCTCAACGTAGGTGCTTATGTGCAGCGTAACTAAGAGTCACTTCAAATCAACTCCACTACACTCACGTGCCTGGTACTGAAGCTCTTCTTGGATGGTTTGCCATGGCGTTGCTCAGTCTTGCACGATCATTGACTCTCTCTGGCGTGGATTTGGCAAGTGGGAGGAGTTGTAGGAGTGATATTTTAATTGTGAAGAAAACACTTGTGAACTTTTACTGTTATTTATTCTATAAGGAGAATCTAAAATAAGCACCTTGCTGTACACTGTTGTTCTGCTGACTGGTACTCTTACCACTCACTCACACGTACTCTCAATGACACTGTTTCTACGTTAAGTACATGGCACAATTCACTCTCAAGTAACCACGAGCCGACTATTAAATAGGTGAGCGACGTTACTTTAGTTCACTAACAGTTTCTTCTCATAACAATCTTACTTGGCGGACAGAGTTTTACAGTTGCACGTCATTACTCCACGAACAGAGTTTTTTTTTTACAGAACGACGACCTACCGTATCTCGTGGACAGATTCTTGGCAAAACGACGTTGCCTCTCACGGGAAAATTCTTAGCAAACGACGTTGCCTCTCGTGGGCAGATTCTTGACAAACGACCACGATATGTCGAACCCTACTTCTTTTATACTAAAAACGGTGTCATGGTGGCTTCTTCCTTATTGGTTAGAAAGTCCGCCAAAGTGACACCATCGTGACCCAAAAACAATTGCGAATCTCTCAGAATACTTCATAATAACCACATGATACTACGAATATAAAGCAGAAGTCCCCTCGTGGGTTTTGAACTGGACTGCGCCTGTATAAGAAATTCGTACGTGACTTACACAAAAGAAGCAACTTCTCACCCTTCTCTGCAGTCTGGCGTCAGGATTCTGTATAGCTTTCAAGTCAACAACTGATTTCTTGGTTCCTATGTATACAAATTAATAAATGTTAACTTTCTTTACTTATATACATCTAGATAATTAATAGAATGATTGTCATTATTACGACGAGGCTAATTAACGGTCTCATAATGCAAACCGCTATGAGACATATATAACGATATATAATAATTGAAATTGTTGCCGCTGTAGCTCAGTCGGTAGAGCACCTGCCTGCTGTGTGACGGGTCGCTGGTTTGATTCCCGACTGGAGAGGTAGGACTTTTACTGTAACCAAGAATATTACCCATCATCCCCAGAGTCTGGAAATTTGAAAGAATCTGAATTCGTGACTATAAACTTAAATATAATAACAACCAAAGTTAGAGTACATGAGCGAACATATTTGCCATTAGCAATTGTTCCAAAGGGAAAAGCCACCGATATAACCTACACAACATATAAATGGGGGAAATGTTTGGGCTTCTTCTGGCAGAGAGCTCACTGATAATAAATTGGCATAATAGTACAATTGATTTCACTGTACACCACGTGCATTTCTCTTTTACTGATTACTAATGTTGGATATTCTAGGGAACGTAGAGCGATCAGAATAGGTCTTATATTTTCTAAAATTTAAATTTATATTTCCATAAGCATTTTAAGTTTTCACTAACCTCAGAAGGATAGAAGAGAAGAAATTTAGAAGAAGAGAAGAAATACTTCCGCTGACTTTTGGGAGAGCCTTTCAAGAGTAACTGAAATAATTGGAAAGAAAGAAACACATTTAAAGTGCTATGCACGGGCTTTGAATCAGGAATTTCATGGTTTTCGTCCAGTTGTGCTCTAACAAACTGAGCTACCATGACAAGTAGTGGACACATTAAATACCCCGAGTCTTCACATTTTTTTCTGGTAAACTACAAAAGTTGTTTAGATTCGACATGTAGCATATTCCCATAGTGTGTTAGAGCAACCGGACGGAAATGGTAGATCTGTGGTTCATATACCAGCTATGACATTGAATTTTTTCAATCTAAATCTACCTTTCCAACTGTATTTTATCATAGCTTGTGTGGAAGAAAAGTTAATTAAAGTGAAATGAATATTGAAGTATTTACAGTGTTACTATGTTAAACTTATATCTTTATTATTTTATACAGCGCTCATAAGGCTAATGTGTGTCGAATGTTATTTTAACAACCGGTTTTTGCTAACAGCTTCAATCACTCCGTTGAAATTTTCCCTCAGCTAATAACAACGTGCATTTACACTCCATACTCACATATCAATATTCACCTTACGTCGGTATACACAATAGCTACATTTTTCTTCTCCTTAATATTCCAGTTCAGTGCGTAGACAAAATTAAACGGGTTAGCTGGCAGGAAAATTGAGGGACAATACAAGAAGTATTTACCAATAACGTATTAAATATGAGAATAATGAACAACATGAACTATTTTTGTTATGTGCAAAAGACTTTTAAATATAAATTCATAGACTTAAGTGGCGGTTGTTAAAGAAAAACACAGTTCCTCTTCCCAAGAGAGGAAACAGTTTTAAAATGTGTGTTTGGACGGTGTAACATCCCATTAATAACTGAATTAAAAACCAGTTATTAAAAACTATGAACAACACTATTTCCATACCACAGTTTCAATAATGTGTACAGTTCTAGACATCACATGTGGTTGTACGACTGATTTTACGTAAGGTTAGAATCGTAATTGAATTTTTAAGACTATTTCTTAATACTGCGAGCTTGGATGGAGATCTTTTTGACACTAAAAACTTATTAGGTATATAATAAATTCTTACTAGGTACAGGGATTTCTAAGCTTAAAGCCAGGAGAAAGATTATCCCCTTAAATGTTACCTGACTTACACAGAACGTGAATCTCTCTTACAGTTTGCTGGTGTTTGCACTATCACCCATCAGATAATGTTTACCTGCCCTTCAGTAACTCATGGCTGTTGCCGTTTGTACTATTCGTATTTACATAGGTTTACGGTAACTTATAGACACCTGCTTAAGAATTCCTATGCCTAGAATAAATATGTGAGGCACAGACATGTGTATCATAAGAATTAAGAATATATCCTCCAAAATGATCTGACCTTCAAACATCATAACGAAGTTACCAAGTTTGCAGCATATTAATTTAGAACCAAACATTTCTAGCCGTAAAATATCACATTTAATTTTTCGCACTAAAACCCTGAAAGTATTCTTTACATAGCCATTTTTCAATATTTGTAATATTCTTATAAATGTTTATAACGATTTTGGCTAAAATATATATGAAGATGTAATTATCTTGATTTTTCTGGGAAGAGCCTGTGTTAAATGCTTTAAACGTGAAAAAATAGATTATTTAAAACGCAATTATATTTCAAGTACCACCATTTTTGTATGAAAGCTGTTTCCAATATTTCCATTATTATTAGTTGGAACTGTTCATTATTTTGTCAAGTTCTGGACGATAGTTGCTTCTTACGATTATATGGAAGTATAATGGATTTTTAAGTATGCAGCTCTTAAACATTTGATTACTGCTATTCCGTTTGCAGTAACAAAATGGGTAATGTAGTTTATTTCTGTAAAGGATTAAAATAAAATAGAAAGAAAAATAAGCTTTCCTAAGAATATTTTGTGTATATACGCAGCGGGTACAGAAAGAAATGTGAAAATAACGTCAAGTTTGTCTAACTGGAAATATTATTTATTGTTTCTGACGCCATAAAATCATGACAGTATAAACAAGCGTTTTTACCCTAATTACAGTGAAATATATACACTTAACCTTACGTACCACGTTATGTCCATGTTATCCTATACTCATGAGGTATCTAACTTCAAGGATATATGGAAAGCGTAAAATAAGGGCCCTTTGGGACAGAACGAGGCTTTGGCGTTAGAAGGAACATTTCTGCCGCGGCTGACACAAGCGCCATCTCAAAAAGGAACCCGTCCCCCTTTCTCCCCAAACCCCTCTTCTCTTTCTCTCTTTCTGCTATGAGCAAAACCCCAGTTAATTAATTTGTCGACAGTCATTTTATGTTGTATATAGAACACGTCATATACGATTAGCGCCATCTTTGCCGCTAAGTGTGTACAGCCGCTAGAGCTTTCACTGAAACGTTCCCTAATTGAAATTGGAATTACCACGACGTTAGCAGTGTATAAGCGCGAATTAACAGTCCTATTAAAGACAGCCCCGCGCGCCGGGGATGAGGGTACGCGAACTCATTAAAGAGGCAGCTTTTGTTCGAGGCTGTTCATAATGAGCTGTTAGTTGAGATTAACAGTGCAGAGAGACGCCGCTCGCGTTATTTGTAGCGAAATTTCTAAACTGTCTGTGTGCGAGGTTCAGATTATAAAGCCCAGTTCTCTCTCTCTCTGTGTGTGGCACTAAGATGTATGTGCCGCATCCTCAGGAATTAGTTGTATGGATAAACAAGATTTTACGTCACCACTTTGCCTTCAAATTCATCCCCGGGAGAGAGAAAATGAATTCACTTCCCCGGAAAGGGGAGGAAGGAAAAACAGAATTAGCGAGGGTTAGGGTGTTGACGGCTGCAAGGCGAGTTTGCTACATTTGTATACCGGAAAGGTCGAGTTTACGAGAATTATGTGTGTAGGATTAACAAATGCAACATTACGAGCGTCGCACTTCATTATTCATTTGTTTCGTTAGCTTGCTCCGACCGCCAGAAACTTTGTTAGTAACTTCTGCAACACAGTGCGTCTCTGCAGCAAGCCTAGTCCACAATATGGCGGAGATATTTTCACTTTTCTAAAAACAAGCCATTCCATGCGGTGTTAACCATAATTAATGCTGTTATGTATAACAGTATCCTCAATAACGTAATATGTGAAGAACATTAGATTAATAGCTTTGTTTTTGCATTAAACAAAGCTAAGAGTATACACATGTTAAATATTTCATCATAAGTATACAACATGCTCTACCTAACCTAAAATATTATCAAAATGACATTAACAAGATATACATTTATTGTTCTCGCTATTGTAACCAAAGCGCGTTTATATATAAAACGGAAAGTATAGGTAGGTATATCAGGAATGCATAAATCCTATCAGAAATGCTAGGTAGTTAAATGCTCATTTACAATTAGGTAGTTTTAGAGTAGACTATTTTAGCTTTAGTTCGCGCCAAAGAGTAGCCGAATAGTCACGACTGGTAGGAGTCTGCCTTCAATGTAGTTCAGCATTAAGGACAAGCTATTGTTGGGGTCAATTAAGTGCTGGAATGGTATGCCAGGAAGTGTAAGCATTGTCCTATGGCTATCGTTTTGGCTATCACGCTCCCTATTTAACTAGGTTCCGAGGACGGTTATTGTGTATCCGGGAATCTCTGACGCAGACGAGCAGAGTTGAAACAACCGTTTTAGAAAGATTGAAATTCCAGTAATATTCCATTGGAAAATCATTGTCATCCAATAGGGTTATCATCTCAATTGTGACAATGATCTGATTGAACCTACATTTAACATTCAATTATCTGAACATCAGACTAGGCAGTATTTCTCATAACATGCAAAAATTACCTATGCTCCTTATTTTCAAAATCCTGACAGAAAGCTACCTGCTTATTCAATTGGTTAACAAAGCTCTACAGTTGGCTTACCTACAGGTTTGGCGATGATTATAGATCTTACAACTTTCAAAAACAACCTTTACTCATATTTTCAACCCCCTTAGAAAAATCCGTACAATTTTAGCAATCAAGTTTAAAAATTATGTTTTAGATTCCAGGAAAAATTTTAGGCTAATGCCTACCCATATTAACAGCTCATTTTCAACTCCATATTTTCACTGGTTCATCTATATGGATAAACTTGGTACTTACGTCATACAACGTGGCAAAATATATACTCTTTCTTACAGTTTCAAAGAAATACCTTTTCAAATTTTCCAAGCCTCAATGTGGAAATCTAAGACCGTTTACCTATCTGGATAACACATCATACGGTTCACCTCTATCAGCCGAAAAAAAATCGCTGTTCTTTCAAAATTTACCCCAGCTTTTATTTTCAACGTTTAGCATCCCGCAGTTCATTTAAAAAGCAGGCCTCTATCATATATATATATATATATATATATATATATATATATATATATGCAACACCTAGTCAATTTGGCTAAACATTTGTGCTCATACAATAGAATTCGGAAAGGAATTAACTTACCAATTTCGAGTTTTTTTTTGTTGTCTTTTTTGTTTTTCGTTTCTAATGCACCTTTCTGCCAATCCAAAAACTTATTATGCAGCAATAAAACATATCTTAACGACAAATTAATTCCAAAATATAATTCGGTGTACTTAGTGCTGCGAAGAATCTTTTAGAAATAATGATAAGATCTAATAATGATAAATGCTCCTGAAAATTCGTATGTTTTAGAAGCACGTTTTCTACTGGCTCTACTCGCTCTTCTGTAACTATTCTTATATTATTATTCTAACTACTTATAGTTAATCCAGATAGAATTTCAATTCACTTTACTGATTTTGTTGTACAATACGATAGGCAAAGCGATAATTTTCTGAATAGCATATCGAAAACAGAAATTCTGTGCTTTGCATAACGAAAAAAAAGAGCAAGAGAAATGTATAGGCATTTGACAACTCAAAGCAATAACAGAAATATATCAGAAATAGTTAAATGTACCAAAAAAGGCAGTACTACCTTTTGTGCAGTAACATTTACTCCATCTCTTAAGTTTACCAATTGTGTAAAAGTCACTCGTAATGAAGAGAACTTCAAAGACCATTCCCATAAAATTCAAATTATTCTTCTCATTCGTCATTAAACTAACTTAAACTTATGCTATTTTAATCAAAATCGTTATAGGGTAGTTTGGGTTGGAGAACTTTTTGAAAATCATAGTGCCACGACCATGGAAGTGCTGAACTTACATCACAGTATTTAACTTCGATCTTTCGTTTTAGATATGCTGTTCAAGAGAAAAACAAACATCACATACACATTTTATAGAAGCTTATATACAAAAGTCTCAACATGTGTATTTATGTTGAAATCTGGTATAGAATTTTTATATGAAATACAATAGAATTTTTTACTATAGGTAAGCAGTAGAGAAAGTAAAAAAAGAGTTGATGTCGGAGATAGCATGATGTGATTGTGGAGTTTGGAAATCTAAGTCTTACTGGTTTCATGTTTCTGAAAAGAACTTGTAATACTTTTATTTAATAAATAGTAAAATCTACCGCCAATTCAAAAATGCTTTGTCATAACCTTGGAGGACAGCATGTTTTATTAACCTACTTTTCCAGGGCACTCTTAGCATACTTCTTCTTATTGCTGTGCTGACATTTTAGCAAACAGGTTTTCAAACACTATTTATGCCATCTGACAGAAAAATCATAATAAAAACCGTGTATAAGAAATAATTGCAGAAAAAGTGGCACTTAATTGGTCACTATAGACAGCTATTATCCATGTATGTTACAACCTTGTACAAATAAATATTAATGTTAACGATAATTACTTCATAAAGGAGCATAGCTTAACAACAACTCAATGAACAGACATCTCTCTTTTCAGCCTACACTAACATCACACAGAGAGAAAATATGGTGTGTACGTACATGTGTCCTTAGTTTTCTTCTTATTTTGTATAGCATTTGTATAGCAATAATTGCTATACTAAGGATTTAGAATATTTATAAAACTACTCTACAACTTTCAAAAACTCCCGTTGCTCTTATTTTCAATCCCTCATACACAAATTAACTATCTATTTAGTCAAGAGCAGCAGCAGCAGTGAAAGTGTTGATCGTGGTGGTGGGGGTGGAATTATTATGAACTTAATGTTAAATTAATTATGTCACATTGCATGGAATGTTCTTTGGAAAAATAGTTGCTTTGGAAATCTTAATATTCACAGCATGAAAACCTACACATATAAAAATTTCACACACACATAATCACTCTCGCATAGATACTCAAATACAAAATACGTATATAAAATTAAAATAAACAGCTTGATCTCCTAGCACATGTACTGACATTAAGTATGTGCATAATTTGACCAGTTTTGACTGTTTAGAATCAAGGACAAATCCAGTCTCCGGCTGTTGGAATTAAAAACTACCTATTTCCTACCATCCTCCTTCTTTATGCAAGCGCTAAAACGTCTGCAAGTATCCTTGTTCCTCGTATAATGGGCAAGTCCTCCTACCGGCATTGTCAACGAGCTTTCTACCCTCCTAACTTAAGCCATGCTATTCCTGATTAAGATTTATACTATAGGACCCACAAAATATATGGGTTTATATTACAATTCCCAAAAGCAGTTTCTATAATATTTTAATAACGTTCCCCTAGGTCAAAATCTGTCTTATTAAATCCATTCGGTCAAAGTATCCTATAAGTATAGTTATCTATATTTATTATATTGTCTAGATAAAACAATAATGAGATGTTTTGACATGAAATAATTTTTTATGCCTGTATATCATTATACAAGCCTCTCTTGGTTCTGATTTGTATCCAAAAAATCTTTCATACTTTAATAATAGGATATCACGTGGTATTATAAACCTACCTATATCTTATTTTTAAACCCTAATATATAAATCCCCACGCTTGCTCGATCACAATCTATTAAGTAATTACTGAAACAGTGTTCAGCATAGGCTATCTTACCGAGCCAGGTGGCTCAGGCGGTTTCATCTGTAACTGGCATTCGGGAGGTCGTGGTTTGCTCCCCGTCAACCGCGCACTCTGGCTCTGGGGTTTTCCGTGGCTTTTCTGGGGCCGCTTAGGCGAATTCTACCCGGTTCCTTTCCCCTCATCTTTCAGTTCGGCTCAGGTGTGACTTGAGGCTTTGCAGGCAGATGGCAGTATTGCTTGCTCCGAGTTAAACTCTCTTTCCCCGGGTAGGAGCCGTTGCAGTGGCCTTCTTCCGACGTCAGTATAGTCTACATGGTGCGCCAAGGCTGCCATCTGCGCTTAGCTCCGTCATTTGCTGTGTGCTGGCCTGGGTTTCCCTCCTTTCATCCCTTCCCCCGGGGTTGATAAGCCGCAATAGATAAATACTTGCTCGCAGTTACTGGGGTGTCCCCAGCCACTTACAACTGATACATAATAGGCTATCTTACAACTTAATTACCACTACTCATATTTTTAACTCCTTTTGCCTCTGCGTTATTTTAACTTTGTGAAGAAAATATTAGTTGCTTTTAAAAGTTAATGAAAATAAAAGGTTGCTCAATGCTTAACAAAAATTATCCTACTATTAATTTTCAACTTAGTGTATTTGCTTAAATCGAATACGATGGACATTAACTTATTTTTTTTTACTTTCCCTTTAAGGAACATAATAGGTAGAGAAAGTATTGCATCCCACCGAAACATGTTAGCGAGATTTCAACCTGAATGCATGATTTAGGTCATCTGTATCCTAAAATGCTTTTTAGCCCTGTGTCTAGGAACAGTTTTATTCCAAAACGAAAATTATGGTGAATACCAAAAGATATTTTTTTAAACAATTACCCCAAACACCATTTGCATGGAGCGCTCTTTCGAAAGGTTTCATTTTGTCATTCATGGCTCTAACAATTTTGATTTAAACAAATTAAACAAATCAAAAACATACATTCGCCATATTTATGATATGATTATAGTAAGTAATATGATTATTACTATAATCTGGTTTAAGAGACAAATTACTTGCTGTTTAGTAATCTGACGATTCTTTTTAAGATAAATTAGTAATTCAACTAGAGGTGGATTTGCAGTCAATAATGCAACTCTAAATAGAATTTTTACTTTTCATTATGATATTTACGATATGACAAATAAAATGTGTATCTTGAATTTTGTAGAAATACCTATGTTTAGTTTGATTGTATCATTATTTTCTCATTTGTTAAGGTCCTGTGGATGTTCATCGTGAAAGAGAATGGAATTTTAAGGTCAGCAATATCGTGCAGTTCTTAAACATTTGACTATGCCTTTGCTCTTTGTAGTTATTTCTTCAAAGGTTTATCTCATTTAAAATGGAGTAAATAGAAAAATAGGATTTAGTAAAAATAATTTGTACAGTCGCTAATTTACCATAGCCATAAAGAAAATTATGTAAATTTAACACCCTGTGGAGTAAAGTCTGTATACCTTCTTTCCACTTAGAATAAGTATTTCATTGTAACAGTGTAATCAATTATTAAAATTGTAACAAAACTGCATTATCCAGTTTATGATTACACATCTCCAAAAAAAAAAATCTGATGTGTTCCATTCACATAACTTTCTTTACATTTCTGTGACAAATCATTGTTAATGAGCTTATTCTTTTATCTCCTTCATGCTAATCGAGATGAACATTAATAGAAATAGCCTTATTACTATAAGTAGAAGCGAATACACTAGACTAAACCGACAGTCAAATGTATTAAAATGAGGTAGCTTTGGGAATGAAATCAGTTTTTTACCGTATGAGTAAAGTTAAAGTATTTTAAAACTTAAACCAACAAGGAATATTTCGGAAACAGTAAACTCTACAAAAAAAATGTATATGACATCAATTGTGTGTTTTGACGAGATCTACATTGTTTGTGTGGTAAGTTTTTGTCTATCTCTTAGGGTTTACCGGTTATACAACATTTAGAGAAGTCCATTCGGAATAATTCTTCAGAGGCTATTCCCAGAAAATATAAAGTATACATTTTATTTGTCATGACAATATCTTAAATAATATCACTTTAATAGAAACCGTTAAGAACTATCTTTGTGAAAATGAAAAATTTCGAAAAAGTTTCATATAAAGTGTAGTTGGAATGAGGGAGGGGTTTCTTAAAAATCTTCGAGTCATTTCCTTGGAAGATACTGAACTTAAATACCAGGTTTGGTATTTAACCGGTTTTTCATTTTTGAGCTATGCTGCCCCCGCCCCCCTCCCACACATTCACACCACACACATACACACACACGAACACGTTTTCAATTTTTTTTTTTTATTCAGGGGCCTCAAGACATGTGTTTCCGTTGAAAACTTGGTATCTATTCCCTATATAAATTATACATACGTATTAGAGAAAGTAATAATAGAACAGCAACTAATTAAAGTGCATAGTAGAGAAAGTTATGTAAATGTAACATATATATAAAACTTATTAACATTCCTAAAAATGGAGTATTTCAGAAATGTTATTGTAAACTCAGATTGTAACGAGCAATTTAAGGATTAGAGAATATCTCAGAATAAGCTGGATTGAGAAGCTGTTGAAACGAAGTGGGCAGATGTTTGTTTCTAGGCCAAGGTCTGCTGTAAGCAGTTATGCACACGATCCACGTGTTGAAGTTGAAGCATTCTGTCTCTCTGCTGGAATCCTTTGGGGAGACTTTGCTTCAAGTTTGTCGTGACAGCGACTCATTTCCGGTTCCAGGAACTTCTCGTTCCGTTTCCTTATTCCCGTTTCTGTGGGAGCCCCATCAACTTGACTTCTTCTCTTTCTACCCAACTTCCTAATGAGATTTGGATATATACGTCTTGTGTATGCTTCAATGTCAAAATGTGACGTAACGTTCATCATTTTTTCCCTTCCAGCGCGAACCGATTGATAGGATGCCGAACAGCTGCTCTTAGGCAAAGGGCCTTAAACCTTAGCATACTTCACAATTACGAAACAGTTTGTTCAAACTGCTATAAGTGGAAACATACAAAAAGAAGATAAAATTGAATTATTGCCGACGATGGTATAGTAACCACAATGCAGCGATTAGCACGAATAAATAACCTCTTCAATACACAGACCAAGCCTACTTCTATCTTTGGCGTCCCAGGTTCGATTACCGAGGAATGATTCTTTATGTTGCATCTGCGAAATTTGACCAAAATTGTGAATAATTCAAAATTTACCTTTTACCACAGTAAAATCAAATACATTTGAAACTTTAGGGACATATATCGTTTTCCATTTGGCGGGCTTTTAGCCACTAATGCACTGAAGCTTTATATGTGCAGGTGCATACTTATTAACAGGTAGGTAGTTTCAACACTTCCTTTTCCAACACTATTGCAAACTTAACATGCTCCTCTCGATGCAATTTTCCACCAGTATGTTTAAAAAAATTTAAACTGTCTCTCAAAAGTACATTAAAGAAAATAGTCATATAGTTTTCCGAAATAATGCTCCAGTTTTGAGAAATAAGTAATTAATCTTGAAAAATCAAGAGATTTGGGGAGTACCAAAAGTACACATTTTTGTTCAATAATTACTATAAAATGTATATCACGACATATTTGTGAAATAATTTACCTTAAAACTTGATTTCTTTATGTGATTAATTTTAGAACTGCATCACGTGGCTCATTTTTATTAGAACAACAAATTTGTACAAATACCATGCAAGCTAGAATTTTGATACATGGTAAAAATATCATGCTTTTGTGTATAATAGCTTGTATAAATTTCAATTATATATCTTACATACTGCGGGTTTTCCAAATTCTTAGGTGTATCACCTTAACCAGGTCAATTTATACTCCCCCCCCCCACAGCGTCCGGAAGCATGTGAGAGTAAACGTGTGGGTGCATAATAATATATTGCAATAAATAAAATTATATAATTGAGAAAAATGAAAATAATATAAATCAGTTTAGAGGTATTATTTGAGGCATAAATAAGTATTAATTTATTAATTATTTTAATATGACATATTAATGTAATTTTAACTAACTTCTGACATCAGAAGTAATTGCTATATTACTATAATCTGCTTTAAATGTGTTTAATAAAAATGATTTTTATGAAATAAATTGTCCTTCAGGCGTAACATACTGGGTCATCAGAACAGAATGACGTCAGTTAGTACAGAAACACAAAACACTGAACATTCATGCCCACAACGGGATTCGAAACCACTACTCTTTTGCGAAAAAAGAAGAATAAAACAAAGTTTAAGAACCTACAGTCAACAATTTGTTTCACAATTAAAAAATCCCCGATAAGAGCATATATGTTAAAGAGGGTTATTCAATGAAGCAATAAAATATCTGATGCATCCCATTCACGTGACTTTTATCACAGTTAATTCTTTAATATACTTCATTCTAATCGAAATAAACAATAGCTTAATGCTTATATAGTTCCTTATAAGAAGAAGGGAGCCCATCTCAGTAGTGGGGGTTAGCGTGTCGGCGAGTTCAAATCTCCATTAGGGCTAGTTATCTGGATAATAGTTTTTCGGGGGTTTCCTAATTCTTAGACGGGTATTCGAGTAACTTTAAACTCAATAGTCCCCGAAATCATATTTTGAGCATCATTTCACCATTTTCATTCATCGCCCGATGTGACCAACCAGGTTAAAAGACGTTAAGCTGAAAAAAGGAGAACGGAAAGGAACTAAACTAGACTAAATAGATAGTCAAGTGTTTTAAAAGTTGTCACCATGGTATTTACATTAAGACTCTGTTCTCTTTGCATGGCCAGGAGTAAAACAATAGAGACATGGGTGATGACTTCCTGTTTGAGAAAATTATAAGCATTGCAAAATTGTAACTATTAGCAAATAGTATCTCGCACATGGTTAGCTCCACAATAAAAATGCATAGGACGCAAATTGTGTTTTTTGACGAGATATACATTTTTGTGTATTAAGTTTTGTCTATCTCGTACGGTTTACCAGTTATGCAAAAGTGCTCCACAATAAAGAGCACTTCAGAATCTATTCCCAGGAAACTGAGGAATAAGAAGTTACAGAACTTAAATGTTTGGAATTTAGCGGAGTTTTCGTTTTTGAGTAATGCTGTAGCCCAGTTCCTCTGCCCCCCACACACACACACTCACATTACACATCCGTATCTTGCGTATGATTTTTTTATTCAGGGACCCCAAAACACGAGGTGAATTATCGATATCGTATTGTTTTGGCTGGAATACAATTCCTTCTTTATGTACTGTGTATCTACAGACTAAATTAAAATTAATAAAAGATCTACCATTATTTTCATTTCTATTATCTCCATAAAATATACCTCTTCCAATATGTTAAAATAAAAAATATTGAAGCACCATTTGCACGCTATTTAGAGGAATCTGTCTTGTAATCTATTATCCGCGTTTGAGCCTTACTTATGCTAAATTATTGTATACCTACCGATTAAAGTAAACATGTTACACAGAAACGGGAGATTCGTTGCAAGAAGAAATTGTTACACATCTGGAAGTAGAGATAGAGACATTTGAGCATTTTACTACCACATTCTAAATGCGCTGTCCTCCCCAACTCGACCGGGAATAATGCATCCTGCTTTAGACAACATTTTCTTTCTAGGCGTACATTTTATAAATACTAAATATTAAATAAAACTTAATCTAAAGGCAACAATTACGTGAACATAAGAAAAATATTCACCAGCATTAATTGACAGGCACATTTCTGAGGTTTAGATGTATATATACTAACTTCTAGTTTTAGAGTTCGGGTGTTCATACCCAGCAGTGGGCGATGGATGGAAAGGAAGTAAAGCCGGTAGTCCTCTCTCGTAGGTTTATGGCACGTAAAAGAACCTCGAGCCATAAGAAAGAAGCCTCTAGGCAAAATGTTCGGGCGCTGTTTAACCATTAAATAGCGTCCGCAAATAAAAGTCATTTCAATTTTATCAGTTCCAGTGGAATTCTACATTACGAGTAATGCATACAGCATAGGAAAAGATGACTTTTATATTTGACTATCCAATGTTTTCAATACCTAGATATATTTTACTTTCTTTGCACGTATGTAAAATGTACATAGTAGACAGAGAAGATATTTTATTCCACCCAACAATTCTAAACCGAGATTTCGCAAGAAATACTAGTTTTGAGGTTCCCTAAATAAAAAATCAGTTTTAGAAAAATATCGGTGCGCGTGTACGAGAGTCTGCCTGAGTGTGTGTGTGTGTTTGTGTGTGTGTACAGCGTAACTCAAACAAAAACTCTGTTAAATATCAAAAGCCATTACCCTTTATACAGAAGGTCTTTCGACATTTACGATTTCTCAAAAATAACTTAACAATTTCCATTAAAATATGATATTTTAAGGTTATGTTTATGACAAACGTAATCTATACCTAGTATTCCTATACCTGGGAATAATATCTGAAAACCTTTTCATTCTCATAACTTTTGTAAGAAATACGGAAAAACTTGCTACACAAAAATGTTTATCTCGTTAAAACACATATAGATAATAATTATGTCATAATTTTTTGTAGGGTAAATTGTTTCCATGATGTTCTGTGTTATTGGTTTCCATTTTAAAGTGCCTAACTTTTGTCAAACGGGAAGTCATCTATGGCTTCATCTTTTTAAACATGGCCATGCTAAGAGAACTGTTGTCAATTGTTTCATGTAGCGACCTAATTTTAAAAGATTTGGTTATTACTTTAGCCAAGTGTATTTCCTTATTTCCCCTTTACCTACAAGGAAACGAGTAATAAATGTTAAACAATATTTTATAGAACTTCAGTTATGGAGCGAAAATCAAATCACAATTTAATGGACTGTAATGTAGGGATAATAGTAAATTGAATCAGTTCTCAGTACTGGACGTGTAAATGGAGTGTGGGAGTAGCGTGTCCACTTTTCATTCACGAGGTCCTATGTTCGGTTAGCGCGTGTTACCCGCATTCTTCCCTAACTCTGAGAAGTCGAATCTTTACAGTAGCCCATTCAAATACATTTCATAAAAAAAAACATCACTTATTAGATAACTCAATTAATTACTGTACTTATTAAAACCTATATGCTCTTCTCGCCCTTTTCCTCTTTAAAGTATTAAGTGCTTTTACTTAGAACTAAATGAAATTATAATAAATATAAAAAGAATTTAACTTTAAGCTCCAAATACCACACTCGCTTGATCAATCTGCCCATTTCATTAATTTTTCGATAGACATATCAGGTTAAAGGACTTTAACCTTCAAGCAAAAACAGAAAGAATAATATTAACGTGTTCCATCCACAAGTCTTTCTCTTCCTATTTTGCAACAAATTATTGTTATAAAAAGTTATTCTTATGTCTACTTCAGTTAATGGAGTTAAACATTAGTAAAACTTGCCTTGTTGCTTAGTTACTTGTAAGTAGAAGGAAAATAACGCAATTCTCTAAACTAAAGAGATAGCAAATCATTTAAAAGTTAGTCGGCAAGAAGTAACACAAAAAAAAAAAAACAAAAAAAAAAAAAAAAGGTATCTTACACAAGTTGTGTGCTTTAACCCGATCTTATTGTCTGTGTATTAATATTTTGTGTATCCCTTACGGTTCATCAGCTATGAGAAAGTCATCCAAAGTGAAGAGGACTTCAGGAGCTAAATTCAATACATTTTATGTTCATTCATCAATATATTAATCAATAATCAATAAAATTAATCAAAAAAGTCAATTAAATTTCATTTGTCATGAAAATATGTTAACATACGTACTTTATTCAAAATCCTTAAAATTTGATAAAATTAACTTTTTGAAAAATGTTTGATGTAGGTGTGGGAATTTTCTTGAAATTTCGTGTTGAATTCTTGTGAAATATTTAACTTAAATCTCAAGTTTAGTATTTAACGATCTTTTGTATTTTGAGTTATGCTCCTCTATCTCTCTTATACACATATGCAAACAGACACAAACACAATTAACTTTTACTAAAAATGTTTTTTTTTATTCAGGGGAGCTCAAGACATGAAATTTCGATAGTAAATCTTTGGTAGAATGCAGCACCTTCTCTAACTACTATGTACATTGTACAAGGCAGAGAATGTAAAAATGGTGAGGCAAAATGAGACTGAAAAGTTCAATGCTCTTACGGTTTACCAATTATGCAAAATTCCGCAAAATTCATCCAGAATAAACATATCTTCAGAGGCTATTCCCAGAGAATTGAACATACACATGTTATTTATCATGTAATTATTTTTAATATAAGACATTTTAATCAAAATCGTTAGCTATTTTTGAGAAAATAAGTATTTTCGAATTTTTTCCATGTAAAGGGGTGCGGGATATTTTTGAAAATCTTCATGTCGTATCCTTGGAAGATACCGAACTTAAATACCAAGTTGCTATTTAACGGTCTTTTAGTTTTTGAGCTATGCTGCCCACAGGTACGTACATACATACATACATACATACATACATAGACACACAATACACACACACATCGCTTTCTAAATATGTTTTTTTTTTCTTAAAACATATATTTCCGGTGAAATCTCGGTATCAATTTTTGGGTCAAATACAATATCACCTCTATACACTATGTACATAGCACGTGTAGAGAAAGTAAAAATAATTACAAAAAGTCTTTATGTTTCGCAATCTTTAAGAAAAGAAGAATAGATTTGAAGTTCCAATTTCCCACAATACGTTTTCGAAACGAAATCTGGGCATTTCTGTTTTTCTGATTCACTGTAGGTACTTCATTAGAGAGACGATTAGATCATAAAAACCTTGTTGTGACATTCACATGACTTTCTCCATCTATTCTGCAACGAACACTTCTTAACTACTAACTACTTCGCGTTAATCTAGAAAAGCGATTGCATAAATGCTTTTATTACACAGTTCCTTATAAATGCAAAGATTAGGCTAAAGCAATAACCAAATCTTTTAAAAGATGGTAGGATACGTAGGTTTGTTCTTTAATTGACCACGAGCAAGAAAGACGACATCCCATTTGAGGAAAGTATAGGTATTTTAAAATTTCAACTAATTATAAAGAGCGTCTCGGAAATGGTTAACTGCACGAAAATTTATGTAACATTAATTGTGTGATTTCAAGTGATCTACATTTTTAGTATGGCAAGATTTTGCCTACCTCTTACGGTCTTCCGGTTATGCAAACTACTCTAGGATGATGGAGTTTTAGAGCCTATTGCCAGCAAATTAAAGATATACATTTTATTTATCATCTAAATAGCCTTAATAAATTTTATTTAAATCAAAATATTTAGAGCCGTTTTTACGAAAATCAATAATTTGAAGAATCTACCCTATAAAGGGTAGTTGGGTTGGGGAATTTTCCGAAAATATGCATGTTGTATCCTTGGAAGGTACTGAACGTAAATACCAAGTGAGTCTTTTTTGAGTCATGCTGTTCATAGACATACCAGAGACCATTTTCTATAGATGTCTTATTGCATTAAAACGTGTATTTCCGGGGAAATTTCTATTAATTTGTTGGTATAATACAGTACCCTATCTAGCACTATGTTCATTGTATAATACGTGCTTGAGAAAGTAAAAATGAGAATGCAGCGATTTTTGTTAAATCTCTAGCACAAAACCTCAGCCTGAAGTTGGATTTTCTCGCAACAGACCGTCCATGACAACAAGGGCAACCATCACAACCCCCGGGGGTTAAGGGATGCGCCTGGCAACCCCCGCGCGCATACAACCCCAGCAGCCAACCAGCGCCTCTCTTTGCTCCCCTTTCCTCCACCTCTCTCGCCCCTTTTCGCAGTCAAGTGCTTCAAACTCGGCCAAATTGGTTTTGAACTGATACATTAATTGACAATTTAGTGCAATTCTTCGCGTGGGGTAATGGCTTGCTGAAGCTGTGTCAAATTGAGAAAATCTAATAAAGAAACTTTTTTCTTATCCTCCCTCCCACACCTTCCTTTATAAAAGATTGCGTTCTGCATCACCAAAGAAAAAAGAGAGAAGAGGAAACTTGCGAAGGAGTGCTTTTTTTTTTCTAAGACCTGGAGCTGTTCTTAAAGGGAAAACGCCAACACCAATAAATACATTGTCGACGACGTCTACGAGCAAGTAACACGTGAAACCCGCAAACTTTTCCACTACAATATTCCCCCTCTACAAGACTTCAAAAAGAGACCCTCTAAACAAGTTACCAATATGAAATCCCGCTTCCTTTTCTGCCTTTTTTCCCCAACCAACCTCCTTTCGCTCCATGTTTTTACTCCTTTCTTTTTTCCCCTCCCCTTCCACTCTCCCCTAACTTCTTCCACGTTTCTTTTTTTCTAAGCAGGAAATTTCAGTTTCGTTTCAATTTTCTTTAATCTCCTTGCTGTAAACGCTGCCCTCTGGCAGCCTTTTAAAAACGTAAACTTGCCTGAAAATGAGTTTCATATGAGAATTGACGAAGATTTAATAAAGCGCTCCGCTGACATTCTCTTCCCGCATGTAGATCTTCGGTGTTCTTCCCTCAGTGGCGTGCATGGCAATGCAATCTTTCTCGATTCAGTGAATAAATATGTGTGCTCTAAATACTGGAAACTGAAAATTATATTTAATCATCACAACAACAGCGACGTGATTCTGTAGTTAAAGCAACTAAACTACAGAGAAGAACAACTTTATCTTCAGCAATTGCATGATTCAGGCAATTTTGTGCTAAATGAACTCCTAGGCATCTTTTAAACTACACAATTTAAACAACTGTTTAGTATTCCTTAGTATATTTTTGTAGCTTAATGTCCTTTAACCTGCTTGGTCATATCGGACGATGGATGAAACTGGTAAAATGATCTCGGAGTTCATAAATCTTAAAGTTACTTAGACATTTGTACTCTCATGAAGAAAATATAAAGCCTTACCTGGTAAATTCACCCTAAGCAAGATTCGAACTCGTGACCTGTTGAATGTGAGACTGACACGCTACCATCACACTACTCAAGTGGACTCCCTTAATTTGTATAAATATTATAATAATTCTTTCACAATTGAGAAAAACTGTTCTTCCGAATAGAAGTACGCTGTAAATTGTTTATAAAACATTTAAAACTAAGAAGTTTCATATTCATTTTATGCAGCACTGATGGTATTTAGAAAAGGGGACAGACCATCAGCCAACCTGAATATCTGCCAGGAAGGTAATGCGCTTTGAGTAAATAATTATAGGAGTAAATACCTACTGATAAACGGCAAAACAGACAAAAATTTACAAATGTCCTAAAAAAGTTATCGAAAAGCGAGATAACTAGACAATTAAAAGAAGAGAGAAGAACGAAATGGGAAAGGGAGTGGCAGATAACTGCAAAAGGAAGCACAGCAAAAACATTGTTCCCAACAGTGAACCATGCAAATAAAATCAAAGTAAATGCCGCTGTAATTGCTATGAATGTCACACAAAATTAGCTTTCAATATTAAGAGCAATAAAATCTTCCACTCTCGCCTATCATATGTGACAATGCATTACCAAAATCGATAATGATGTTACAGAAAAAACATGTGATGTATTCCATTCACATTACTTTCTCTAGCTGTTCCCAAACAAAATTTTCTTACAACATGCTAATCAAGATAAACATTAGCGGAATGGATCTTAATACTTGATTCTTGTAAGCAAAAGAAAAATAAGGGAATATAGTACGCTAAAGCGATAGTCAACTTCTTTACGGTCGCTATGTAAAACATTTGAAATTACGTTCTCTTTACCTGAGATAAACAAGAAAGACAGGAGAAAAATGACCTACCATTTGAGAAAAATTTAAGCTGTTTAAAATTGAAATCAATGAAACAGAGTATCTCGGAAACGACCAACTTGACACAAATTTATATGACATCATTGTGTGTTATAACGAGATCTATATTTTTGTGTAATAGGAAAGCTTTGTTTATTTCTTACTGTTTACCAGAAGAATGAATAGATAGGGCTTCACAAGCTATTCCCACAAAATTCAAGATATACATTTTATTCATGTTAAAAACAGCTTTAATATACGGTATTTTAATCATCGTAGGCGATGAAACTGGTGATACATAGAATGAAGATGGAGCACCGGTGGAATACAATGACGGGGGAAACCGGGAAACCCGGGGAAAAACCCGCCCTTGCGCCGCTTTCTCCACCACAAATCTCACCTGTGGTCGCCTGGGATTGAATGAGAGTTTGAATATGTAATGGTATAATGAAGAAAATGAAACCAAATGACTAACAGTAAACGTGTTCAAAAGGTGAATGCCATTGATACGTCGGTGCAGTTAAACGGAAGGATAAAATCTGCCTATGCGACCTTTGTGGCAGATATCACTTGCAATAAGAAAACCATAAGATTAGCAGAATTGTTTTGTCAAAAGTGACCAGCACATGAGTACCCTGGCACATTATGCGCGTTCCTACTGTACATTCATGTCACAACTTCAATTGTTTCGTTCAATTTTAGGGTCAACTTTGACGTAATGTCATTTGCTCTACTCGTACCAACGTAGTAAGTAGAGAAAATATATTCCATCCACAAATTCCACGTAGAAATTTCAATCGAAACACACGTTTTGAAATCCCGACACAAATAAAAGTATTTTTCGATAAAAGGTATGTATATGCGTGTGGAACAATATAACTAGAAATCTGATGTGTACCATCCACATGACTTACTCTACATTTCTGCAACAAATAATTCTTAAAAAGCTTATGACTCTATAAACTTCATACTAATCAGAAAAAAAATAGCAAAAATAGTCTTATTACTTGCTTCCATGTAAGTAGAAGCGAAATAAGAAAGTACCATAGGTTAAAGTGATAGTCAAAAGCAGGTTGCTATGTCACTGAAGTTCCTATGTTTGAATGGACAGCAGTTGACCAATTCCTGTATGAGAAAAGTTTTTCATGGCTGAAACCGAAAACAAGGAATATCTTAAAAAGGACCAACTCCAGTGAAAAAATGCATGTGACATAAATGGTGTGTTTTAGCGTGCTTTACGTTTCTTTTGTAGTAAGGTTTTGTTTATCTCTTACGGTTTAGCTATTATGAAAAATTTTGTAAACTAATCCAGAATAAAGGGGAATAAAGGGGCCTTCAGAGGCTATTCCCAAAAAATCAAGATATACATTATATTTGTCAAGTAAATATCTTTAATATACGAAATTTTAATCACAATCGTTAGAGCCATTTTTGAGAAAATCAAAATTTTCGAAAAAATTTCCATGTAAAGGGTATTTGGGATGGGGGGATTTTTCTCCAAATCTTCGTGTCGCATCCCTGGAAGATACTAAATTTAAATACCAAGTTTGGTATTTTACCGACTTTTCGTTTTTGAGCTATCGTGTTCTCAGGCACACGGACATATGGACACACACACACACACATGGACCTTCTTCCGAAAATGTTTTCTTTTAGATAAAGGGGACTTTAAAACATATATTTCCGTGAAATCTCGGTATTGAATTTTTGGGTGGAATGCAATACCTTCTCTATGTACATAGTGCGTATAGAGAAAGTAAAAACGAAATGCCCGTTAAATACTATACTTGTTATTTAAGTTAAGCATCCTTCAAGTTTGATGTATAATCTTTGTATATGATTGTATAGGATCTTTCAAAAGTCACCTCATACTTCAAGCCGCTATAAATATTATAGTATTTGAGTTACAATAAATATAAAAGTAGTCTCATTCTGGACAAGCAATAAGGTTAGGTTTTTTTTATAGTTTTTTTTTTCTTTTTAAATTAACAATTGTTACCATGGATAGTGACTGCCATGACTACAAATCATGGCTCTATTACTAAATGATAGAAGACAGCAGATTCAATGCCATTGCGAAAGCGAGAGGAATTTTTCTCAATCTGTGAGAAAACTTAGAAGACTAACAAATTAAGAGCTTGCCCATATTTCATTCGTGAAGTTCCAAAAACGGCCCACCGCGATCTGCATCACTTGATCCGACCAAATGTTGGTTGTGGGATTACCTTAAAGAACGAGTTTTCCTGACACATCAAACATCCCGACAGCAACTGAAAGGTGCTACCTATTTCGCAAGAAATTATTAATATTCTAAGATAATATCTACAACATGGAGTCGCAGAAAGAATGATGTAGTTGAACAAGAAAACGGAAGACATCTTCCTTATATTTTATAAAACACTATTATTTGCCCAGTATGTGACGTCTTTTGTATTTTTCTTACCTCAAATATTATAATATTTATAACATTTTAAAATTCGAAAAACGTTTTAAAAGTTCCTATACATTCTAGAAATCGGAGAATAATAAAAATAAAATTATTATTACCTATTATTAAATTATGAACGCTGAATTTATTACAGATATTAACATAAAACCAAGTCTGATAAGGCATATGGTTTTCTGCAGTAGTAGTTTTGAGGAATGACTGTTCATGGACATTTTGATTTTTAGTTTTCCAAATTTGTATTATGTTGTTCGTTAAAGAAGAATCCTTTCTTTCGCCAGAGAAGTTTATTTAGGTGTTTACATCATTCTTATAAGGATTAAACATTTATGCCTGTCGTCTACCAAGTAATATACCACTCTTCCTCGGATATTATTATTATTATTATTATTATTATTATTATTATTATTATTATGCCAGGAACGGCTGAAGTTCTATTAATTTGTTCATAATCATTAACTGTCATGCAGCACATACTATTTCACAATTCCAGGAATATTTGACTAAAATTTCGCAAGCACACGAACCACTACTGACTCTCAGTTCCAATGTTGACATTAACTTCTCATTGGAGTATAATCTAGCGTTCTCTCAGTGAATAAGGAAGCGTGATTCAGTAACAAGAGCACGCAGTTGTAACTTTTACGCTTAGATCCCGCGGGTTCAATTTAATCAGTTGTTTTACTATTGCAGTTGTGGAGGTTGCAAGCCCAGGAGGATTTCAGCACTACGGTCAACATTATTGTGTCTACTAAAAATCTGGAAAGACAGAATTAGGCGTTCAGATGGAACAACGGCAGGCGCTGCGCAGCGGGGCCCCTACATTTCCAGTTTGAGAAACCCCGGATGCCTTTTCAATAGCCCTCAAACCATACTCTCGGACGAGTTTGGGTTGCAGGTTTTGTACCTGGGATGAAACGTTTTCTCCAATTGTTGCATACGCCACACACTACCAACCATAGTTTCAGGCCTTGCAAAACTGAAACATAATGAAATGAAAGGATGTGAAGAACAGTTAAAATCCCAGTAATATAAAACCCATCCTAGCAACCGCAAGGTGAGGGCAACCGGTAGCTGATTGCGAGCCTAAACAAGTCTTGGGAAGCTGGTGGACGAGGGGATGTGTGACGTCTCCCCATTACACCTACAGTTGTTATCGAGACTGTTGCTCACCAAAGCAAGTACAACAGTGGCGGGAAAAAAAAACTTTGTGAGAGTCTGAGTACCAAAATATATATTTTAGTCTTTTTTCCTCAAATGAAGTTTTTCAACACTACAATAATACGGCCTGCAAAATCTTTCAATTTGGGGTATGTATCAGCTGGCAACATTTGATAAAGTTTCAAGCCGTGTTGTTCCCCTTTGTTTCAGAGGAGTGCTGCTTATGTAATTAGTTCTAACTGTAAGTGAAATGGAACATGGATTGCATGTTTTTCCACAATGAAAATGTCTGTCTGTGAATAAAACGCCGCTGACTGCCCACTGTCTGCTGTTATTCATGTACACAGCAACGTAGGCCCAAACCATCCCCCTCATCTGCCCTTAAGAAACACTGGAAGTAAAACTTTAACTACAGACAAAAACTTGAAAGTCACCTTTCTTTTTTACTTTCTTTTAAATAGTCAATAGCTATTGGAACCTTTGGGCATCTGTAAAACATCAATGTGTAGCTATTCTCCCCTCGCTTCGGGCTCTACATTCATTTAGAGAACGTATAATATACCTTTTTTCTGGAATATTATTTCTTTAAAGGCGGCGTGAAAAGCAAGTAGTGGTCTCTTTAATCAGATTATAGTAATATTGCATTACTTCTGCTGAAAAAGTAGTTAAATAATATTAATATGTCATATTAAAATTATTTATAAATTAATACGTTGATTGAGTTGTTAGCCGCTCGCCTCCCACCTAGGCGGCCGGGTTCGATCCCAAGCACCTGTATGTGGGATTTGTGGTGGACGACGTGATGTCTGTGCGGGTTTTCTCCAGGTCTGCGGTTTCCGCAACTCTTCCACCAATTGCTCCATCGTCACCTTTTCTATAATTCATTTCGCTTGTATTTCATAGCATCCACTTCCTCACGCTCATGCCTGGCTACGGGCCGACTTCTTGTTCCAGGTTCTTCATTCAGCGGTTCGTGCCGTTGGCTCCCCGACATGTTCTGGCCTCTAAGCATCTACTGTAAGTCCTAGGGTGATGTCAGTCCTACATAAGAGGAGGATTAACCGACTACGAAAACAAAATATTTCATTAAACTTACTAAAATACATTTGCACATCCTCAAAATGTTCCACGCGTCTCAAGTTTTTGCTTAAATGCAATTTAAATTTCCCAGAATGCAAAGAAGTATCTAAATTATCATAGCATGAATAGTAATATTGCAAAAATATATTTGTATGAACAATAATTAGTTTAAAAGATTAAATTGCAAATATTTTAAACAAAATATAATAATTCACTAATCAAAGTCTTTAAATATTCCTATTTTAAGTTTTAGTGTGTGGTTCAAAGCTTCAGTTCAGAAAATACCAACCAGTTTTCTTAAATGCGTTTATATAATAAAATGTATGCAATGATTATCATCTGTCAAAATATTTAGCCAATTAAAATTAAATTTGATATTCATATAACAATGACAATTGAATCACAGGAAAATATTATAAAATCTGCACAGAAATATAGATATTTGAAGTTTCCCTCTTATTGTCCCTTAAATACAGCAGGCATCATTGCTTCACGCTCTTACACTTCTAATTTGATTTTAATACCAGAGAGAGAGTAAATCTGGAATCGAAAACAAGAGAAGTAGTCTATACGTTGGCCACTACACGGCACGCCCAACCATGTTTAAGGGAATGTCCCACTATTTTATTTCGCATTGAAAACAAAATCCTACACATAGTTGTTTCGTATTTTGTTACAATAGACAAGTGGCGGACGGACTACTATAAATCTTAAATATTTTATACTTTTGCCAATTTTATTTCAAAATAACGTTTGTTTGTTTGTTTATATTCTTCTTTATGCTTTGCTTTAACTCTGTGAGAAGTTTTCATTTTCATCGATGTAAATGACTCTCTACATATTCGGTCACAATTTATTTTTACAAAAGCTCATTATTACTTTATGGTAATCAAGAAAACATTGGTATATTTATTTCCTTGTAAATAGAAGGGAAATAAAGGAATACACTAAAGGATAGTCGCCATTCGACGACATTGAAATTCAGTTCTCTTTGCATGGCCAGGAATAGAACATGAGATATGAGGAATGCATAGGTATTTTAAAATTGAAATCATAACCAAGAATATCTCGGAAATTGTTAATTGTATAGAATAGGATTTCTCTTAACGAGATTTACAGCTTTTATGCAGTAAGGTTTTCTCTATCTTTTACCAGTTATGCAAAAATTCTCCGGAATGAAGGGGTTTTAGAGCCTATTCCTAGAAAATTAAAGACATGCAATTTATTTGGGATGAAATATACTGTATTTTAATCAAAATCATTAGAGCAATTTTAAAGAAAGTCAAAAGTTTCGAAAACTATTCCATGTAAAGGATAGCTTGGGGTGGGGGATATTCTTAAAAATCTTTGAATCGCATGTTAGGAAGATACTGTATTTAAACATCAAGTTTGGTATTTAACGGAATTTTAATATTTTAGTTAGGTGTTGTTTATACAGACACGCTACCATTTTTATAAAAATACTCTGTTTTGGATTCAGGACTAAAAACGTGTATTTCCAATTACGTGATCGGTATCGAAATTTTGGACGGAATGCAGTACCTTCTCTACCTTCTATGTACGTGCTTGAGAAAGTGCTGGAGTGAGCTAGCTAGTTTCTAGATCCAAGGTCTCGGCTTCAATTCCTGGATCATTTTCCATCCTTCCTAGAGTCTGGAAGTTTTGAGTTCGAGGGAAAACATGTGTGAAATTAGTGTTTATGAAGAAAACCCAAATATTTACACAGCAGTAAAACGACTTAACATCATGCTAATGGGCAATTTTTCATAAGGCAAACTCATTGTTGTAATCTTAGATGTGAAAAGCTGGATATAAATGGAGGATAAAAATGTGGTTCGATAAATTAAATTAAGGAGGGGGAAGGAGAGAGGGGGACACATCAACAATAAGTATATATGTTAATGAACCCAGCAATACATGAAATACTAAATATTTATCTATGAACTCCACAGCATTACATACCTGACTCTGACAGCTGAAGCATACTGTACGCCACTGGTTGCTCATTTTAAAATTCATTTAAGTTGCGTTAGCAAAACAAGGCACAGAAAGCGCTTGTGTACATAACCGCGAATATCAGACTCTGTGTAAAGGTTTCAAAATGTAATTTGTTTAGGTAACAAGGTTTCATGCGTATTATGTCTTCATAACATTCTATCAGTAAGGAAATATAAATTCAAAAACTGGTACCTGCAGATTCCCGGAGACATTGTAAAGCTCACGAAAATTTGCAACCAGTTACTAGATTCAGCGGCGCAGTAGCCGAGTGGTTAGACCCCTCGCCTCTTACCAAGGTGGCACAAAAATTAAAGGCATAAATAATATAGATACTAACATTTATTCCATAATATTTAAATATATTAATAACATAATTTAATCTATACTTAAATAAAACTTCTCAATCATAATCCTAATAGTGTTTATAAAATTGGTGGATTCAATCTCTAGTCGTCTGGGCGAGTTTTCTTCGGGTTTTCCAGCTTCCTTCGACATTAATTCCACCATTACCTTTCCTATCATTCACTTCGCCTTCATTTAATGCTTCCCATTTATTTATTTATTGTTATTTTTTTACTTGTGAATGATGCTCAAATGAAGAGATAGACACGTTTTTGTCTATCTCTTACGGTTTAACCGTAATGCAAAATTCTGTTAAACTCATCCAGAATAAATAAGTCCTCAGAGGCTATTCCTAGAAAATTCAAAATATAGAATATATTTCTGATATAAATATCTATAATATTCGGTATTTTAATCAAAATTGTTACAGCCTTTTTTGAGAAAACTAAAATTTTCACTGTAAAGGGTAGTTTGCAGTGGGTGTATTTTCTTGAAAATCTTTGTGTCGTATTTTTGGAAGTTGCTAAACATTATACCAAGTGTGGTATTTAGGGGTATCTTTGTTTTTGAGCTGTGCTGTCCACACACACACACACACACACACACACACACACACACGTGTGCAAGAATCACCTTTTTCTAAAGATATTTTTTTCGGACACAGGGCACCTCAAAATATATATTTCAGGTGAAATCTTGACATCGAATTTTTGGGTGGAATACAATACCTTCTCTAGCTACCATGTACATTATATGTACATAAGTGCTAGAGAAAGCAAAAATACGATAACTTGCAAAAGCAGTTACAAATGTATTTATGTTGCTGCTTTTTAACACTGTAATTAAATGCATTTTGGCATATTGAAATGTTCCACCAGTGACTATTATAAAAACAAAGAAAATATCAGAGTAAGATGCGTTTATATGTATATTATGCGCGCATCTTTTCTTGGGCGCTAGTTTTACAGAAAAGCTAGGTTCGGTGATAGGAAGAGAGAGGTCGTCCTGTCTTTCCACAGTATTGTCAATCAAAGAAACCCTTTCTTTGAGCCCTTCAACATTATTGGTATCCAAATATGTAATGTAAATTATCGTGAACTAGGTGATTATTAAACCAAACACCACACATGCACATACGTGAACTCTGGGATCTACAGCTAGCTAACCCGATCATGGGACCGAGCCATCCGAGCCACCTACCGAAGTACAAAACAAAAGAACAGGCAGCGCTCCGGTTCCGCACAAAACCTTCACTGAAGTGCGAAAATAAGTCTCAGATAGCATTATAAATATCTGTCCTATTTACATGACTATCTGTTCTGCAAATAAACTATTTCTCCAAAAGATTATACGTTAATATATATCATGTTAATTAATATAAGCATTAATAGTAATTGTTTTATTACTAAGTTCCTAATAAGTAGGAGGGAAATAATGTAATAGATACATGCTAAAACGGCAATCAAATCTTTTAAGAGCTGTCGCTATGCAATTTTAATTGAAATTAGGTTTTGTTTTCATGGGTAGGAGTGAAATAAAAGAGATGAAACGGATGAAGACTTCTCATTTCAGAAAAGTTTAAGTATTTTTAAGATTTAAACCAATAGCAGAGAATACCTCAAAATGGTTAGATTAAAAAAAACAAATGCGTGTTTTTAACGATATCTAAATTTTTTGTGCAATATGTTTTTGCCTATCTCTTGCGGTTTGCCAGTTGTACAGAATGAAGACTTCATGGGCTATCAATAAATTCCGAATATACATTTTGTTTTCCATGTAAACATGTTTAACGAACCTTTTTCTGAAAAGTTTTTTATTCAAGTGGCCCTCAAAACATGTATTTTCGATGACATTTCAGTATCAACATTTTGAGTGGAATACACTACTCACTCTCTCTCTCTACCATTATGTACGTAGTATTTTATGTAATAGAGAAAGTAAAAATGGTATCTACACATTTAGTTACATTATTAACAGGAAATATCCAGTCTTAAATGAAGCGCACACGGACCTTTTTCTAATTTTTTTTTGGATTCAGGGGACCCAAAACATGTATTTCCGGAAAATCTTGATATTGAATTTTTTGGGTGCAATACAATACCTTCTCTATACACTATGTACATAGTACGTGTAGAGAAAATACAGCTCTTTAATCAACAAGTTCTTCCGGTAGGTAATAAAAGTTGTTTTATACCTATAATAAGCGCTCTGTGCTAGCCTAGTACAAAATAAATTATCAAGCTTCATCACTAACACAAATACTGTACGAAAACAGGAGAAAATAGAGTTTAATGTGGAATATGGAAAATATAAACTAAATAGAGTGTAAAGTCAGCCAAACTTATGGTCACAAATCGGTGAGCAAATGTAAACAGTCCGGCAGAGTGGATGTTTACCGACAGTTTAACGGCAGAATGACCAAATTCAGGCTGCACTGAGGCATGCGACAGTTTGTAACCTAACATCAGTGTGTGGATACATACACGCGTGCAATACAAAACACCCACCCTTATTCTTAAAATATATTTAATTCATTAACATCTTTCAGTCCTACATTTAAATTTTATCACTTACTCCGAAATTTTCTTTTCTTGTTGGCGAATTTTTCAGGTTATATTTTTGGTAAGGCCCACCTGCGTTGCAGGGTATGGCGTGTCTACCTCATATTCAATATTTTTCAATTTTGAACATCGGTTAAGGCGAGTTACCTACCTCTTTGCGGAGTTCTTATGATGAAATTTCGGATAGTCCCGGGATGATTTAAACATAATTTTCCCCATTCATTCATAGACCAATAAGACCTACCTGTTAAGGAACAAAAGTTTATTATTATTATTATTACTATTATTATTGTTATGAAACCCCTTGTACAAACGTTAAACCTTATCTTATTACAACTTTAAATTCAAAAATATTTTCAGTATGTATTTGCTATTGTCATGTACCACTTTATCTGGACATGTGGGACCTCTTAACTCAATTTAATTATAGGTATTATTAATTAAACTGTCAGAAGAAACTGGTGATTCTATACGCACGTCTCCTGTCTGGTTGCAACTGTGTACCGAAATACGAGTAAATCGAGAGAGCCCCCCTGTAATGTGGGGTTGGCCTGCCTGCCTCACATTCAAGAATCCCAAAGGTCTCCATGGACCGGCGCAAGGGATCGTAGGTTCGAGTCCCGCCTTGTGCATGGGTATTTCTGTGTTTGTAAATGTATATATGTCTGTGTATGAATATGTACAAAGGAAAACGTTAAACATTATTAGGTCAACTAAGGAAATGTAGGAAACCGAACAAAAAAAAAAAAAGAAAAAAGAGGACAACGGAATGTAGCACCGGAGTCCTGACAAGCCTTCGGAAGTGTATTTAAAAAAAAAATTGAACCTTTGGTCCCCATAGCCGCACTCGCTAAAGTGTCTCACTTTGGTGCTTCGTGGCGCAGTGATCGTGGGTTCGAGTCCATTTGCGCATGGGTGTTTGTGTGTTTGCATATGTGTGTGTATTAAAACCAAAAATCGAACGGTAATCAAATAGAAAAACAAAATGTTGGAAAACTGGAAAAAGGTAGGGGGATACAGCGCCGGAGTCCCGACAAGACTACGGAACTGTATTAAAAAAAAATAAATAAATGCTAGTCTCCGTGGCTGCGCTCGCTAAAGTTCCTAGCTTTGGTGCTTCGTGGTGCACGGGATGGTGGGTTCGAGGCCCGCTTTGAACATGGGTTTGTCCTGAAAAGTTTCGGAACTGTATTTAAAATAAAATCTTGATTAGATTAAGTTTATCGGGATTTCTCTTATCCTGGGAAGTCGAATATCGAACAACTTTAACTCAATGATGGACCCGGGATTCGTTTGAGCACCATTTCGCCATTTCTTTCATTGTTGATACATAACCTACCAGGTTAAATGACAAAGTATCAAGCAAAAAAGTCATCGAGAATTACGAAGTATCATAGAGTTTCCAACGAGAGAGAGAGAGAGAGAGAGAGAGAGAGAGAGAGAGAGAGAGGAGAGCGCGTTATATCATTTTTCACAAGTTTACAGCCAATTTTGACACCAGTGTGCCAGCTTTACCTAACACCATTCTTCTATTTGGTGGTTTAAGGCGCTGTCTCCCACTTTTAATTCCGAAGGATCAAGTTCGAATCTGGTTTGATGATATTCCTTGATGACTTTTTGGGACCCTACCGTATTATCTTAGAGGTTCAATAATTTTCAGCTCAGAGGGTCACGAGCTCATTTCAGCATCATTCCACCCCTTTATTCACAGTTTCTGTAGACCTTAGGTATAAAATAAGTCTTTAAACACTGAAAAATATAAATTAAAATGTGTGAAATACTTTCAAATAAGGTGGTATTAAAACTGTTAAATTCCGGATGTGCACCTTTCTCCGTATCGCAAATTCCATGTCGGATTTTACTAGAGCAAAATCTCTCATTGTAAAATGTGTTGATTTCAAAATGTTGCACATTATACTATAGTTAATATTTTAGAGAAAGTAACACAGAACAAATTATTTCACATAAACTGCACATTTTATTGAGTTTTACATTTTATTGAGTAAGGTTTTGTCTTCTGTTCATAATTTCTGAATTATCAAGTAATCTTTACGAATGAAGAAAAGCTATTCCGACCATGTATAACATAATACTTCGGTAATACAGAAGAGTATAAGCACTACATGAAATATTCAAATTGTGAAATTTACACAAACGCATAGTTTGCATATCACGACCATGGACAGTTCTTTATTTGCATCCATTATATCTCTTTATGATCTAATTCATTTTATACACAAATTCGCGCAAGTACCTTATTCTTACACCACTAAAGATTCTTAAGTGTTTATGAAATTCCTAGCTCTCGCGACACAAGATGAAAACAAGAAACAAAAGACAAACTGAACAAGGTTGGGAAAATTAATGACGAGATAAGTAGCCATAAACATCGAAATTATCCACCTCAAGCCAGCATTTGTAGAATTATAGATACAATTGTAACTTACTTATACGTCCTGTATTATGTATGTCAATATCTATACTATAGCTTAATTAATAAAACAATAATTATAATAATAATAATAATAATAATAATAATAATAATAATAATAATAATAATAATGAGAGGGCTGCATAATAATATATGCAGTATTCCAATATAAATACGTACTAAATTAAACAAAGAATTTATTCCAAGTCTCTTTAATCCGGGTTTTCTTCACACGAGTCATCTAGGATCAGTCTGGGATATTCCTGTTTAGAGAATTCGGTAAAGGAAATTTTCCCTAAAATGTTGCCAGTCTTTTATAAGTTAAGATCCAGATAGAGCTTCCACTTTGGATCACCAGGTCATATCTCCTCTGTATACTGTGCTCTACAGAGCTGTTCGACGTAACCATATCCTACAATTGCAAAAACTGTAACCACAATTTATATCCATCAAGGAACAAGATGAATAGAAAAACGAGGAAAAGATAGCGACAGCAATTTTAACTTTGGATATGGATAAATCCGAAAACAGATAAATAATTGCTGCATATTTGGATAACAACAAATATTCTATTTGTCATACTTCTGAATTATGTTATTTACTGACGGGCAGTTTTCGAAAGTCTACATATACACAGAATCAAAACATGTATTTTTGCAGAAATAGTGAATTCAATACTTCCTTTTCCTCGGTAAAGAGTGGGTTAAGTAACAAAAGGCATAATTAACATCCCCATAACTTGAGCAGTTAATCCAGTTTGTTTAGTGACCAATATTATGACAATTTTGGTAGTAAATGCATTGCTTATTTCTTCAATTCTATATGTCAGTTATAGCTTTTAACAAAGTTTAAAATTATTTGTTTCATTATTAAAAAGCTTCCGACTTGGCGTAAAAATATTTATGACATAACTTCGAATATTTATAAATTTATTTGTCAATATTTGTTGTACTACAGAAAATATTCTAACAAACATAATAGATTCTTAATTTAGTCTCTTTCGTACAACCTTTTAGGCAAGCCTACAGTCAGCAAAAGTGTGGGTACAATCCAGGAAGATTTCATGGAAATTATGATGATTTTTCTTTAAAGTTAACCTCCAAGCGTACTCTTACGACTATTGGCTGTTATATATTTTACTTAATAGGACAAGATGTGTTTATTAGTGTCAGATGACATTTAAAATAATTAATCTACGTTGGAAGCACTGATCTATATAGGAACAGTGATCGAAGTTTCACGTACTCTTTCCCTCTGAAAACAACGTTCAACTGTCTGTGACAAGTGACAGTCGGGACGGATCCATTCCATAACAGGTGGCGAACAGTATCATTATATGTGGAATGTTCGTACCCTCAGGTCAACTTTTGGGATCCTTTTAGTTAGCATTATGGAGATTCAGGGATGAAATTTTGGCCAACTTTTCATAAGAAATATACTTTCAGTTTACACATTAGTAATTATTAACTTTAGACCCATATATTTTTGCTAAATTCCACATATAAATAACAATAGTTTAAATCTATTTTTCTGTATTTATATTTATACTACGTTTGGTCATATTCAAATGCTGTGTCATATAGATTTTATATTCACATGAAAATTTTACTGCATTTTCTGACAGCTACAATTCCTTATCCATTTTCATAATTATTAAATAAAATAAGCTCAAAGATTAAGGCGATGCATCTCCGAAATTTCATCCAAAATTATAGAAAATTCAAAAATATTTTGGTAACAAGATAGTATGAATTCTAAACTTTGAGAAAATATATCATTTTTCCCACTTGGCACACACTTAACTGCAAATTAACTGTAGCTATAAACGGGTAGGCATATGCTTATTAATAGGCACTACTATTTTCTAGCAACATTTTACAACATTTTTTCGAACTCAAAATGCTTCACACGATGCAAATTTTCATTAGAATGTTTCAAAATATTTATACTACCTCTTAAAAGCACATTAAAGAAAATGGTCATATTATTATCTTCGAAATAATGCTCCAAGTGTTATAAATTATCAAATTTTGAAAAAATCATAAGTGTTAGAAGGTATGAATTTGTCTCCACAAATGAAGGCTAATATTAAAAAAATGTAATATTCCAATCCTATTTGTAAACTCACTTTTTATAAAACTGGTTGCTTATGTGTGAATATTTTTAAAAATGCATCATGTGGCTTCTTTTTTATCAGAACAATGAATTTATTACTAAAAACATATTTAAATAACTATATAAGCTATAATGTTTATACGCTGTTATTTTGTATAACAACTGGCATAATGTTCAATAAGATATATATGCATATTTTTCAAATTTCACAGACACATAGCCTTTATTTTCAAATCATTCTTGTTTCATATTTAAATTTTCCTAATGTTAATTTGAACATTAAAAATATTGTGCATAATTATTTCAACCATAACTAGTTATCATGGGAAACCACATAATTAAAACATTGTTTAAAGCCCCGAAACAGTTAAACAACTATTAAATCATAATAGTAAAACTAAGTTATTAATACAATAACAGAGTCCACTGAAAACTAAAAATGAATGCAAAACGTACACATACTCAAGAACATCAAATACAGAACAAAATATTGATTAACAAATTTATAGAAGCCTTAGTTTAATAAACTACAATTACAGATAATTAAATTTGTAGTTTGTATGCAGTAAAATCAGAAAAAAAAATATGAACCATCAGAAAAGAATGATATTTAGTGCATAATACAAATCAATTTGACACGTAGGTTCTTACAATTTAAAATATGCTATTCAGTAGATAATTTTCATTTTTTCGTCGTTTCATTATTTTTTTATTAGAATACCAAGTATTAAGGGTTACTGAAAAATCAAATTTAGAGATTCCATTGAAATATAGATTTTGAGGGCTATAAGAAACGCAATTTTAGAAAGAGATCCATGTGCGAGTTCAAATTTCGCTTAGGTTAAGTTACCCGGATAAAATATTTTTTCGATGTTTTGCCTTATATTTTTTATTTTAAAGCTTCCTTTGTTGCAAGGAAAGCATGGACAAAGCTTAAAAAATACTAAAATTAATAAGAATACATATAAATATTTGAATATAGCAATAAGAATTAGAATAATATACAATGAGAAGTCGAATGTCGAGTAACTTGAAGCTCCATGGATCCCGAGATCATTTGAGCATCATTTAACCGATTTCGTTAATTGTCCGATATGATCAAACAGATTAAGGAACTAGCGTGCGTGCGTGCATTTGTGTGTGTGTGTGTGTGTGTGTGTGTGTGTGTGTGTAAAATCCACGTGCGTGTGAATACAAAAACTCAAGAACGAAATGAACTTTTTATTCAAATTTAAAAACCTAGGTTTTCATGAAAAGCCTCCTACGCTAAATTATCTTTTCTATGGAAAAATTCACTAAATTTCTATTTTCTTTCACTTACGGTTTTGATTACAATACCTCTGAGATATTTTCAGGTCAAATAGAGTATGACACTAACCACTTCCTAGGTGATCCTTATTATTGATTTCAATTATCAAATATTGTATATTTTTACTTTCTCTATACGTACTAGGTAAAAGTGTATAGAGAAGGAATTACACTCCACCCAAAAATTCGATACCGAAATTTCACCGTAAATGTCGACCCTTTATCTAAAAAAAAAGCATTTTCGGAAAAAGGTCCGTGTGTATGTGTGTGTGTGTGTGTGTCCGTGAACACGATAACTCAAAAACAAAAAGTCGGTAAAATACCAAACTTGGTATTTAAGTTTACTATCTTCCAGGGATGCGACACTAAGATTTTGAGAAAAATCTCCCTACCTCCAACTACCCTTTACATGGAACTTTTTCCGAAAATTTTGATTTTCTCAAAAATGGCTTTAACGATTTTGATTAAAATATCGTATATTAAAGCTATTTACCTGACTAATAAAATGTATATCTTGAATTCTCTGGAAATAGCCTCTGAAGAGTATTTTATTCTGGATGAATTTTACGGAATTTTGAATAACTGCTAAACCGTAAGAGATGAAAAATCACTTACTACACGAAAAATATAGTGCACGTTAAAACACACAATTTGTGTCATATACATTTTTTCGTAGAGTTAATCGCTTTTGAGACATTCCCTGTTACGGTCTCTGCTTTGAAAAACTTATGCTTTTCTCATACAGAAAATTGTCAACTGCTGTCCATACAAACAAAGGAACTTCAGTGACATAGCAACCAGCTTGTGACTATCACTTTAACCTTATTTCGCTTCTACTTACAAGGAAGCAAGTAATAAGACTATTTCTGCTATTTTTTTTTTCTTGATTAGTATGAAGTAAATAGAAGTATAAGTTTTTTAACAATAATTTGTTGCAGAGATGTAGAGAAAGTCATGTGAATGGAACACATAAGATTTTTCAATTACTAATTCATTTCTCATGGTCAGTCCAGGAAGTGAAATTTCAAAGCAGTACATGGCTGATTCTTAAACATTTAGCTCCTTCTGCTTCATTCAGCTGAATAATATAACAAAACAATATTACAAACGAGTTAGAACTGAATAATAAGGGTACATAAAACTTTTTTTAAAGAATGATTTGTCTAAGACTGAAGTATGGGGAGTAATTTGAAGTAACAATGTACGAAATTCAGGTGTTGTTTACTGAAAATTCAAAATGTATTATTGGCCATGCACATAGCTCTAACACACGTTATTATTAAATATTATATATATAACTGATGTGTTGTGAGTAATTCCATGTAAAAGTTCACCTTATAGGGAAGACAATGGGCTGGTAAACATCCGAGTTGCTCTCTCTCTCTGTTTCCTTCACACTTTACAATAAACGCCTTTCTCGTGGATTCCCACTCAAAAGGCACATTTAAGTTGAAATCACGATATTCGATTTTTAGGTTGAATGCAGTAATTTTTCTAACCTGCGCTTAAACGACAAAGAAAGTAAGATGGAGAAATATTGAAGCTCTATAAATAGCCACAATAAGTCTTTCAGACGCTTGGCATAAAAATACATATTCTATACTTACAAGACATTCGTACATACAGTGGCTTCTAAAGTGTCGGTTTCAACTTAAAAATCCCTAGCAGCCAAAATAAAGGAGAAAAAAGATATAATTTGCAATGTGCGGAAAAAACAAACAATATTAAAGCTTACAAATTCGTGTTTTTCTACATTTTTATTAGTCTTATCTTTTTTTTCTAAATATCAGTAGTTTTGAAACTTAACAATGTTGTATTCAAAAATTGTTTTTAGTAGATTATTCTTATGTAATGCTTAAGAATTTCACTGCAACAACTAATAATATGAAAGTTGGTGAATTAATATTTTTTCCTCTGCTAGATAAAAACCCATCAACATTTATTATACTAAAATTTTACTCTTCTAAATGTATTTAAAATAATTTTATAAGCACAAAAATCAGTTTTTTTCTGGAACTATAAAGCTGATAATGTTAAGCAACTTCAAAACCAGAACAGTTAAACTATATTAGCATATTTGTTATTTCTGCAGTTTGAAAGTTGTAATTTTCCAGTTAAATGGGGTGTTAGCATTTTCTGGTATAGACGAACACTTTCCAAAATCACTGTAGCGACGTTCGTAATATACTGATTAAATTAGTCCTAATGCACACTGTGTTGATTTCAAATAATCCAGAATGTAAATTCTATTTAACAAGAATGGAATGTTTTATTCACGCCTGCATTGCATAATCACCTTTATTTCTGAATGTGCTACAAAATTACGAAACCACAATTATTAGTTTCTGTATACAAAATGACATGTTTGGTAATTATGCAAAAAACGGGCAGCTGGAAAAATCGAATGAAAGTTTATGCGATCGATGGATCTTGTATTTGTGATGACGATTTCAAAGGTTTTATTTGGCGGTCAAACTTGTCTCTTTTTTATTATTATTATTATTATTATTATTATTATTATTACAGACAAGTTCGCGCGCATGCTGGAACGATTGGTATTTTGCGAGTATGACGGATGTTTACCGAATAATTATATATAAACAAGCATTATATAAAAATCATGGTTTTATAATGCTCAGAAACATATTTCTGCGCCAACTACTACCACAATAGAAAATTAGAAACATAAATTTATATACACACACTAACCTAAATAGATTGAAACCTAATTTCATGCTAAATTTGAAAACCAAATATCCCAGTGGTTTTGCCTTCAGATACACATAAAGAAAAGCTTGCTGAAATATACTCCTCCACCAACTAATATAGTCACACTAACTGGCGACTTATTCTTACGGATTCTCACGACGCGGTAATCCTGCTAAGAGCGACATATGACGTTCTTGCATACCAGTAGTTAGGGTAATTATTTACAAGTTGGGCCGCTAACTCTTTCCGCTGGGACTTATACCAGTTTTGCACTCTAACGGGACCGGTGTGGTTAGAGGGGGATTAGGGGTGGGGGAGATGGTATAAAAATCTGATGTGTACCATTCACATGACTTTCTCCATATCCCTGCAACAAATAATTCTAAAAAGCTTATACTTCTATTTACTTTATGCTAATCAGAAAAAAATAGCAGAAATAGTCTAATTACTCGCTTCCTTGTAAGTAGAAGCCAAATAAGGAACAACCTAGGTTAAAGTGATAGTCAAAAGCTAGTTGCTATGTCAATTAAGTTCCTTTGTTTATATGGATAGGAGTTGACAAGTTCCTGTATGAGAAAAGTATACGTTTTTCATAGCCGAAACCAAAAATAAGGAATGACACAAAAACGACGAACTCCACGAAAAAAATGTATATAACATAAATTGTGTGTTTTAATGTGCTCTACATTTTTTGTGTAGTAAGATTTTGTCCATCTCTTACGGTTTGGCAGTTATTCAAAATTTAGTAAAATTCATTCAGAATAAACTACTCTTCAGAGGCTATTCCCAGAAAATTCAAGATATACATTTTATTTGTCAGGTAAATATGTTTAATATACGAAATTTTATTCAAAATCGTTAGAGCCATTTTTGAGCAAATCAAAATTCACGAAAAAAGTTCCATATAAAGGGTATTTGGGGGTGGGGGGTTTTTCTGAAAATCTTCGTGTCGCATCCCTAGAAGATACTAAACTTAAATACCAAGTTTGGTATTTTACCGACTTTTCGTTTTTGAGTTATCATGTTCACAGGCATACGGACACACACGCACCACACACACACACACACACACACACACACATAGTGCGTATGGAGAGAGTAAAAAATCTGATGTGTACCATTCACATGACTTTCTCCATATCCCTGCAACAAATAATTCTTAAAATGCTTATACTTTTATTTACTTTATGCTAATCAGAAAAAAATAGCAGAAATAGTCTAATTACTCGCTTCCTTGTAAGTAGAAGCGAAATAAGGGACAACTGTAGGTTAAAGTGATAGTCAAAAGCTGGTTGCTATGTCAATGAAGTTCCTTTGTCTATATGGATAGGAGTTGACAAGTTCCTGTATGAGAAAAGTATACGGTTTTCATAGCAGAAACCAAAAATAAGGAATGTCACAAAAACGACGAACTCCACGAAAAAAATGTATATAAAATAAATTGTGTGTTTTAATGTGTTCTAAATTTTTTGTGAAGTACGTTTTTGTCCATCTCTTACGGTTTAGCGGTTATTCAAAATTTAGTAAAATTCATTCAGAATAAACTACTCTTCAGAGGCTATTCCCAGAAAATTCAAGATATACATTTTATTTGTCAGGTAAATATGTTTAATATACGGAATTTTATTCAAAATCGTTATAGCCATTTTTGAGCAAATCAAAATTTACGAAAAAAGTTCCATGTAAAGGGTAGTTGGGGGTGGGGGGATATTTCTGAAAATCTTCGTGTCGCATCCCTGGAAGATACTAAACTTAAATACCAAGTTTGGTACTTTACCGACTTTTTGTTTTTGAGTTATCGTGTTCACAGACATACGGACACACGGACACACGCACACAGACACACACGCACACACACACGGACCTTTTTGTGAAAATGCTTTTTTTGGATATTGGGGACCCTAAAATATATATTTCCGGTGAAATCTCGGTATCGAATTTTTGGGTGGAGTGCAATACTTTCTCTATACACTATGCACATAGTGCGTATGGAGAAAGTAAAAAACTAATGTTGCTACCTGTTTATATACACACACTGACCTAAACGGATTGGAACCTAACCTCGCGCTAAATTTGAAGTCCACAGGCTTTGAAATTGTCATCATAAATACAAAGTCAATCAATCGCACTTAGTTTCATTCTATTTTAGAGTGGCCGAAGTTCTGCATAATAAAATTCAGTGAACAGCTGTATCTGCGTGAAACATACTTGTCATACATCAGCGTCTAGCGATATATGCCGGTGTTGCAATCCATAACACTATTCGCCTGCCGCCGAATGAAACTCAGGTTTTAGGCACTTTAGTGTGTAGTATTATTATATATTTACATTGCAAAAGTACTACAAAACTTCTTTATTTATATTCTACTCCTTCTAGGCACCATACTTCATAAATATTCACAAAAAAGGATCGCTACGCGCACGTAATAAATTAGCGTTTAACTTAATTACAGAGATTTTCCGATAAAAAAAATTGGTGAAAACGTAACAAGTATAAACCAAACTGACAGTAAAACCACAATTTGTTTAATTTCTAGAGGGGCCGAAGTTCTCTATAATAACCGTAGTTAGTCTTCCGCTAGCAACGGAACCAAGCTTTTTCATTATTAATCCAGTTTTATGCAAGCATTTCAGCATATGCATGTTAAAAAAACTATTATTAATATAATGTGTATGTATAATTATTTGATAAATATCCGTCATATACGCAAAATAGCAACCGTTCAAGCATGCACACAAATTTGTGTATAATAAAAGATAAACGAAGTTTGACTGCCAAATAAAACCTTCAAAATCGTCCTCACAAATACAATATCAATAAATCACTTTTAGTTTCATTCGCTTTTTCGAGTGGCCTAAATTCTGCATAACAAATAATTTTATAAACACACAAAACAACTGTTTAAAAAGTTAAAAAATTTATAAAATCAAGAGACTTCAAAAATCAGAGCAGTTGAACTGTAGTGGCAATTGTTATTTATGCAGTTTAAAAGTTATAATTTTCCAGTTAAATGGGGTGATAGAATTTTTCAGGTATAGGCGATCACTTTGAGACATTACAGTAGCGACGTTCTTCATATATTTATTAAATTAGTTCTTAATCATACTATGTTGATTTTAAATACCTCAGAATGTAAATGTTATTTAGCAAGAGTGGAATGTTTTATTTAAGCCTGCATTGCATAATTGTCTTTATTCCTAAATGTGCTACAAAATTACGAAACCACACTTATTAGTTTATGTATATAAAATGATATCCTCGTACCTGGTCATTAACCCATTTAAAGTCATTGTCACTTCTCATTAAGAGTATACACATTATGAAAAATACCACCACTCGCGAGCTCACCACTAAGAAGACTGCCCAATACTCCCGCACTATCAACCTCTCCCTGTAGACAAGCAGGAACACAGCGTGACCGCCGAATAGCCACTGATAAGCCCATATACCTCCTCTCTTTAGAATGACTACGCTGAAGGAATAAAAGGGGTAATTTCAAAATTAAAACATTTTTCAGGAGAGGTAGTTTAAAATTGGAGTCTAGTTTATTAAAAAACTGTGTTAAAATACTGCCACATTTTGAATGGTTATTAATTTAGTAATCATATGTTAAATATAAGATGGAACCATAACGTTTATTACTTTAATGACGAAATCCGGATATATAAGAGAAGAGGGATGTCACAATATGAAAATTACATTGGTAGCTTTATGAGACTGATTAATAATGAATAAACGTTCCTATAACTAATAAATTAATATTTTAAACAGTACTATGGAAAACTGCAATCAACAAACTTAATATATTTTTACTTCGATTCACTGAAATATTTTTTTTTTTTTTTTTATTTTCATTAGAGAATTGTTACCAACTTAAAATCTCAATCAATAATAATTGAACAGAAATATAATTGGATCTTCCTTTGCTGTTTGATTTCAATTTTCCCGCTTTTCTTCTTGTACAATAAAATTTCAATACAGTGTTAATATGGTCTTTTATTTCATGTTTAAAGTGTGATAACTTCCTACTATACTATTTTGTCATTTCAAAAATAATTTGAGATTACCTTGTGGTTTAAAGGGAAACATGCGAGTCAGTTAGAAATTCAGTGCTGTTCCGGCATGTTGCCATTGTAGCTCAGTGGTAGAGCAAGAGGATAGAGACTAGGAGATTCGTGGTTCAAATTCCGGCTATGGCATTGACTTTTTCAGTCTGAATCTACGTATTCAACTCCTGTCCTACACACGAATTCAGTGATAAAACAATTAAAATTTTTAATACTATAAATTTACAATTGTTACCAGTATCTCAATTTTGACACCCCGCGTTTCTAAGGCCTCCGTATGTTAAGAACACATGAAAAACACGGGTTTTCAAAAAGTAGGTTGGTATTTTCTCTGAAATGTTTTAGGGAAGTCGTATGTTTAAAATAATGAGAAAGCCGTTTTTCTCCTCAATGTATTCACTCGGCATAAAAATAAGCTCTACGTGCTACAAATCAAAGAGAAAATTCATTTTACGGCTTAGTATGAAAATGCAGCGAAAATAATAACTACGTCTCTCTTATCGTAGTCATTTCCGGATTGACACAGGTTTACCAATATTTTACTTATTTCTTGAATCTCACAGGTTTTTTAGTATTTGCTAATATATTACATTCCACCAAAATGTTCTATACCTATCAATATATTATGTAGGTTTATGTTTTGGAGTCCCTTTGATTAAAACAATGTAGGAAAGAAACGTGAACAACGTAATTAAAAAAAGTCGAATAATTCCACCTAACTTCGTCTTTAAGTCCAGCATCTTCCAAGAACGCAGCACAAAGATCTCTAAGAACATTTCTCATTTCATACTAATTTTTGTGTAGCAGAGTGAAATTATTATTTTCTAAAAAAATACCTTCAAGGATTTTTATTAAATATCTACGTATTTAATAACATGTTTACATGAATAATGTATATCTTATATTGTATGCTAATGGCCTATGAAGTCCTCTTCATTCGTAATGAATTTTGTGTATTAATATAAACTTGTAAATCATGACTAATAAACGGAAACCTACTATACAATTCTCTCTATACGTACTATGTACTATCTTCCACATAAGTAAATAGCCCGCCTGGGTAGTGTGGTGGTAGCGTGTCTGCCTCACATTCAAAAGGTCGTGAGTTCGAAGGGTGAGTTAACCGGGTAAGGATTTTTTCGGGGTTTGCCCTTATCCTGAGAAGACGAATGTCGAGTAACTTTAAGCTCCAAGGACCCCGAGATTATTTGAGCATCATTTCACCAATTTCATTCATCGTCCGATAGGACCAACTAGGTTAAAGGACGTTAACTCACTCAGCAAAAAAAAAAAAATAATAATATATATATATACTCACCGTGTGATGGCTCACCTAATTCTCAGGCGTTCTTCAATAGTTGATGCGAGAGTAAAATTTGACACATTTTCCCTTCTCTTTGTGGTCATAGCCACCATCCGCTTACTTCTCAGTTTTGGAAAGCAATATTTCAACAATCATGTAGACTAACGGGAAATTATTGCAAAATCAACTTCAATACACTTGCAGAAATAGTATTGCTGTGTTTCGATTAGGTAGTGAACCTGAAGTAAAACGCTCCTAGTTGTGGAGGCTTTGCTTACAAAGATAAGTTTCATCAGCAGCAATTGTACTTGCGATTACAATAGCCGAAGTTGTTAAAGCGTGCATCTGCTCAACAACAGAGAAGTTGCAAGATGAATTGAATTACGTTTAACGCATACCTACATTTTATTATTATTTTTTGGGAAATATTTATTTTCGTGATCTGTACGAAATATGTTTTGGTAATTGCATACATACTTTCAAAATAAATCGTACATACAGAAACACCAAAGGGACTAAAATAAACATTTCTATTGATATTGAACTTATTGCTATATTTCATGCGGCAGAGCTAAGATCGTTGCATTACGTCACCTCGATGCTGTCAACCGGGGTGAACAACCGATGTACTAAAACATCTTGTTTTGTTACTTTCTCTGGCGTGTATATATATACAACGTACATATTAGATAGAAAAGGTATTGTATTTCACCCAAAAATTCGATACAGAGATTTTTTAGAATACCAAACTATGTATTTAGTTTCAGTGTCTTCCAAGAATGCAACAATAAGATTTTCAAGAAAATCTCCTTACCCCCAAACTACCCTTTTCGTAGAAATAATTTCTAGAATTTTGATTTTTTCAAAAATATAGCTAATGATTCTGATTGAAATACGTTAAACTGCATAACTGGTAATCCTAAGATATAGACAAAAACATGCTACACAAAAGCGTAGATCTCCTTAAAACACACAAATTATGTCTGTTACATTTTTGCTGTAGAGGTAACGTTTCCAAGATATACCTTGTTATTGGTTTCAATTTCAAAATGCTTATAATTTTCTCAGACAGTATGTCGCCCATGTTTCTTTTGTTTTACTCCTGGTCAAGCAAAGAAACGAATTTTAATGCCAATCGCATAGTGACAGCTTTGAAAACATTTTACTATCGCTTTAGCAAACGCATTCCTTTAGTTTCCTTCTACTTATAAGGAAGTAAGCAATAAAACTATTCTGCTAATGCTTATCGCGATTAATCATTTGTAAAACGTTTATTTGTATATAGCTAGAGAAGGTAATATGAGAGGAACACTTCAGATTATTTTGTCTTTCTTTCTTTCGATCACAAGTTTAATGACTCGGTAAATAGCAAGTTAACTAAAATTTAACTTTTGTTTCCATTAGATTCCGTCACTAGCGTAGTCGGTTTTACTTGCAATGAGCATTGTTCTCATCGGTATTTAGCGGGGATAATCTGGTAAAGCATTCGTAAAGATTGTTCATAACAGGGTTTTGAAAATTCTGGTATTTGTGTTACAGGTATGGTTCCAAAACAGACGCGCCAAATGGAGGCGGCAAGAGAAGATGGAGGCTGCTAGGCTTGGCCTTAACGAGTACCACTCCGTAGGATCCCTGGGTAGAGCGGCGGCGGCTGCAGCAGCGGCGGCAGGCTCAAGCCTAGCATTGCCCGTGGATCCTTGGCTGGCGCCCCCATTGCTGTCTGCACTACCAGGGTTCCTGTCACATCCACAAACTGGGTATCCAAGCTACCTCACGCCACCCATCGTGCCACATCATCCGCCTCCCGAGAACACACCGCCCCCGCCTCCTGCTGCTGGAAAGTTACCTCCACCGCCACCTCATGGTACGTCCGCCACTACACCGCCTCCTTCCTCACAGCCAACCTCTCACGATCCTCGCAGTCACTCCATCGCGGCTCTCAGGTTGAAGGCCAAAGAACACGTAGAGTCCATTACCAAAGGTCTGCAAATGGTGTAACGGTGGTAGTTAACGGACAACTGGTGCAGCATGCGAAGCTTTCAGCCAGAGTTTAAGAACTCCTTTACAGTTTGACGAAGCACAAGATTTAGGACTCTTCAGATGCTGCTGATAAGTTTCAGCAGTAGTTTTGGAAGAATAAACCTGAAGGACAGCTTTAAATCATCAAAAATTCCCAGTGGTGCAGCGTTGGAACTGAAATACGTATACCTCTGCAACAATTATTAAGTCTTATACTGCTGTCAAAGATGACTAAGAATATACTTGGCAAAGTTTCCATACATTCCTTCTTTGCAGCAAAAAAGTACGAGCAAAATTCATTGTTAGCGTTCTATTTTGAAATTTCCAACAGCCAAGCTTTTTAGCAAGAGAAGCTTTTCAGTATTTTCCGTCGAACGAAGATAGAAGATTTGCGTTCTCTAAAGCATCTTCAGAGAGTTCTTGCCCAGCAATGAAGAACCACTTAGATTTTAAGTATAGAGATACCGATTACTAAGAGCTCATAAAGTAATGTCTACCAAAATGGGATATTAAAAGAGTATATTTTATATGAACATCAAATTATATATTAAAGTATATAGGATGGATAGTTTGATAAATATTTGACGATTAAGTTTATTCGAATTTTGCTGTGAGTCAATCTGAATGCATGACGTAATTTTAATAGAACCACCTGTCTATATAACTGATTGGCATTTGGAAATTTAGTGCAGTCAAACACGTTGTCTTAATTATGTCTTCACAGAGTGGGCACTTTTAATGGGCACAAATTATTCAAAATGTTCTCTTTGCTTTAATTAAATCCCTGTATTAAGTGTAGCTTAACTTGAAAGACTGTATTCTGGGCACTGGTTCCAATAGAAAATTATGGAATGAATAGTTATTGACATTTCCATCAGAGCAGATGTTCAAGGTTATCGCCGGACTGGGAGTGCAAAAATGATTTCGAAGGGTATGAATAGATCCAAACCTGCTCCAAAAAGGACACACCAATCACCAGTTCCGTGTATATCATACTTCTTATCTGTCTTTAAAAGTAAAAGGACGTTCTAGAACTGCGCCTATTTGTAGACTGATCCTTTCTATGGAGGTCAAATATGCAAATGAGACCGAGCATGTCCTTTAATAACTTTATTCAAGTGTTTATCAATTACGCCACATTTTAACAAGAATAACACCTATCATGTAGTATGACATTCTCATGATTATTTCTAAATTGTTGCTTTTAGCTTTTAGCCATAATCTCCGGGATTAAACGCAAGGCCTTCCGCATCTGCATTTAATGTTGTCTGTTTTATGACTTCGGTGATATGTTTTATTTTAGACGAACCAAACAACATCTGCTGCTTAGGATGGTGTACAGAGCTTTAATAAATAAATCAAATCAAATAATGGCCATGTAGTCTATTACTATGCTCGCAAATGTATATGGAGCCAAACATAGCCATTAAATGTGATGAAAATAATAGCATTTTTGCAAATGAATTCTTAGGCAATGTCTTAAAGAATCCCCAACCTCTTACTTTGGAATATTTTATGCTCGTACAATTTTGTAGAGCAAGTAATTTCATTTGTAGTTCGCGAGGAACCTCTGAAAATTATATGAAAATGGTTCTTCTCGCGTTTCGAAGCTCACATTCTGTTTATGTTTGCATAAAAACAACACATTCCCTACGAGGTACTGTACATATTTATGATAGCATGTTTGACTCACCAACAGTTCCCTACCTGTCTGGAGTTGGAAAAAACGAGTTTTGACAGTGCTTTACATACCTTTGACCATGCCTGCTCTATACGAATTACTTTCTATGTGCAAGAGATGCCATCCAAGATACATATGTAGAATCTTTAAATATTGCCAGGCATCACAAAAAAGAAACATTTATGCATAGATTATGTCCATAGGACTTACCTTGACCCTTTTAAGCCAGTTGAAAGTTGTTTTCATAATTTTATTAACGTCTTATAGAAGATTATTGTTAAAAACAATGCATGAAATTTAGCTGGGGAAGTTTAGCTACTACGATGCTACACATACATTTTTAAGCTTTTACAGTATTGGGATAGGTAGGTGCAAATTTGGTACATGCAATGCTGGCTTTAGGATTAAGGGAGTTGTATCATTCATGCGAACAACGTTGTGGCCGACATTTTAACAAAAACTGGCGCTGTGTCAGTTATGTGTAAATGGTATTAATGTTGATCTTGGTTACAATGTTTTCCATGAGAGTATTTAAATTAAAGAAGTACATAAACAGAGCATAAGTAGTGCTATTCTGCTAAAAGAGTGTAAACTTAATTTCTCTCTTCTGGATAATGATGTTAATTAAAATGTTTTCTTTATGATAAGTTATGTCACATGTTACTTGACAGCACGCAAAGCAGATACATAATCAAACTATCCTCCTATAACTTGTGTAACATAAAATGCAATAATACTTATATTGCAGAACGATGACAGCTCGATTTGAGCAGCGAATGGGGCCATCAACAGAAACAGTATCTATGAATGTGAGAGATATTTAAGCGTCTATGGGATCAATGGAAAAATGGAGAAAACCGTCACCTAGTTACTTTTAATATTTCTACTGATTGAATTATATGCATTCAAATTGTTTTTCTATCCATGTTGTGTTAAATAAGCGTATACATTCTTTCAGTTTCATTAAATTACTTTCCACGTTATCCATGATCTCAAAAGGAATATTTAAGGTACATTGCAAATATGTAGCAATTTTATTCAGGAATGTTTAATATTTTAGTGATCGCTTGGTAAAGAAAAATTGCAAATATTCCACTTATTTCAAGACATTTTGTGGGAGCACACACGAAAACTGAATAAAGGTTGAGTAGTGGTATCGCTCTGGGTCACATTATCTGCAATTGCTTATCGAGCAAGAATGAAAGAAAGAGACAGTGTACTATCTTTCTGTCTCTCTGCGCAGTGGCTTCTCTCACCCACCTTTTTGTGCATTCCCGACCATAGGTCCATATATAAGTTCAAAACTATTTCATTTTCGTGAACAATAATTTCACTCTAATACCCATACTAATGAATACAAGTCATATACTTTACCTTTAAGTCCTAATTCTAGGATTAGTTGTAAGAGTAAAGCATTTAATATCATTGATATAAAATACAAAAATTAAAATATGAAAAATTAACAATGTTTAATGATAGCAGATTAGTTTCAACTTGGGAAATCTGTTACCAAGAAAATTAAACAATTTTTTCTTTCAGTTTTCTTTCAATAAAAGGATCCAGTATTGGAGTAACTAATGTTTAAAGACATGCAAGCAGAAAAAGGGTCGTATTTGAATAAAGCATTTAAACTAAACAAATATATCGATTGGTCTACTAAATGCACACACAATAAATTTGTATCCACTTCAGGTGAAAAAAATTGAAAAATTAGTGCAGTTTGACAAAGATTATAAACCGAATTCAATTCAAAATATTGTAGAATATCCAATCTAATGTAGATTTCACCCCTACACTGTGCATACTAGGAGTGGTAGTTTCTGAGGTAGAGCTGTTCGCGCGTGCCAGAAGGACGCGGGTGGCCTCAGAGTTTAAGTTGATTTACCCAAATTCCTTCTGCACTCAGCTGTATACTGTATTATGAATCTTGCAGTTTACATGTTAAAATAAAACTATGCCGTCAGTCAGTACGTCGACTGTACGTCAGCAGCTAAGATGAATAAAGATGAACAAACCCTTCTAACAGCTTCTTTTAAAACGCATGCTTATACCAGCATTGATTTAGGAAGGCAGACCTATATCAGCATTTCGACTCCTTGCCACTAATATCGATTGCTGAAAATGGTACATTACCTCTTTTTAAATTAAATATTATTTACTCAAAACGACCTTATCAGGTACCCTACATTATATAGAAACGAAGAGCACACTAGTAATAACGCCATTCTTTTTGCATAGTATAAATTATAATTTTATTTTCTTGTTTGCGATTATTACTACTTATAATCTTCTCTACTTAGTACTTATACATAGCTAGAGAAGGTCCAAACATTATTTACCGAAATTTCAACGAAAACACACGTGAGACCAAATAAAGCATTTTAGGAAAAAAGTTCAGATGTTTATCATGTCTGTGAATACGCTAAATCAAAAACGAAAAATCTTATGTGTTCCCTTCGCATGACTTTCTCTACAACTCTGCAATAAATTATTGTTAAAAATCTTATGCTTCTATTTACTTCCTGCTAATCAGAAAAAATAGCAGAAATAGTCTTATTACTTGCTTCCTTGTAAGTGGGAGCGAAATAAAGGAGTACCTAAGGTTAAAGCGATGGCCAATATTTCCAAATTCGAAATCACCTTTAGAAACTTAAAAATACATACATTTTCACATAGACCAATGCTTAAATATACAATACTCTTGAAATTGTAATTCGGTTAATACTTTGGTTGGTGAACTTGTTCGATTACCTACTTCAAGTAGTCGGATGATTATTAAAATTATTATTAGACAGCTCTGTTTTAATTATATTTACTTCAGGATTAGTCCCTAATTAGCTAGTTTGTTCAGGCATTGCTGAGCATTTACCACTTTGGCATTAGGATAGAGTTATACACTGACCGAACCACATTTGGTTTTGAAGAGCTAATCCACATGAGCTATTCTGACGTGAAAGCTTGGATATGACTTAAATTCACTACTCCAGAGCTGGGAGTCGAACCAAGGACTCTCAGCATGAGAGCCATGAACGAAACAATGAGCTACCCGGTGCCCCGTTCATATAGTTAGATACGTAGGTAAATACACCACATAAAGTAAGTTGGATACCGTAATATTGGATACTTTTTTTGTCTTGAAATCAGCACTTTCAAGCAACAAATACATTTCATGTTATCAGATATATGACGAATGAACACCCGAAGAGAGAGAGAGAGAGAGAAAAAGAGACTCTAGAAACAAAAATGAATACTCAATAGCGCAAAATAAATTATGTCGATTCAATGTAAGGTTAGCGTGTCTGCCTCATAAGCAAAACCGACTCTTGCTTAGTAACCTAGATAGGATTTTTTGTTTGTTCTTTCTTTCTTCAGGATTTTTCCTTATTTTTAGAATAATGGACCCGGAGCCCATTTGAATATTTTTTTCTTCCATTTTATTCTAGATTTCATTCTAAGTTTTTGATAAAGTTTTGAAAAAAAAATTAAATGTTAAACGTTTTTCAACATACATTACCAAGGCGACATTTAAATGGACGCTCACGCTTGTGGTAATAGCGCTGAAGTTTTACAAGTTCATTCTTTCGTAATATTTTTAATACGTTTATGAGAAATATTTCCTTTTGATACAAATTTTGTTCATATTATTTCAAATTTTAATTTTAAGTTCCTGGAAACTGAATTATATATATTATATATATATATATTAAATTAAACATAGTTTTGAATTTATATATTAATGATATTATACTTTATATATTTTTAAATATTTAAATATTTTGCCAAGAAGAATTAAATACTATGCAAAATTTAATCTGTGTTTGTAAAATCATACCTGAGAAATAATATAAAAATTTAAAAGTTTGTTCGGATTATTTCACAAATGACTATTTTAGTTTTATAAAATTTCGTTTCTTGGAAAATTAGATCACAGGGGCATAAAAAGTAATGTTCTACCGTGATTACAGTGCAGTTTTGTGATGATATTTAAAAAAAGTGTTGCAATTTGTAACCGAGTACCTTTAAATAATCAATTAATAATTGCATTTTTTTTCAAAGCTCCGCACTTGGTGTATTACGACATTTGGGGAAACCTTATTCCACCAACGCTGAGAGCCTCTATTTTTTATTCCCAGTAATAGAGCGATGAGGATGGTGATGGTCTGAGAAAACTTAGAATTTTCACCATGAATTTCGAGCTGGTTGGGCTTTGGTATACTTCGTCAGAAATGAAAGGTCGGACAGCGTCGACTTAAAATCGCCAATCCAGAGTCGCTAAACGAACACTGGATCCCTCACTGAAGTTGTCAACTAATCCACTGACCTATCCCGTTACTAATATCACATCGTTGATATTGTTAAAACAAGCCCTTTTCATAATTAGTATGTCATTTAATAGTTAACTTGAATGTAAAACATACTGTAGCTCTAGAAAATCAGATTATCTCGCCAAGATGTTCAGGCTGCTACAAAAAGGAAAAAGCCTAATGTAGGTGACAAGATTAAGTCGACCTGAGTTATATTGGATGTGACCATGAATGTAACACAAGAAGTCGTAGCATAATATCCTTTCTTTTTTATTTTTCTATATGTTTTTCAAGACATGTGTCATCGCTTGTGAATGCGTTAACATTCAATGTCTGTGACTGGGGAATAAAATAAGTTGACAACCATGTTACTGTAGTAATTCGCAACTTTATGCTATCTTTTTGGGGATAACAACAAACTTATGACCTCCTCATGGTCAAATAGTCAGATGGCTGACTTGTCACCACGTACCCAGTTAGCTTCCTAGTGAGAAGGGAATTTTTGTTTAATAAGGAGCATTTCCTACTCTTCACAAGGTTTGTAAGTGTGAATTTGAGAGTGAATGTGCTTGAAAATAACTTAGAAGCATCAAAAACTTACAGCAACCTAACCTAAAAGTTTAAAGAGTAAAATCAACACCAAATGCTTCATACAAAGTCCCCAATATAGCCATAGCAATTAAAGCATGCTACAGAATTAGAGAAAATTCTGATGTGTTACATTCGCATTACTTTCTCTGCCTATTCTTCAGCAAATTATTCTAAAAAATAATTATTCTTCTACCTGCTTCACGTTAATCGAGACAAAGATTTGTAATATATATAGCTGGAACAGGGGAATACACTAGACTAAAGCAATAGTCAAATGTGATAGATTTGCAATTCCTTTATATTTGCATGACCTGAAAAAGAAAAGTAAACAACGACTTCCCATTTAAGAAAATTGTAAGTATTGAGCACCTGAAACTAGAACAAGGAGTGATGCGGTCTTTGGCATAAATTGAGTGTTTTAACAAATCTCCAGTTTTTGTGGAGTAAGCTTTTTGCCATTTTTTATAGTTGTGCAAAAATCATGTAAAATGAAGTGCAGTTCAAAGACTGTTCAACTACATTCCCAGAAAATTCTAGATATATATTTATTTTAGGAAAGGTTAAATTAAAACCTACAGTTAGTGTAAACGATTGACTTTTTAATCAGTTTGGTTGACGAAGAGTCCAGTGAATAATGGATACCAATGTACAAATCCAGCTATAATAGCATACACAGCTCTTAGCATAAACATATCTAAAAAATAAACAAAAAAGTCATTTGAAAAATTAGAACCATATTTGAGAAAATACAAATTTTTGAAAAATGTTCAATGTAATTTGGGGTAGGGAATTTTACTGAACATCTTCGTCCTGTTCATTCTGGATTACGTTTGCATAAGTAATAAACATAATATATAAATAAAATCTTATTGTATAAAAATGTGGATCTCTTTAAAACAAACTATTTATGTAAACTACATTTTTATGTAGAGTTAACGTTTACGAAATATTCCTGGTTATAGGTTTTAATTTTAAAATACTTATACTATTTTTGATGGAAAATCGTTATTAATGTTCTCTTATTTGGTCAAGCAAACAGAACACATGACATTGCATCACATTGCGAACAACTGTTGAGAAAGATTAAATTATCATTTTAGCCTAGTGTATCTCCATATTCCCGCGTATCTATTGGGTATGTAATAAAACTATTTCTCAAATGTTTATATAGATATACCAGGTGGCCAAACTATCCTCTATTTTAAGTGTGCTGTTAAAAGAATTGCCCCTATTTCTAGTTAAAGCCCTCCAGTGGAGTATTGGCGGGTTTTAACTTTAAATTACCCCGTTGAGTTTCTACACCTCTTTTGCATTTAACTGAATTTTTTGGCATTTCTGTGTTTAACACAAACTCGCTTTACACTATACATAAGCTCATAAAAAACATATTTCACGTAGTATTTAATTCAAAAGAAGTATTTTATTTCGTATATTGAAATTTGATCAACATTGCGAAACATTAAAATAATTATTTATATTTATAATAAAAATACACAAACTCTATACTTTAATTAAACATCTTTCTCTAAATCTCTGTAACAAATTATTGTTAAAAAGCTTATTCTTCTATGTACTTCGCACCAATGGAGATAAAATCAGTAGAAGTGGTTTTATTACTTCTTCGTAAGAAAGGAAATAGGTTAAAGCGATAGTCATATCTTTTAAAACCTGTTGCTAAGCAATTGAAGTTCCTTTGGTTGTAAGGTCTGGAGCTGACAAATTCACGTATGAAAAAAGTTTAAGTATTTTAAAGCTTTACAAACAACAAGCAGAAGCTCAGATAGGTCATATCTACACAATATGTAAACGACATAAATTATGCGTTTTAACAAGATCTACATTTTTGTGTAGTAAGTTTTTGCATCCAGAATAAAAAGGTCTTCAGAGGATTTTCCCCAAAAATTTAAGATATACATTTTATTTTTCATGTAAATATCTTTAATACCCGTATTTAATCGAAGTCATTAGAACCATTTTTAAGAAAATCAAATATTTCAAAAAGTTTGCAATGTAAATGTTAGTTTTGGTTGTGGAAATTTTTTTGAAAGTCTTCCTGTCGAATCTTTGGCAGATACTAACTTTAATACCAAGTTTTGTATTTACGGACTTTTCGTTTTTGAACTACGCTGTCCACAAACAAATACAGACAGGCAGACTCACCGACCTCTTTCTAAAAATGGTTTTTTTATTCAAAAAATGTATAGCCGGTAAAACGTCAGTATCGAATTTTTGGGTGAATACACTGCCTTCTCTATACTCTATGTACATAGAACGTGTAAGAAAGTAAATATATGATATAACTATTTTTAAACTTATTTACTGTAAAACTTAACTTTTTATGTGAATATTTTTAAAAATGTATCACGTGATTCGTCTTTATTATAACAATAAATTTAGACAGTACAAACGTTTATTTAAATAACAGTGTTAGAATGTTGATACATGCAAAAATATCACTACTACTGTATATAATAATGTTATCAATTTAAATAAAGTATCTTACATTCTGTGAATTTTCCAAATTTCATAAACGCATTTCTTTAATACAACATGCATTTATTTTAAACTTTTGTCTCTAGCTGTAAACTACGTAGTTTTTAGAATGCTATTTATTATAAATGAATTTAATTCCTCATGTATTACAATACATAGCTCAAAGATAGAGAGAACAAAAAACTCAACATGTTTTGAGGAAAAACACACCTGGTAAACTAGCACAGATCTTTTCTACACTAAATAAAACCTTACAGTGGCGGCTTGTAACCGTAGTTTTACATGTTTCTTGTGACATTTTGATTCTGTAAAGTTACGCTTACGATGATATTCTAGCGCAGACGTAAACGCAGCATAAGCGCAAGACTGAGGGAAGGTCATCCATAACGTAATCGTAAGCGTAACGCAAGAAGTTGCCACGGATTTCCAGATCTATAATCAAAAGGGGGATCATCCAAGCGATCCGCAATTTTCAAATTGAATAACAAAATTCACCAACTCTGTTATAAATAAATAGGTTGCATAAATTACGCACACACAACTGACGCTCGCGGCAGTGACATCATAATTATTGTTTGACCAATATGTTGAAAAAATGCACTCATGGAGAGTGCACAAAATGATAAAACTGCACATTTAGAGCAATGTCTATTAAATCTTTGCGCCTTAAATTTGTGAGGGCCTAGAAGTCTAGACGCATTAAATCAAAGGACGATTCGCAAGGAGATTGTTATAACCTCTTGAGGAAAATGCGAGATGACGTGGCTCGGCCAAATAGAGGAAAAGTTCGGAGCTAGCAAACTTTTGCGTTGCATTGCAGTACGTAGCGTTTTGCGTTTGTCTATGTGAATGCCTACATTGAATAACAAGCGCAAAGTCTTGCGCTTAAGCTGTATCTGCGCTTACATCTCATTGTGAATGGGGCATTATACCATTCTGTCGATCATTTCAATTTTCAGAGAACTAGCAAAATGGGAAAATTCGCTATTTAATTCATTCTAAAGTGAGAATGATAAACTGGTAATTCTAGATATATAGAAATAGTAACTAGGTTTCGTTCCGCACATTTTAGTTGGTGACTATTTATACTGAAAACTAAATACAAGTTGGTGCTATTGTGGGAATATAACTATTGTTGTTTGGATTAAAGCTCTCACATTCGAGGTATTTGCAATGTCTGTATGATAGCCACCAATAAGAAAATCACATTCACGATTATAACTTTCACAATAAAGTAAACGCTGCATTTGAACAAAGGTATTTAACTATATTATTGTAAATTGAATATAAGAGATGTAATGTATAATGATCGATGTTTGTAAAGACATATCAGAGAATAAGAAATAACAATCTATACTAATATATATTTTTTGTACATTTTTGTGTCATGTAAATAATATTTACCTTTGTGCAAAATAAAGCAGGTGTTGCGAATGTTAGGAAAATAAATAAAGGGAGTGATGAATGTGTTAAAATGTGAGGTATTGCAAAATACTAGATACACTTAAAAATCTTTCCTGTACAAAAGTTTAAATAGATATTTGGGGAAATGTAGAAAAAATAAATTACTTGTGTGAAATTCACTCCCTCATTCTTGTCTATAACTGGCCCTTTCCATTTAGTCAAAATTGTCTGTATACCTTTTTATGTCACGACATTTCTGAGGTTGTATTGTTGAAAAGGAAGTATTGTTAGTGGATTTGTAAAATACTTTGTAAATTACATAAAATTTTTGAGTTGACTTGTAGCAAATAATATTATATTGTTTCAAGAACCTTGTTTATTTATCCTTTCCTAGAAATACACCAAGAAATAGCTACGTATCCAAAGCTATTTTCCTCTATGTATTCAGGTTTATATAAGAGAAATATTCCAATTAAAACATTTCGATTGATTATATTGACCACAATATCCCTAGGAAAGGTGGTACACCCTATCTTCGTAATAGTAAATCATGCTATATTCATGGTTTTTTTCTATAAAACTATCAACGCTTTGGAGCTGAAAATTAGCATACAAATAGTTTATCAACACAGGGTATAGTCATATTCTTTGTAGGCAAACAATTGAATAAACAATAAAATTCTTTTTTCAGATTTTTAAGAGTATTCTGTCAGAATATTGAAAGTATTTGATCTAGAGCATTTTAAAAATGGGACAATATTATTTAAGCATTATATAACTACAAACAATAAATTCAACTCCTTGAAATAATTAGGTCTTGAGATAAAGGAACATAAACATTTAAAATTAAACGTTTCTGAAAAACGCAATCAAAGTTAAAAATACGTTAATGGAGACCTGGTACATACTCAGGATCATCTTGACTCTGAATGTTCTCTTGCTTCTATTCCCCCTCTTTAATATCCTAATCTGTTTAATTACCATTTCAACCTGTATGTCAGATTTTTTCTCCCTTTCAGCCTTAATTTCATTGGAAACTTTTCTCATATTTTTGCCAGGATCAATGCCTAACCTTTTCCAGTACCTTCACTCTAGCTATACATCTCTTATTATATGCCAATACATCATATAATCCCATGAAAATCGTGTCATAGCCTACAAATATTGTTTTGGGTACATGGTTTCACACTATGCTATTGAATGACTCATTCAAATTCTGGGTTTTGCCATGTAAGCACTTGCGTAGAAAGATATACATTTTAGATTTCCAAATACTGGCCTCATAGCTTCGACAACTGTATCAGAAAGGGAATGTTTATGTTGATAAGCTTCCTTGGTTTCAATTGCTATGCAAAACTTATAACATGTTAGTGTAAGTTCAACACCCTTTAGACACATATAATGTTGCGGTTTTACATCTATCGACATTTGAGCAAAACTGTAGCCCAAAAATATCTTGCATCACTATCTGGTTTCTTTTATGGCTATGCTATAATAATTATATGTGTTATCTGTTTCCTTCTCTATTAGCATACCATGTCCTGATATTAATGTTCCATCTTCAAGTTTTTTTGCCTTTGTGCTCCTTCCATAGTCTACGAAGCTGAGATCACATCCACCTCTAGTATACACTCTAGAGAACAAATGAGTGCTGCAACATTTCGAGAAATGTGTAGCAGAACAATTTAGCACAATATAACATTTCCCTATAAACGTATACACCGCAAAATTTGAAACAAAAAATCTGATGTGTTCCATTCACATGATTTTCTCTGCATCTCTGCAACAAATTATTGTTAAAAAGCCTATACCTACTTCTATTTACTTCATGCTAATCGACAAAAAAATAACAGGAATAGTCTTATTAATTGCTTCCTTGTAAGTAAAAGTGAAATAACGGAGTTCCATAGGTTAAAATGATAGTCAAAAACTGGTTGCTTTGTGACTGAAGTTCCTTCGTATGGATAGGAGTTGACAAATTTTTGCATTAGAAAAGTATGTTTTTAAAGCTAAAACAGAAAACAAGGAATATCTAAAAAACGATCATCTCCACGAAAAAAATGTATATAACATAAATTGTGAGTTTTAACGTGCTCTACATTTTTTGGTTTAGCAATTTTCTTTTACGGTTTAGCAATTATGCAAAGTTCCGTAAAATTCATCCAGAATAAAGTAGCTATTCCCAGAAAATTCAAGATATACATTTTATTTGCAGGTAAATATCTTTAATATACGACAATCAAAGTCGTTAGTCATTTTTGAGAAAATCAAACTTTTCGAAAAAAGTTCCATGTAAAGTGCAGTTTGGGGTGGGTTTTTTTTCCCAAAATCTTCGTGTCACATCCCAGGAAGATATTAAACTTAAATATCAAGTTTGGTATTTGCCGACTTTTTGTTTTTGAGTTATCGTGTTCACAGACACAAACACACTCACACACACGGATCTTTTTCTGAAAATACTTTGTTTTTGGATACAGGGGACTCTAAGACATATATTTCCGGTGAAATCTCGGTATCGAATTCTTGGATGGAGTGCAACACCTTCTCTATACACTATGTACATAGTATGTGCAGAGAAAGTAAAAAATACCATTAAAATGCTGCAAATGACAGCAAAAAGTGGGGTAACCTACACTGTCACTGTGACATTTAAATGGAAATACAAGCCGTTAGAGGCACAGATACAATATGTTGGAGCATTAAATTATAAAATAGACCATAAAAAAGTATTTTTGACCTACCATGGTATACTACTTCCACTTAAGAAGATGGTATTTCATCTGTGAAAATCTAAAGTCAGAGAAAAACTTTGACTATTTTGGATGCTTTTAAACATTCTTGTAGTACTGGTCTTTGCTTTTACAAGGTCATGATAAGTAAATTGATCAATTGAAGCTTTTACATTTCTTCGCAGCTGTTACGGTAAAGTATTTTCAATTAAAGAGAATGCCAGTTTTGTGGCATTTGCTTTTAAAATTTCTCTATCTCCTGTTTAGTTCTGGTATAGCTTTAAGTAATTTGATAGAACATATTATTACACAGAAAAGCTCATGAACACTGCCAAAATTCATGAATAGGTTAGAAAGAATTTAAATTTTCAACTTGTATTACGGTACAGTTAGGAAACCTCAGACGGCATTGGCGTTTTGTCTGAGACTGGCATTCGGCAGGTCGATTCTTGCGGCGAATCTCTGGCCCATTATCGAGGGTTTTCCCAGATCACTAGGCGAATGCTGGGACAGTTTCGAGGGACTTCCTGTTCCTCATTTGAGCTCCTTTTCATTCCAATCGGTCTCTTTCAGGGTTGCAAGTGTCGGCGATGACTGCGGTGGATGCGTCCTTCCGTGCTGTTAATGCGCTTTGGAAATACAGCTCTTGACGGCAGGGTGGTGTTGGAATCGTCGTAGGACCCAGGGGGTCCGGAGCTAGGGCACAGGCTGCTAGCGCTCTACGCGTCTAGATATTATTTTTTATTTATATAAAATACAGATTCGGAGACTTGTGAGGACTCCGTCGCTATATTCCTTTTTTCCTCTGTTTTTTCCAGTTCCCTACATTTCCTTAGTTGAACTATTTTTAACGTTTTCCTTTTACAAATACGTACACCTTCACAAACACAGAAACAATCATGCCCAAGGAGGGACTCGAACCCACGATTCCGTGCGCCACGAAGTACAAAACGAGGTACTTTAGCGGGCGCTGCCACCGTGACCGGCAATCAGAGTGGACGATGCCAACAGCACATGGTTCCCAAACAGTCACCCATCCAAGTACTGACCACGCCCAGTGCTGCTTAACTTCGGTGATCGGACCTCCGCATGGTATGGCCGTTGGCGTTGTTAGGAACCTTCCACACGGTCCGGCTTCGGCTGCCTGTCGATAATAATCACATATCACTCTTATCCTCTTGAGGTCTAACGCAGAATAAGTCCATGGTGGCTGCAGTGTGGAACAACTTCGGAATAACACGCACACACGCGCGCGCGCGCACCACATCACATCTAGAAAGGGATTTTGATATATCTTGTTAAATCAAGGATATAACTCACTGAAACGAAGAAAAATTCCAAATATTTATCTAAATGTTATGGATTTTTAGCTGGTAATACATCTACGCACCATATGATATATGCAGCTGCATCGCATTCATTATAGGGTTGGGGATGGTTCCGTACTAGTCGGTTCGCTTCTGTGACATTAGGTACTGGCTGTACTAAGGTTTACACACACAAACACACCTGCGCATATCTCTGAGGTCCAGTTAAATTTATTAAATTTGGGTTTGATTCCTATGACTGGCCTTCTTGACCAGTGGTTTAGCTAGGTCAGATGAATGCTAAGAAGGTTCATTACATTCTAAGAATTAGTCTGTCTTTCCTGGTGTGAGAGTTAAAGGATCAGGCAAAGGTTTTCGCCGGATGAGACTTGTTGGTTGCTTGCGCACTGTAGAGCAAAGGGCAATGTTGTTAACTCGTGTACTGTAGTCGTTAGGTTTTCACTGATCTTTACTTTTCATCTTTAGACCACACACACACATTCACATGCATATTTACAGGTTTGGGGAGAATAGGCATTAATATGGATTAGAGAAAAATTCCCACCCTCATCCGGGAATCGAATCCGGGACCCCTCAAACAGTAGATATGCTCCACCGACTGAGCTAAGGGGCCAGCAAAACGGTGCTATTGCTCAAAATCTAAGAGTGAGGTTCTGTACTCTGGTCAACCTAGCGAACCCGTTTTTTGCACCTTACGATAAGCAATGCACCGGCGAATTCATCCCAAAGGAACCTGCTATAGAGTTTTATTACTGATGTCGCGTCGTACCATTGAATACGGATCCACCTTCAGACTCTTTCATGTTTGGGTCCCTTTCGAGGAGCCTCTGGGTACTCGGAGGCTGAATTGGGCGTAGTCGGAGGTATTCAATCGGGAACCGTTAGGAAACCCGCCCAGTCGCTCTTTGGGTTTCTACCCTCATCCCTCCCCGGAGTCACGCAAGTCGCAAACGGCTCCAGGACCTGTGTGCGGTTCTCTGTCACAGTGACTGGGTAACCCGTTCTGTGTATTTTAATACACTTTGTTATGAATTAGAAACAAAATACAAACTTCGGTGGAACGTTAGAGAAATGGTTGCTAACAATTTGCCGTTTGAGATGACACCGAGCTCCCGATATGTCATGCATACCCCTCCCAAGAGTTTCTGGGCCCAAACTCACAGTAAAAATATTTTGGAAATTGGTACCATCAGCACCCTGATCAGCAGCCGCCGAGGAGCAATCTTGCTAACTCCTTTTATTCCTTCAACCTTATTCTCATCCGTCACCTTACAGCCTTTATCCGTTCTACAAGTAGTTAAGTCCATTGCGGGCAGGTATCCTTTTGAACACTCCATCGGAATGCCTTCAGTCTGTCAACACCACTCGGACTTGATAAGGCATTCCAGAAAACTTACCTGAGAGGAAACAAAACCGAGTCGCTTCCCCAAAAGAGAAAACGTTGGTATATATAAACATTGTATATTGACCTAAAAATAAGCCGCCCTCGCTTATAAGCCACGCCCTTATATTTTGAGGGAAGGGAAGTAAACAGGGAGAAACTGTTTGGCACTATAATAATAATTAGCATATAATGTATATAATTATTATCCCTAGCAAACACATTACCACATTTTGTTTATTCTCTATAATCGTTATCAGCATTCACTACATCACTTTCACCATTTTCTTCATTCGCTTCCCAGGTTACGTCATTCTTCTGCCATCAAGCGCAGAAAAACTAACGGTACAATATACAATTTTAGCTCCTAAAGGCTGTATAGATAGCATTGTTGCGTAAAAATTTCATAAACATCGACTCCAGATTTTAGCCTTTTGCTACAAATGAGCATGGATTTTTACAGCCAAGTTATGTTAAAAACCGAAGTAGTGAACATGAACCGCAATTTTTCCCATTGACAGTTGGGCCAAACTTTCGGCTTATTTTCGAACCAATATGCCTATTAAATGCCTGTTACATTCTGTAAAATAAATCGTTAATATTAACAAAAGAAAATGCTTTATTATAACACTTTCTAAGACTCATATACGTTGACTCTCAGCATAATTCCTGTAAAAAGTGACACATCTGATAAGGTACAGTTTTTGATTCAGCTTCTCCAAAAATTAACAAAAGCAACACATTTAGAGAGAAGTCTCAAGATATTTAATCTGGAGTCCCGTGAAATTAGTAATTAATTCTCTGCAACACCAGTAAAGAAAATAAATCTACGACTTGAGTGAAATATTTTTATCTTGACACTTAATCTGTTTATATATAATTACAAACACATACATTAAAACATCCGATATATTAATCGGACTTTTAAATTCTTCTTTAGGCTAAGAGAAGCATAACAAGGTATTTTCTTAAATACACTATTTTGACAGATGATTAGAGTAATGCTAGTGTTTTTGATATGATCATATCGAGCCCACCTGGGTAGTGTGATGGTAGCGTGTCTGTCTCTCCTTCAACAGGTCGTGAGTTCGAATCTCGCTTATGGTGAGTATCCGGATAAGGCTTTTTGGGATTTTCCCTTATCCTGAGAAGACGAATGAGTAACTTTAAGCTCCATAAACCCCAAGATTATTTGAGCACCATTTCATTCATCGTATAATATGACCAACCAGGCTAAGGGACGTTAAGCTAAAAAAATGTCTCATAGTTGCAAATTTTAAATATAGTCTGCAGTAATGTGCAAAAATGGTAACAATTCCACCTAACCAAATTTGTTAAGCTTCGACTTTCTTCTGGGGCACATCTTTAAAATATAATGGTTGCTTAACAATGCTAACAAGCAGCTATACAAACTGATTTCTCCTCAAGTGATCCGAATTGTGCTTAGGGCTACTGCAAGCTGGTTTATCTATTTCATTAACCTACAATTTCCAGTCTTCTCAGATATACCTGGCCTTTCTACCATCATGAGTCTACCACGACCAGCAAGAGTTGAATCATTATACTACCAGTGATACAAACGGTAAAACACAATCCAAATCCACGCCTCCAGAAAATAAGCTGAAAGTTACCAACTTATTTTCCATTCATCTCACCGATCCAGTACTCTCACTTTTACCCAACGACATTTCTTTCTAGGAGTATCTTTGTGGAGTTCTGAAATATTCCGAACTCGCACACCTTCTTAGCTGTTTTCCTTATAAAAAGCTTCGTGTTAACATTCAGGATTGGTATCCGTTGCCGCAATTTGTATAAATTAGAGACACCTTCTATCAGCTGACTCATATTCTTGTGAACGATCGAAAAGCTAATAATTTTATAGCCCAAATGTCAACCTTAAAATCACAAATTATGCCTCACAAAATATGGGTACAGTTCAACTTTGTAAGGTTTTATGCATTCCCCGAAATTCATCAGTGATCTCTAAGAATGAATAATCATAAGCGATCGGCTAAGATGTAGTCCTTCTTACCTGTTCAATCATATATCATCTCACTGTAAAACCTTTAACGGTTGTTCTAAACTTATACACCTCTGCGTGTCTCAGCGTCGAAAAGCACTCTTAAAGATATGGACATTCCACTATAGCGATATATCAATTCCTACTGGATTGAATTTGACATTGTAAATTTTGCAGCAAATAGTAGCGTTTCTCCATTTGTTTTATTGTACATTAATTTAAGATATTGCATCATTAAAGTGCAGGATTTGTGTCAGCACGCCACAACAAGCATTTTTGTTTACCCAGGCTTTCCTTTCATATCCGCACCCAACTGTTGATTAAATTTCCTTTCTTCAAAATGTGTTAATCGGTAGGTTGGCATTTCTTAAATCACTTCTGGGTGTCAAGCCAGTTGTTTAAGTTTCTCATAGTCGGAAGAATGTCTTAAAACTCCGATATTTAGCGTTTGTCAACTAATTGATTTTTCCACATTAGCGGTATATAGGACAGGAATCAGAAGGGTAAAGTCAGCCATAGCCGGAATTTGAACCATGGATCCTCTGGTCTCCATTCAGTTACCATAACCACTGAGCTACAATGGCAATATGCCGACATAACAATAAGTTCTCTAACTGATCGAAATTTTCAATCACAGGGCATCTCAAATTATTTTGAGATGACATACCTCAATGTCTACTGCAGGCTCTGAATGAGAAATTCTTGCTGAAAAGGATAGGCTTCACCTTCGACTTACAATTATAGCCTCATATTCAACAAGTCCTGAGTTCGAATCTCTCTTAGATTGAGTTACCCGGATAAGGCTTTTTTTCGGGATTTTCCTTTATACTGAGAAGACGAAAGTCGAGTAACTTTAAGCTCCAAGGACCCCGAGATCATTTGAGCATCATTTCAACAATTTCATTCACTGTCCGATATGACCAACTAGGTTAAAGGACGTTAAACGGGGGGGGGGAGGAGTATTTTCATAGGTAGAACCTGAAAAATTCAATTCCATAGCCGGAATTTTTCAGTCAAACTATACCTAGCCAACTAACTCCTATCCAACACAGCACAGACTATTAGAAAATGACAATAACCAAGCCATTCAAGGATTAACATTTACTTATGGGTGCATTTTTCACCTAAATCTACCTAACTAAAAATCAATTTACAAAAAAATATAACCTATTTCAACGAATAAAATTTTTCTTAAAAAGAACGAATAAAGGCTTTTGTGAAAAAGCAATCAAATAACTATTTTCATGTTTTTCAAGCAGTCATACTTTAAATTATATCATAGAAGGCCGTGATATGCCGTTTCCGCCATTGATTTCTCCAGTTTAACCAACAGTTGAATTAAAAAATCATTGTGAGGTTATGTTCAGTATATAACAAATTAACCATTATGATTTACGTTTATTTCCCCAACAATTTAAATCACAGTTTAGGTATAATATACTTTTTTATCATTTTAGGTCTGATTCAGCTTTTTGGGTTAAATTACTTTCTTAATTGGTTCAATATAAATTAAATCTAAATCTAAATAAGGAGACGCGATACAGTTAAATCAATGCTGACCCTGGAGCATAGACAACAATGTTCAGCTGTCTTTTAGCAAAACTTCATTCGTAGCACAAGAAGTCTAAGGCTCAAGAAAAAGTGAGCGAGTAGTAGTCTGGCAAGTAAACATTTCTGGTACTGGAATACCCACAGAAACGTAGATAATTGGCCTATGTCCACCTTCTAAAGCAGTGCAAATACAGAAAAAGTGATTGTAATTACCTCTCTTGTGTTCCTGTAACAACTGCAGTGGCGAGCAGAACAAAGATATTCACTGAGAGGCCTACAATAAATAACAAAGTAGGTAAGTACTGGTTCCCAGCGCAAAATATGCCGCTCTTTTTATATTCGTAGCTGTACAATCCAAGTGTTACGTGTAATAGAAATTCAATACAGACTTCAGCATTATCAAAGAATGCAAGTGAAAGTGAACTTATGATATATCCAAGTCAGAAAGTGCTGCCGAATTTGCTGTGTAATGTCATGCATCATTCTTCAGACAGGGTTTTAGCCAGTGACATGCCAGGAATAAAGAAAAAGAAGGCACGAACAATACTATTAATCGTTATGTTAATTATGCCCTATTATAAAACCAAGGGCACCTCGTAGTCATACCCATTTATGCATGAGCAATATGTTACTGTTGTAATGTTGCTATTATGAAAGCCATAAAGCTCAAGGAATTTTTGTTACTGTAGTTTCTGCCCTACTTGGGATATAAACTAAGTTAAATAAATTTGAGGGGGGCTTATAACAACAATGCAATTTACTCCGTAGAAAAGCAATATTTAGGATGCACATGTTTAGTTAGGTACAAAGTATTAAAAAAACTCTTCAAATGGGAATAAACTTGTTATATGCAAAATAGTAGTTTTAAAATATTATTAGGTTTGTCATATTCTAATTTTGAATTAAAATTTGCAACATATATATTATTTATATTACTAATATTAGATATTGTAGTAGGCATCTAATTTTTTGTGCTTTTATTAATATCAAGGTAGTGTCTTCTTATGCTTGAAATATTGTTGGTACTAAAAGCTACTACTGGTTTACGTAAAAGAAGAATACAACAACAAATTGGTATAGCATCTTAAATATTCGTCTTATCCAACTTTTGTAAATAACAATACCCACAAACACCTACTTTTGTTATGAAATATTAAACAATGTGTTATAAGTCCATTTTTTGTAATTTTATAAACTGACAATCCCTCCTGTTTTCGGATAAATAACTAGAATAGTCAATTTTTAAGAGCTACACATTTCTGAGTTTCATAACAATTTATTCCACTGTTTCCATTTTTGCATGGAAAGAATAAAATATAAAAACGCATGATACGGTACATTCATTTGGCTTTCTCTAGCCATTCTTTAGGAAATGATTCCAAAAAGACGTTTGTTCATATTCTTCACCTTTATCGATATATACATCTGCAGAAATATTTTATTACATATTTCCTTGTAGATAATCGGATTAGGAGAATACAGAAGGTTTAAGCGAATGACATATGCTTAAAGAGCTGGTCGCTATATGATGGGTTTGAAGTTCTGTTCAGTGTTTGACCAGAAATAAGAAAACTAAATGAATTCCCATTTCAGAAAAGTATAAGTATGGGACAACAGAAACGATAACAAAGAATATCTCCGAAATGATAAACTCCACTAAAAATGTGAATTGACCATAAATTGTGTGTTTTGAACAGATCTGCATTTTTGTGCATTAAGTTTTTGTCTACATCTTATTTATTTTTATTATTATTATACATAATTGATTCAAAATGAAGAGGACTTCAAAAATATTTCCATTAACTTCACATATTGATTCCGTTTCTCATGAAAATACCTAAATTTATGGTATTTAAATCAAAAGCATTACAGACATATTTGTGAAAATTCGAAGACTGTATCAAGTAAAGTGTAGTTGAGGGTGAAGAACTTTCTTGATTTGAATTATTTATTTTAGATAATTGTTAGATCTTTTGATTGAAAAGCTTGTTACTTTTCAAATTAATTAAATACTTTTTGTGCCTCATTAGTTTAATGAAGTTATGATTTGCGGTATAGATATAAAAATTATCTTAGGTTACGGTATGCTTGCCGTTTTGCTGCAAGTACTGTATTAGATTTTTAAACTAATACTTGTCATTATTGGACCTCCAAAATACAGCCTTGGAATATGCAGAACGTACAAGTTTGGTATATTACCGAATTTTCGTTTTTGAGTAATACTGTTCACACACACATGGACCATTTTATGATAATATTTTTTTGATTAAGGAAACTCCAAAGCATACATTACTGATGGAATGTCTATTCACATTATTGGCTGGAGTATAAAGCTTGCTACTTAAATAAAAAGGAAAAAACACACAGAAACTCAAAAACTGCAGTTTCTTCCTTCAAGTTTGTTCCACATACACGTCATTCCCCGCGTTTTTATGGTGTTTAACGCCCGCTTTTCTACAGTGGCACAGCAAGCAATGACACTGAAGATGGAGTACCGGAGGCACCGGAAACCGGAGAACTCAGAGAAAACCCGCCTCTTCGCTGCTTTGTCCAACACAAATGGAGACCTAACCCGGGTTTAGGTGAGAGTCGAGTGTTCTAACCATTCGGCCACGGCGCGGCTCATGCTGATTGGTAACAAAACGTTTATTTGCTAATTTTTTTTCAAAACTCCCAACTACCTTTCCAATGTGCTAGCGTTCTAGTAGCTCTCTTAGCTCTAAGTCAATACTTTAAAGACACAAGGTTTCATTGTCATGATGAGAAAACTTTTGAACGCTTTCGAAACGGAGAAATGAGAGAAATATGGTAAACTCCGAATATCTTGTAGTACGATGAAGGGAATGAGTTATTTCCCTGTCCAAGGGAACTATTACACCTGTAAAAAGCTTTAAATATTTGGAATCAATTATTGGTGAATTAGGAAACTGCAAAGCTGAAGTAGATGGCAGACTAGGACATGCATGAAAAGCTATAGAAATGCTAAATAGAGTACTATGGAGTAGGTCTGTAATAAACCTTACAAAGAAGTGGATTTGGAAATCAGTCTGGAAAGTATAATGACCTGTGCAACTGAGGCTTCAACTATGGTGGAGAGTCAAAATTGGTAGTGAGATGGACGAAATAAAACAAAGTGTCAGGGTTTCCAAGTTAGAAAGAAGAATTATGTAGGAAACAAAGGTGGAAAGGATCGATAAAGAGTTCTTCAGTGGCATGACCATGTTAGAAAAATGGATGTGGGTAGGTGAAATGAAATGGAGTTTTATATATGGATGCCCTTTAACTACTGTGGTTCTCAGAGTATCATTCTATATTAGGCGTGAAAGGCAGCTTAGTTTTGTTCAGATGCTGCTGTATCAGGTTTGAGGTTCTTTTACGTGGCGTAAATCTATGACACGGGACCAACGGCTTTACTTCTCTTCCAAAGAAAGCCACGTTAAGAATTTTTAAACCCCAAAAAATACCCATCATCATCAGCCGGATTTCAATTCGCGACCTTGGGTATATGAAGTTGGTATGGTAACGGCTACACCACGAAGCACGACGGATGAGGGTAGGTAGCCAAAAACATTTTTGCAATGGTTACTTTGCAGTAAAAGAAGTGGAGCAGGCCAAAAGCAACTTGGAAAGAGAGAGTCATAGATTAATGAGTGATCGATAGGCTTCGAAAAGGTTGCCGTTTGGTTGCACTGTGGCTGGAAAATAGTTAAATGCGCACAAGGTTTCACTGCTACCCCTAACTGCCGGTTATTTATTCCAAGCAAAACATCAGAACATATACAGCTTGCAGAACTGTAGACTTACTTCTCTGATCTATAGCAGACGATACTTCTACCTCTCTCTTCTCCGCTCGGTTATATAATGTTAATTTAACCATAAGGCATGTCCGAAATCGTAAGTAGGAATATCCTTGTATCTATAATGAAATCCGCAATGAAACCGCATCTTGCAGTTCTCGAAGTAGATAAAAGAGTATATTTATAAGAATAGTTTGTAGAACAGTGGATAGGATAAGGATAGGGCGTTTCTGAGGAAGACTTGGTGCCGATCCAATGAGGATATTGAACTTACGCTCTCGAAGGGGATCCCCGGAAGGGACGGATGAGGTGAGAGAAAAGAACTCCGGTCGGCCGAATCAGAGAGACGGTACAGCAATAATTGAGACTCACCGAACTCCGGAAGGCAGAGCAGGCAGCCCCACCCCACCTAATGGTCCAACTTCTCCTAACTAGGTGGCGATCTATTGTACTTCGGCAACCAGCCGAAGGTTGAGAAATTTCCACACAGAGCATCTTTTTTCCTCCCACGCTGCACTGAAACACCATCGCAGACTTTTCAACTCTAAAATGGGATGGGGTAGGAATGCAATGATTAATATAGCGATATACGGTAGGAAATTCTGGGATGAGCGAAACAACTACATAATTTGCTATGGTTCAGAATGGGATTCGAACCAGGGACCTCCCAAATGCGAATAGCACACCTTACTGCAGCGCCAGTCCCTCCGTAGCTGTGAGGGGGGCAAGTTATGTGAATGTGGCACAGAGAACGATAGGCATGATATCGTTCTCTGTTTTACGACAGAATTATTGCACAATCCTTTTGAAATTATCAAATAAAAAAACATCTTCTCTATTATCAATTTTCCTATACTTAGTAGTTTTGCAGCTATTAACAGGTTTGTGCATGTTAAGTTCGAAATGTCAATTGGCCCAGGTGTGATTTATTGTAGCAGTTAATGCAACATTATTAAATGTAAATTTTTCCTCCCACAAAAGCCATGCGTAGGACCAGAGTTGGAAAAGTGTAGTTAGATTGATAAGTTCAATGCCATAGCCGAAATTTGAAACACGGAACTCCGGTTACCGTCCGATTCCTCTTACCAATTAAGCTACCATAGCAACTAGCCGACATTACATTAATTCCCCAACCGACCCTCTTTTTTCGTTAAACCACGAAGATATTAAATTATTTTGAGACGACATGGCTCAATGGCGATTCACAATGTCGTAAGTACTTTAAGTCACGGACTTCACACTTTACCAACCAATTTATTCTCCAAATGGTTGGTTAAATTATGAATCCCGGGACTTATAGTACTTCTATCTTATAAGTCGTCATTGGGGTGTCATTTCAGTGTGGTTTAACGGAAAAAATGCAGGGAATGGGGAATGTAATGCCATGTCTGCGTCTTGCCATGATAGCTTAGTTAATAAGAGCAACCGGACGGTAACGGAGGTCCGTGGTTCAAGTCCACCTGCTATGAGATTAAATATTTCAGTTTAACTCTGCATTTAAAACAAATGTTGGTCATTTATGCCTTGAGGAAACCGTGAGAGGTAGACGAAAACTTACTGCACAAAACAGATAAATTTGTGTTTACAATTCTATACTAAATGTATTCAGTATGAACAGGACATAAACAAACCACTCATAGAAAGGCTAGGAAATAAATTTTGGCATAATACATTATTCAGAATTATTAAGATAATTTTGTGAAAATAAAAATGTAACCTTATATATTCTTAATTTTCTTGAAAACATTCGTGTTACGGCATTATTAGATCCCAAGGTACTTAAATATCAACTTATTTTTTTGAATGACGATTTTCAAACACATACAAGAACTTTTCACTATTTTTCTTCTATTCAGGTGGTCTCAAAACATTTTATTTCCGTCGAAATCTCGACATCGAATTTGAGTGGAATATAGGTGTTAGAGAGAGAAAAAAAAATTACATAAACAATACATTTATTTGTGCTATCTACCATTTGTATGAGGGGTTTGAACAAATTGTTTGTGTTATTCGTGTTTCGTCCTAATACCAGGTGAAGACTGTGTATGGATTTGAGCACTGCCTATTCTGTTTTGCTTTGGTGTGGTAGGTGGCGTCTTTGCCGTTGTTTTTTTTTTTTTTTTACCTGTTTACGTAGTCAATATAAGTTGTTAAAGCCTTTGCAATAACATTTAGCTATTTCTATAGAAGATAACTGCACTCTTGATCATTTCTGATTGTTTTATTTAATTATCTGTGTTCGCCTCTTAATACTTTTATTATAGGGCACAAGCGTAAGTTGGATTTCTATTCTGAGTTTGAGGAGCACATTTTAAGAAATATTTTCTAGGATTCAAGTGGAACTTGGGTTATTCGAAGCTGAAAGGACAAGAAACAAATTCGAAACATCCAAAACTTTGAATTACAAAAGCTACGTCTAAAATTAATATGTTATCAATGAAGGTATAAAAAAACTCCACTTAGGCTGGCATGTCCCTCGACGTACCAATGACTTTCACACTGATGACGAAGTGCCTCTAATGATGTGGGAATTGGTGTCTCTTCAAATTCAAGTTCTCGTTCTTGCTTAAATCACTTTAACACGAACTCGTCGACATCAGAATTTTCCGGTTGTCTCACTTTTTTTCGGCTCTTCCATTTTCACTCGATGCACGGCTTAAATTTGTCTCCTTATTTTTCAGATACGTTGACCAAGTATTCGGTGGTAACCCATATTCTTTCGCGATTTCGATTTGTTTTTCAAGCCCTTTTCAACTTCTCAAGTGACAGCGCAAAAGTTAAAGTCTTGTACTGGACACACGGATTACTAACAGACATGGTCGCATTGGTTTGCGGCACACTGAAAAGTAGGAATCTCAAGTGAAATTAGAGGCGCAGGTGTTTTAAGCAAGGGTATGGCATTACGACAAAACAAACAACCCGGGAGCGATGACCTCTTTTGTGGAAGAAGTTATCATATTAAATTTCTGCGGTAAACAATAGTTTTCGAGTGATATTTCTGAACCAAAACTTCGAATTGAGAAAGATGAAATTCGAATTCCCAGGGATATTTTTTACATTGCTTTAATACAAAATTCAAGGAATCAAGACAAATCCTCAAATTAACGACGTTGATTTTGTTTTAATGAATTCTGATTTACGGTCGCGTATGCTGCTGTTAAACGATAAAGAAATTTGAGAATACCTCTCTGTGATAATATAGAGTAAACTTATACTTTAGGTAGATAAAGGGTATTATTGGCATTACACTAATACACTTAATATAGCAAAGCGGGACTGCATTTAATTGCAGTTTTCATCAAGAAGCATTGATATAATCTGTAATGCAATAGTTTTTACAGATTATTTTTGTAATTTTTGCAAAATATGGATATACTTAATATCGCCAAATGGCTAATTGTCAGTAAGTTAGCCTGGCTTCCTTGTAGCCTATCCGGCAAATCCCTTGCACGTTGCAATTTACGGGCGAAAATAAAATGACGCACTACAAGCAGAGTTTATGTCCATTCTTTTGCTTTCTTTCAACAAAATTGTATTGTCAAAAGAAGTCTCTTTTAAATAATGGTTTACCAGTTATGTAAAATAATGACCAATAGATTCAAAAACGAGAATTTCCAGGCTGTTTACAAAAAATTCAATATATACATTTTAGTAGTAATAGCTACTTCTAAATGTACCTATTTCAAAATCTCTATGCCAGTTTTAAAAAATGAAAATGCCACAAACGCGTGGCGATATTTCTATTTATCACAATTTTGTTTTCCTCGGTGCCATCGGTAACATATTACTGTTGGCTTTTGGGTTCATTCCCAGGGGACGGTCGGCTACTTCTCTTTTCTTTGTTTATATGCCGGTTCGGGGTGGCGCTACAATCGCTATGGATAATAATCGTGTCTGTTTTAAGATATGGTGGATAAGTTGTACGCGAATCGTCACTTTGGTCTGTTAAGTTTCGGTATGTCCACACCTTTTATTATCTACAATATAATGGAGGTTAAACGTTAGTGAAGTGCTGTGTGAGCTTTAGGTAGCTTCACCAGAAGTTTAAGAATCCAATTATTTGCTAAAATTTTTAACAAAAGTTGATTACTGTTTTCTAGCTCTTTAAAATTAAAAGATGTTATGCATATGGCGGCCAAACTTAAGTAAACAAAAATAATAAGAAAATATGTGAGTATCCTTTCCTGTCCGGTTTTCATTGTGAAAGTTAATTTTTTATGAGGCGACTAGAGAGACATTAGGGAAGACTATTTTTTGAGACTCTGTATATGTATATGAGTCTTCAATGTGTGTGTGTGTGTATATTGGTTTTGGAGATTTATTTCTGGTGAAAAATTGATATTGACATTTTTGGGGAGAGATGCAATATTTTCTCTATATAGCCAAATTGTAGAGAAAGTAAAATCTATTTCTAGATTAGATAAGACTTAAGAGCACTGGTAGGGACATTTTGACTAAAGTTAATAAAAAAATTGACAATTTCTATCAATAGATTAGTTTTATATATTAAAATTTGTAATTCTTTGAAAGATATATAATATTTTAGTATCAAAGTTTCTTAAATATCTTAATTTAAAGTTTTTGTGTGTGTTTTAAAGTTCTAATTCACAAAATGCCAACAACAAATTATTTATCCAATTTGAATGAAATTTTGTATTATTCATATTAGTATATCGGCACTGCAATCACAGTAAAACTTTCAGAAAAAGCTATACAGAAATACATTTACAAATATATCAGTATATTCCATAGTTGTTTTTGTCACTTTCCATGTTACCATGCTAACTTCATATACCCTAGTCAAGGGTTCAAACCCGGCGGAGGACGATGGAGTTTTTCGAGAAGGGATGTAAAGTCGTGGGCCCCGTAGATTTATGGCACGTAAAAGAACCTCAAGCCTGACAGAGAGGCCTCTGAGCAAAATTAAGCGGTCTTTCACACCCAATATAGAATGGGACGCTGAGAACTAAAGCAGTTGAAGAGCGTCCATAAATAAAACGCCATTTCATTTCATTTAAGAAGTTTTTCTTTCTTTTTTATTCATCTTTGTTGCTCCTTTTCTCTTTCTTTCATATTCTTGTGAATTCTATTGCATTATTACATTTTATTTTGCATTATTATTATTATTATTATTATTATTATTATTGGGATTTGTTTAAATAGGCAATCCCTCATGTAGGGGAAGCTGTAAGAAATCTTTCCTTTCTGATAAATTAGAACTTTTACTCCCTGTGTCCCTTAAATGCACATGTTTTTGCTTTACTTACGCAGGCATAGTGTTGAGTGCAGTATATGTATACTGTATTTGACCATAATGTTGCACGCTTATGTTATCAAAGTGGGACATATATGACGTTATTGCGCGCACAGACGATTACAATGATAGATCCCCGCACCCGGAGTTTAATGGACTTGATTACACAACCATCGATCAATTAAGCTATTTACAGCGCATCAAACTTGATTAAAATCTAATACATTTAATTTGCATGACATTTTGGAATCGGCAGCAAAACACACACACAGGAGTTGTTAATGGAGTGAATGTTTCTGACGTTGTGTAGTCTTTTCTCATCCCAGTTGCCCGGGGCCATGGAACAAGTTTGATCAACAGCTCCCATACCTTTCCATTTGTAATTCTATTCTATTTACCGTTAATGGAAACGTAACAAATGAGCAACTCTCCGCGTTATTTGGAGAACAGTCTCGTTATCCTGGAGTATTAATCATTTTCATAAGCGCATTTCGTCGTTATGCTGGGGGTATTTTCGGTAATTGTCGGCAAAACGCTGGTTCAGATTTATTTAGAAAAGCAAATGCATGGAGAAACAAAGTAATGGAGTGCTTTGCTACAGATTTTCCATTACGTAGCCCAAATGACTAGCTGGGAGTGGAAGCTGCAAGATAAGTGAAAATGCTGATCGACATTCACAGGATATTTACATACTGAGACCTTCAGGAAGCTTGCCTGCGGCTTTTGAAATTCTCGTTATAGAGTATTCCTTAAAATATTCCTTTGACGACTAGAGTTTTTAGTAATATAGTACGTCTGTAATACAAAATTAAAAATCTGATGTATTCCATTCACACAGCTTTCTCTAGCTGTTCTACAAAAAATCTTCATTACAAAAAAGTACACTTTTGTCTACATCACGCTAATAAACATTAACAGAATTATTATTAACTGCTTCTTTGTAAGGAGAAAGGAAATGGGCTGTGCCGTGGCCGAGTGGTTAGACCACTTGCCTCTCACGTAGACGGCCCAGGTTCGATCACAAGCTACTGCATGTGAGATTTGTGGTGGACAAAACAGCGCAGGACCGGGTTTTTTCTGGGTTCTCCGGTTTCCTCCGCCAATGCATTCCACCAGTGCTCCATGTTTATTCCATGTATCATCAATGTCATCGCCTATGGTGCTACAAGACGTAAAAGCGGGCGTTAAACACTAGCACAAAAAAGGGAAACAAGGTAATACACTTAAGCGATAGTCAAATATTTTAGAAGCTGATTTATATGGGAAACAATTGACATTTGGTCCTCCTTGCTTGTTGCAAGCAGTAAAACAAAAGAGATGAAAGGAAATATGACTTCCCTTTTGAGAAACTTTAAGTAGTTTAAAATTAAACAAGGAATATCTTGGGAACGGTAAACTCTACGAAAAACTTTAACGAGATCTATATCTTTTGCGTTGCAAGCTTTTGTCTATCTCTTACGATTTACCAGCTATAAAAATGTCATCCAGATTGAAGAGCTTTTCAAAGACTATTCCCAGAAACTCCAAGATATGCATTTCCTTTGTCGTGAAAAATCTTAAACATATAGCCAAAATTATTAGAGCCATTTTTGAGAAAATAAGAAGTATTAAAATTGTGTTCAATGTAAAGGGTAGTTGGGGTGAGGATTTTCTTAAAAAGCTTTGTGTCGCATAATGTAAGATACTGAACTAAAATACCAAGTTTGGTATTTAACCAACTTTTCGTTTTTTAGCTATGCTTGCTGCCCACAGACACACACGCCCACATATCACACAGGGGCACACACATCTAAAACTGATTTTTTTATTCAGGGGGTCTCAAAATATGCATTTCCGGTATAATCTCAGAAAGGAATACAGTACCATCTCTATCTACTATGTATTGCACATACGTACTAGAAAAAGTAAAAATAAGTTATGTTGAGTAATCGTAATAAAATTATTCTGTTTATTGCCATTTAGTTTTATATTTATTTTAAAAAATAATCATTATTATGATTATTTAAAGTTGAGTTTCTATTTACTTTCTATATAGGTATCATAATAAGTTTTCTTCAAGAACGGTATCATACATTTTTGGAAGTAGAAAATGCAGAGTGAATAAACCTGCTAAGGAATGTTTCTTGAGAAGAAAGGCAACAAAATAGAGACCAGATACTTCTAACTGCAGTACTAAAAATGAGATAAAGAATATTCGAAAACAAAATGAAATTTATGTAACATAAGCTGCATACGAGATCAAAATGTTTTCGTATATTATTTTTCAACGTCTCTTTTAAACTTCTCATAAAATTCAACAGCTTTTAAGTTACCTATTTACTTTATTTGTGATGCTATAATCAGAGGTAGGATGGTTTAATCAACGTAGATGATTTTATTGTGACCAAACAAGAGAAAGGTGGGTCGTAAATATTTGTTTCGGAAGATATTAGTCCCCAAAATCTTTGGCTTTGATATTTGCAGATACTCAGTTATCATTTTAAAATCTCGGCCGCGCCGTGGCCGAGTGGTTAGACCACTCGCCTCTCACCTACACGGCCGGAGTTCGATCCCTAGCGACCGTATGTGAGATTTGTCGTGGACACAGCGGCGCTGGGGCGGGTTTTCTCCGAGTACTCCCCTGCCATTGCATTCCACCGGGGCTCCATAATCATTCATGTATCATCAGTGTCACCGCCTGCGGTGCCATAATACTTAAAGCGGGCGTTAAACACTACAAAAAAATTAAAGTCAAGGTTTTTGTAGTTACTTTAGTTGATGGAAGAGAAGTGCTTTTATTAAAGGGTATCTATTCTGGTTTAAGAATATAATTTGCTTTTATCCGAATATTTGCTTTCTGACAACAATGCAAATATGGAGCGAGATGGCTCCGTAGTTAACGGTGAGGCTCGCAATTATGCGGTCCAGGTTTCACTCTCGTTGACCTTGCTTTTTCGAGGGTTTTCCTGGTCGGTAGGTGAATGTTGATTTGGGTTTTCGTCTACCCATGATTTACTTTCCATAGTTTTTCTTTCACGTGTTTTCACGTGTTTTCTTTCAGGTGATATTCTGAATTTCGTTCGTAAGATGGTACCGGGATGCGCGAATCCTAAATATGTACCTTGTCTTTGGCGTCAATTGCAAATTAGGACACCGTTCAATTGACTCCCGTATTGCGTCAAGTTAACTGCGTTTGTGGAAGATCATCTAATTGAGATTCTCAGCAGCAGTGCCTACTCGTTGACACTTATTTAACAGTTTACATATGGTTTTATTCGATGGTCCATCTTTCTAAATGTCCGTTGAAACAGTCGTCGCAGGTCATGGAATGGAACATCCTTTAGGTGCCATGTGACAACGGGATGTGTTCAGGGATAGTCAGCATACTTCTCAGTGATCAACCTGAAACAAACAGACATTCGTAAGTTACCTCAATTTCGAAATAGTTTTTTTTTTTTTTTTTTTTTTTTTTGTGAATACCTGTATATAGAGGAAGTAGGAAGGGAGAGGGAGGAATGGACAAGGAAAGACAAAGAAAGTTGTGAGTTTATGGAGCTGTTTCGATTATAATGTATAAATAAGCACAAAGTCTGTATGCATGTTTCCGGTATGCACGTATACCGGAGTGCTTGAAGTATATACCAGAAGTGTAAGAAAGTAATGTTTATAATGTTTTAATGTAGATGTCACAGAAACTCTGAAATTGATACCTTCTTATGTTTTCTACTTCGTACATAACATTTAGGTAGAAAAGTTATTGCAAGCCCCCAAAAACTCGTTACCAAAGTATCACCGGAACTGAAAAAAATAAAAAAGTCGGTTAATTGCAAAAATTGATATTTAACTTCAGTATCTTCCAAGGATCAGACACGAAGATTTTAAAGAAACCCCCCCCCACCTAGAACTATTCTTTACATGGAAATATTTTCGAAAATTTTAATTTTCTAAATTATGGGCTCTAACGATCGGTTAAAGATATTTACATGATAAATAAAATGTATATCTTGAATTTACTGGAATAGCCTCTGAAGACTTCGTCATTCTGAATGACCTTTACATAACTCGTGAACCTTAAGATATAGACAAAGAATTATTACACAAAATGTAGATCTCGTCAAAACACACAATTTATGACTGGTACATTTTTGTTGTAGAACTAACCATTTCCGAGAGATTCCTTATTATTGGTTTCAATTTTAAAATTATATAGTTTACTCAAATAGTATATCGTCAGCCTTTTTCTTTTTATTATTATTCTTGGCCACAGAAAGTGATCTGAATTTCAATGTCAATCAATAACTTGAACAATATTTGACTATCGCCTTGCACATTTACCTTCTTCTTACAAGGAGATAAGCAATAGGACAATTTCTGCTAATGTTTATCTCAATTAGCAAAAATTACATAGATACATAATATATTTTAAGAATAGTTTGCAGGATAGGTAGAGAAAGCCATGTGAGTGATTTTATTTACATGAATGTAATGGGGCTTTAAATTTCGCAAAACCCTAAGACATACACATATAGTTTATGAACTTAATTAGAGTGATCCTTCTAAAGATCCAAGTTAACAAAAATTTAATACGCGACTATTCTGGACATGACAAAATATGTTTTATTTATAAAAAACCGTTATTTTACACACATAGTAATAAAACTAAAGGACGACTCATAATTCCTATTTCAAACTTCTGGGGATTGTAGAGGGGACTAATTAGATAAAGTTTTGATTAGGAAATAGGTTTGATTTTAAATCTCTCGCTTCATGAAACGCAAATAAAATTTTCTGAGGGCATCCTATGATGTCATACAGTATATCTTCTGTTCACAAACATTGGTGACAGTCAAGTTCTTTTCACCGATGCTCAAATGTGACTGTTTCGACAGTTGAAAACAGCCTCCCTGTGTTTCATGAAGCGGGAGATTTAAAATCAAATTACATCGAATTTGTATCGAAACGATACATTTCCGACACGGGTCCCTAGTCAAAACCTTATCTACTTAGCCCCTCTACATTCTTCAGAAGTTTGTGATATGAATTATGAATCAGCCTGTATACCTCAGGGTCACAAAATTGTACATCTGACCCACAGAATTCTACAAACATAATAGTCCATCTTACAGCATTGAAACCCTATGCCATTTTTGTATTTCTAAAGTTTTACGTACATTTTGAACATTATGGACAATATATGAAAACTTATGTTATAGTATCCAGTGAAATTTGTAAAAACTATTCATACTATTTTAACCTAGTAATTATATATTGTACCTCTTCACCTCGTAAATCCACATTGTAGGTGGAGAAGATGTTGCATTCAACCCAACATTTCATACTTGTATTGTGGACTCCATAATTCGAGACAGCTATTTTTAGAAAAAGGTCAGTGTGTGAGTTTATGTGCTTGTGAACAGCTTAACTCAAAAACAAAAAGTGAGATTAAGTACTAAACTTAGTATTTAGTCCAAATCTTTCAAGAATACAACGAGAAGATTTTTAGAAACTTTCTCTACTACCACTTACATGGAATATTTTTTGGAATATTCTATTTTCGTATTTTTTTTATTAAAATGGCACATATATTAAATATATTTAAGTGAAAAATAAAATGTCAATCTTGAAATTTCTGGAAAACTCTTTGCAGCCTTCGTCTTTCAGGGTGACTTTTGTATAATTCGTAAACCGTAAGAGGTAGAAAAGATCTTATTTTACAAAGAAGGTAGGTCTCATTAAATCATATAATTTATATGAAATGAGTTTTATTTGTGGAGTTGAACATTTCCGACTATTCCTAGTTTTTGTTTAAATGTCCCCACACTTTTCTCAACTGAGAAGTCCTCGTTACTTTCTCTTTGTTTTTCATCCTTGAAATACAAATAAAACGAATTTTCAAGATTTTCATATAGCGAACAGTCCTTTAAAAATTCCATTTCTGTTTTATTTCTCCGAGAGGAAGAGAGAGATAGTCAAAAATTATTTCTCAGTTCAAAAAACCATTAGTATTTGTAAATGGAAATATAATAATAAAAATAATGAAAATAACAAACAATATCTCAGAAAAAAAAAACAGTTCGAGATAAATTGTGCTTATCTCCCACAGTTTACCAATGATGCAGTCATTTTTTATGAATAAATTTCGGAGGCTTTTCACAGAAAATTCAATACACAAACTTTCTGTATCGTGAAAAGATCTTCAACACGTATTTTAATCAAGAATCGATAGAGATACTTTTTAAAAAAATTAAATTTTTGAGATCTATTAAATTGGGTTGGTGGGCCTTCCTGGAAAAGCTTTATGTCGCATTCTTGGAAGGTTTTAAACTTAAATACCAAATCTGTTTTATAACTGATAACTTATTTAATTTATTAGGAAACATTTTAACGCATATTTAAAATAAGAATCGTTAAAGATATTTTTGAAAATATCAAAGTTTTAGAGATTTTTTAAATTTAAAGGGTAGTTTAGGGTGGTGGACGCTTCTGGAAAATCGTTGTGTCGCATTCCTGGAAGATGCTAAACTTAAATACCAAGTTTATTTTTTAATTGGCGTTTCAAAATAAGTTTTGAAGAAAAATCGTTTTTGAGTAATACTCATACACAGACGTACACACGTATAAACAGACGCAAATACAAATGCATCCATGGACGTTTTCCTAAAAACACTTTCTTGGTTTATGGGACTTCAAGGCATATATATTCTGTGAAAAATAATTGCCGAAATTTTGGATGGAATACAATAGATACTAACAGAGAAAGTAAAAATATGTCCCTGCAGCGCCATATTTTCTTTTTTTATATATATAAAACAATTACAATAGTTTTGTAAAAATCACTCAGAATAAAGCTAACAAAAGAGACGCCGAAAATACTTTAGTTTCGGTTTGTTGGGATAATAAAAATGCTGCGGAAATACGAGGGAGAGACAATTGGAGTCAACAGATGTTGCGTTCCTGCTTGTTGAAATAATCATATTTGTGGATCAGAACCCCCGATGTGAATCCCCACCCTCTCTGATCACCCGCTGAGAGGTACAGCTTTTCTAAAATGAGGCGATCTGAGAACTGGCTACAACAATGACTTGGAACACTGAAGGGGAGATTGTTATTGATACTAATCTCTGTACTTTGTTAGTGTTTGTAATTTCCCATCAAGTTTATAAGAATCGAATGATTGGAATTTGCATATTAACTGCAGTTTTTGTACTTCTATCGTAACAGCAATAATGAGGTTACTGAAATCACGATTTTAATAATAAATTATTGATTTATCAGGCCCATAGGTTTATTAGTTTGATTCAATAAACGAACTCTCAAACGGAGATACAGTATAATAATAATAATAATAATAATAATAATAATAATAATAATAATAATAATAATAATAATAATAGTCCACCAACTTCACAGTCAGTCTCATACCAACGACAGATCTTTGTGGGTCATCCAAGTGGCACCCGCGACTGATTTTGACAGCATTTTGTCTCCACCAGGCGGAAAGTTTGTTTTTTACTTTCTCTACACGTACTATTTACATAGTGTATAGAGAAAGTATTGTAATGCACCCAAAATTTCGATACCGAGATTTCACCGGGAATATATGTTTTGAGGTCCCCCTTAGTCAAAACAAACATTTTAAGAAAAAGATTTGTGAGTGTATGTCTGTGTGTGTGCGTGTGTCTGTGTCTGTCTGACTTTGGACAGCATAGCTCAAAAACTAAAATACCGTTAAATACCAAACTTGGTATTTATGTTTGGTGTCTTCCAAAGGGGCAACACGAACTTTTTCAAGAATATCCTCTCACCCCAAACTACCTTTTACATGGAAAAGTTTTGAAAATTGTGTATCACAAGTACGAAATAAAAGCAATAGCTTTTCTTCTGTCTGCTGCTGTTTACTGTTCTAAGAGCTTGTGTTTACAAATTACTTTCTTATACCCTTCTCTTTTATTGGCAAAGTATCTCAGGGCTTTTATGAACAAGTTTCCCTTTACTGGAATCTATTCTGAACATGATTTTTTCGTGGTTTCTCTGTGATGGTAGGTAAATGCTGGGGTATTTCGCTTCTAACATGAATGTCTTGTCCATCAATTCCTGTCCACATTATTTCCTTTCATCTGTTTAATGTGGGAGGACGAGGCAATGGCGGTTGGTGTGTTAAGGCAATACGATGGAATTTGCGCTTTGGAAAGATTTGATGGGACTGGGGTCCCCTTTCTGCGTGCTGTCTGGATTGCCATGCCTGGTTTTCAAGAAGATTATGCAGAGCTAGACGTTTCAGGATGGTGCCATGAAGAAGTCGTTAGGGACCCCATTTTTGTTAGCGCACATTGTCGCCCGCATCCGGTTGATTTTTAGGTGTACATTTCATCCCCTTTCCCTTGAGATCGCTTTGGAAGCAAGAGCTCAACTGTGACCTACTTGCGGTGCTGTGTTCCAGTTACTGGAGGTTTTACAGGACTACTCCCAGCTCCTAAAACAAGAGGGAAGGGTTGAGCTTACCTCTCACTGTCAAAACATAATTAAGAATACAATGTAGTTATTTGTTTACGTATATTTAAATCATAAGACTTCAGCAACTTCATGTTTAGTGTTTATTCACTCAACAAATTCTAATATACATTTAATTTATATTCCGTGGGTTAAATTCTATATAATATTATTTTATATAAATGTGAAAATTGTTTCATTTATGATGAAATATCAGTTGCTATTGAATTTTAAGAATAACGCATTTTTAAATGTTTTTCCTCAAGAAGTTTAGATAATTTCGTACCAAAGATGTTATTAAAAGTATGTTTCTATTCTTGGAAGAGAATGTACATATATTTAATAATCATTTGTCAAATAAATATTTGTATTGTACCGGATTGTAATTCATTCACGAAAGGTCAGGGTTTAAACATTTGGTATGCATTATGTACACTTACGTGCATAGAATACAGTCAATAATGGAACAGAGCTATTACGTTGGTACAGACAAAATCTCGCCTCAATCTCTAGTACTGTGATCACCTATTTTTCCGAGTATAATTCTAGCCACTGGATTCGTAAGGTGTTTTAACGTCTACGCAATATGTCTGTACTGAGGAAGGATAAAATTATAATTCAAATCTTGTATTTTCATTGCTTTCTTTATATCGATTTGAGCATTCTTATTCGATAATGGCAATATCCCTGATTAAATATCTCAGGCATATAATCATAGCCGTTGTCCAGTTTAAGATATTGCCTCTCACACTTCCACTGACATTCAACACTTCCAGTGACTCTCACCCAGTGCACCCGGCCTCTGCAGTTGGACTGATGGAAGAGGACTCTAAGCCAGACGTCAAACTAGCTACCGAAACCCAGTTTCTAGCGACCAGCCTTAACTGGGCCCACTGGCTGCCTTTACACTTCTCCCGACTTCTTCGACTGCACTGCGGTCTCGATTTTACCTCGGCGCACCCAACACGGAACTCGCCAGCACCTCGTCTCACCAACTTCATCACCACTCGACAAAACCTCTTGACGACATCCAACCGAGCAGCTTCACGACTGCTGCAACACAACCAGCTGATCTTACAGGCCTGATCTGTGGGGGCCATCAGCTCTTATTGGAAAGGGTTGCTCAGGAAACCAGCCAACAATATGGTTCGTTGCTAGTCAGGGTCTCCAGAGAGAAGGATATTTCTATATTGGGCGCACTGTCGCTGAAGTGTTATGGACAGTCCTGCAAGATTGAAATAAACCGTAGGTACCACCCAAAATACTCAAGAAAACCCCCCCCCCGGTCAAACTAACCTTTGCCCGGAACATTTTTTAAAATTTTTGATTTTCTCACAAATGACTCTAACGATTTTGATTAAAATACCTTTTTTATAAGATATTTTTATGACAAACGAAATGTATACCTTGAATTTTCTGGGAGAATAGCCTATGAAGACCCTTTCATTCTGGATGACTTTTAAACAACTGGCAAACCATAAGAGAAATACAAAAACTTATTACACAAAAAAAATGTAGATCTCATTAGACACACAATTTATATCACATACCTATATTTTTTTAGTTTTTTGTAGAGTTAAACGCTTTCGAGTCGCAAACTTTTCTCAAACGGAGAGACATATTTTTACCCGTTTCTCTTTTGTTTACTCCTGGCAACAAAAGAGATCAGAATTTAAATTGTTTCATATAGTGACTCGCTTTTAAATGACGAGACTATCGCCTTAGCGTGTGCATTTTCTTATATCCCTTCTACTTACAAGAAAATTAGTAATACTTCTGCTTATGTTTATCTTGATTAGCTTGATGTAGATAACAGATTACTGTTTTGAATAAAAGGTTTGTTTACTGGACAGCTAGAAAACATCATGTTTATGGAAGACATTTTTTTCCCCTTACACTTACTAAACCCAAGTAATAACGACTATTTTTGCTAATGTTTATCTCGATTATCATGAAGTAGATAGAAGAATAAGCTTTTTAACTCTAATTTGTTACAGAGATGTAGAGAAAGTCATGTGAATGCAACACATCTGATTTTTTTATCTAAACATGGAACATTGCATCATATAGATAAGGAAGCGACTGAAGCAGTAGTATGCAATGCCCAAATGCTCACACATGAGTGGGTGCATTTGATAAGCATCATAAAAACAAATGTGTTCTTTATCAGTAAAACTGTCCTAGCTTTCAGGTAAAGGGACAAAGAGCAGTTAACAAAGCGCAGCTACCTTCTCAAAAAACTATTTATGACTAGGACAGTCTCGAGTTGCTCTTAAATGCGTAACATGTAAATTTTGTTCTAATCACGAGTGTCCTGTGCGTATTATCCTAACCACATTGCAATTGTCCTAATAATAGACTCAAGAGCATACTTATATATATATATATAAAATAGAACTTGCGCTAAACACACAAATGCTTCTCTCAGTATTAAGAGTTAAAGACAGTAAATTAAACTTCTTGTTTCACTACAAAAGGGATTTATTTTTAGCTACCAATCTTTGATAGCATTATGATAGAATCCTTACCTTTGATGTTACTTTATCATTTTCTGGCCCCCATCGTCAAAGTCACTAACTTTAAATTGCCTCTAAAAGCTAATATTAGTGGTTTATATATCCTAGATTGTTTTCTCAGTAATGTCCTTCCATTCAATATCGTTATGATTAAGTTTTATGTTGGAAGATTAAACAACTACCTAAAGATCATGTAAATTTCTCTAGCGGGGTTTCGTAAGACAAATATTACAGTATATTGGTCAGTTTACGAAAACATGCTACTCGATGCTTCGCAACCTATCTTTAGCAGTGGTTTTATTTAAATGAGGAGGGTATAGATTATTACAGGTATTTGTACATTTAATAGAATTTATGTATTAATTAACGTACTTTGATTATCATTACCTCCGATAACATGATTTTTATTCTGGGTAACTGCTTTATACCCTGACTATGTGGCGTTTTGTTGACGTATGTTTATTGATGTTGAAAATTATATTTTTGTATTACATAGTAAGGCATAAGGTCATTAGTATAAGTATTGTATTATTGAGAGGCCCGTAATGACCGTTATAAATCTTTGAGATTTGTTAGACTACAGTGACTTCAAATGGGATGAGGTTTGTCCTTGAGCGCCACCAGGCCGGCAGCCAACCGGAGTGCTGCTGTGTTGACATGTTGCATTCACGCTTAACTGGGAAGTAACGCGCTAAGTGATTCCATCTCTCATAGATACTGCTTGCTCTAAGACAAAATGTTCAAGTTTTGTAAAAAAAAAAAAAAATTACGAGGAAGATAGTAATGTTCGTAGCAGAACCCTAAAAACTCCAGATTTTTAGCTCAAATAGCTTTCAAATTACACACGAATAAACATTATGTCGTCAGGCAGATCTGCATGCTCAGTGTGCGAGTGAGAGGGAAATATGAAAAAAGTGGGAGTAGCGATCTGGCAACGCAGAGCACGATAACGCATCTCATTCACTGCAGAGTAGAACTCTTCCTATTTGAAAAACATTATAGTTGTGTAGATTTTAACATTGTACTCCAAGTTGGGCAACCAATAGGAAGTCTGGTCAGTTCTGTCTAATCCCGCACACGCGCATAAGCCAGCTTGACGGTGTTGTACAGAATGTCCTAGACAAGCGTGGGGAATCTACTAGCGAACATAAGATGAGGGACGTGTGAGTCAGAGAAGCTCCATAACCGACAGCCATCAGCCTAAGGTGCACAAATGAAATAAATAAACTATTATTCTGTGATAACTTGTATTGTATTAGTATTCGTAGTACTATTCCCCCCCCCCCGTGAAACTTCAGTATTACTCACAGTTGAGCTATGATTGTGTTTCGGTAGTAGAGAAATATTTTATGTTGTTGACCGGCAGTTGTTTTGGGTCACAACAATATATTAACAACGTCCTCCATGTCTTGGTTTGGTGTCGTTTCAAAATATCCCGGCATCACTAAAACAAAGTAAAACTCTACTTCGTATTTTAAAATCAATATTATATACAAATTATATGGGTAAAGGACTTGTGTTTTATCTTTAACTGGTAGTTCACTTTTCCAATTAAAATCTTATTACATTCAGATACTGAATACAAGGAAAGGATATACACCATTCATCTAAACCTCTTATACACGTACAAACATCTTTCTCTCTCTCTCTCTCTCTCTCTCTCTCTCTCCCTCCCTCTCTATTATATTTAAGTAAGATCAAATCATATATGTTTACCTTCCGTTAGTATGCAATTAACAAGCTCTCGTTTTTTACGCACCAGTAATCAAAATTTGATGTGTTCCATTTACATATATTTCTCTAAAAAATATTATTACAATTTATCTACATCGTGATAATCGACATAAAAATTAGCAGTAATGGTTGATTAGTTCCTTATAAGCAGAAGGAAAATAAGGTAAAACACTGTGGAAGCAATAGTGAAATCTTTTAAAATGCCGGTTGCTTTGTGAAACAATTGAAGGGTTTTGCACGGCCAGGAGTAAAATGAGAGGTGAAATGGGAGGTGGACTCCCGTGTGAGAAAAGTTTAAGTAGTTAAACTTAAAAGCAATAATAAGTACTAACTTGGAAATGATTAACTTTACAAAAATAGTGTGTATGTCATTATTGTGTGTTTAATGAAATCTAGTTTTTTAATAAGCTTAACATCGTTTAACCTAAGTGGTCATATCAAAGGATGAATATAATGTTTGAAACTATGTACATATGATCCCGGGGCACAATTGCTAGATATTCGTCTTCTCAGGATCAGGAAAACCCATAAAAAACTTATCCCGGTGACTCAGTCTAAGCGAGATTGGAATTCGCGCCTCTTGAATATGGGGCCTCCCTATACTAACGAGGGAGGCCTACATTTTTTGTGTAGTAACTTTACGAATAACCAGTAATGCAAACTTCACTCAGAATTAAGAGGACATCAGAGGCTATTTCCAGAAAAGAAAATATATACATTGTATTTGTCATGTAACTATTTTAATATATGATCCTATAATCAAAATCGTTAAGAGCAATTTTTGTGAAAAAAATAGCTTTCAAAAAATTTCCCATGTAGAGGGTAGATTGGGGTGGGGATTTTCTTGATAATCTTCGTATATCTTTGTAACCAAATGTTGTATTTAATCGTGTTTTCGTTTTTGAGCTATGCTGTCTACAGACACACACACACACACACATGGACCTTATTCTAAAAATGCTTTTTATGGATTTTGGCAAACTCAAAATATATTTCTAATATGTTTTTTGTTAGAATACAATGCTTTCTATATCCATTACATGCATAGTGCGTGTAGAGCTAATAAAAACGTGAGTCAACAGCTATTACAAACAAGGAGAAACCTAGAATAATTGTTAATGTTTGCACTGAATATATCATACACAATGATGCAGCACGAAATTATTTGTATTGTTAAACAAACATAAAATGCCATAACTTAATAACCTAACTAAACAGGATTGACTACCTATTCGAGGGATCAGCTCTTAGGCCGGTCAATCTACGGTTTCAGTTTCGATTTCCGGTTACGGCGAAGGCTCTTTTACTTTCTATTGCACGTATGTGCACTGTATATAGTAGGTAGAGAAGATATTGTATTCCACCCAAAAATCCATACCGAGATTTTGCCGGAAAAAATGATTTGAGGAACCTGAATAAAAATAATTGTTAGAAAAATGTTAGTATTTGTCTTATGTGTTTGTGTGTGTATGTGACAGTATAACTCTAGAAAAAAAAGTTAGTTAAATACCAAACTCTTCCAATTACGTGACAGGAAGATTTTCAGGAAAAAAGTTCACCTCAATTACCCTTTACTTGGGAGATTCATCGAAATTTTCGACCTTCTAAAATAATTGATAGCGCTTTTGATTAAAAAACTGCGTATTAAAGATTTCTATGTTGTAAATAAGATGTATATCCTGAATTCCTTTGCAATAGCCGCTAAAGCCTTCTTCATTCTGAATGATGTTTGCATAATTGGTAAATCGCAAAAGATGGTCAAGAGCTTTCTATACAAAAACTAGAGATTTAATTGCAACACTGAATTTATGTCATATACCTTTTTTGTAGAGGTAACCTTTCAGAGATATACTATTATTGGTTTCAAATTTTAAAATACCGATTTAAGTTTTTCTCAAACGGTGAGCCCTCATCCGTTTTATATCTCTTTGATTTTACTCCTGACCACGGAAAAAGCACCACATTTAAATGACAATCGTATAGCGACGGTTGCTAAAATATTTGACTTCGCTTTAGCTTAGTTTATTCTCTTATTTCCCCTTCACTTATTAGGAACTAAGGAATATGACAAGCGATCACCTTAGGAGAATTTCGAATGCGCTCGTGTATCACACGTGTATTTTCTAAGGCCTAAATTAGGCAATAGTGCCGACTAACACATCATTTACATGGAACTTCAATGGAGAAGATTATATTCTCAAGAAATTATGGCTCAAAGATATTTCTTTGTAACATTAGTAGCATTTTACTACAAAGAAAACAATTTGGAGAAGATCTACACAACCCATTTATATACAGAGTATGTTTATGTAATACAATGCAAAAATCTTAAGTTTTGCAACATGAGTTTTTTATAAAGATGAAAAGCATGACAAACACATGGGAACGCAAACTTTTTGAGTTACTGAATAAATACTTTGAATCAATTACACACATTACATAATCCACAGTGAACTTGTAAAACCCCACCATTCATTACCGCAAACCTTGCAATCATCTATCTTTAGTATATAACTTAATAAATGTGCTGCATCCTGTCTTTAAATACTCATACTCCTCTTTACAAACCGATGCAAATCGGTCAATCTAATCTAAAGCTTAAAAATCTTATGTGTTTCATTCGCATGAATTCCTCTTACATCTCTGTAACAGATTATTGTTAAAAGCTTATTCTTCCATCCACTTGATGCTCGAGATAAACATTAGCAGATATGCTCTTATTGCTTGATTTCTCGTAAGTAAAGGAAAATAAGGGACTACACTAGGCCAAGCAATAGTCAAATTTGGTTGCTAGGTGATTGAATTACATTTCTTTGTACGGGCAGAAGTTTACAAATTCCCGTATGAGAAAAGCTTAAGAATTTAAAACTGAAACCAATTACAAAGAATATCTCAGAATTGGTCAATTCCACGAAAAGCGTGTCTAATATAAATTGTATTTTTTAACGAGATCAGCAATTTTTGTCTATCTCTTACGGTTTACCAGTTAAGCAAAATTCAGCAAAATTTATCCTCAATGAAGATAACTTAAGTGGATATTCCCAGACAAGTCAAGGTATACATTTATTTGACATGTAAATACCTTCAATATACGGCATTTAAAAAAATCGTTAGAGCTATTTTTGAGAAAATCAAAGTTTTCGAGGTGCTTACTATGTAAAGGGAGGTTTGGGTTGGAGGGGTTATAAAAATATTTGTGTCGCATCCTTGGAAGATACTAAACTTAAATACCAAGTGCGGTATTTTACCGACTTGTGGTTTTTGAGTTATGTGTCCACAGACACACGGACACACATCGACCTTTTTCTAATAATGCTTTTCTTTTTTTCTTTCTTTCTTTTTTTTGATACAGGGAACCTTAAGACATGTCCTATTTCGGGCAAAATCTCTGTATCGAATTTTTGAGTAGAACGCAATACCTTTCTCTATACACCATGTACTTAGTAGGTGCGTGTAGAGAAAGTACAACTTTATATATGCAATATCCACCCTTCACGAACTGTTTCAATACCCCCACACAAACTTAAATCAATCTAACCTAAAGTATAAAAATTAATTTATAAACTCTTTAAGATTTTGAATTAGGTTAGTTTAAGTAAACTTCATCTGCATTGTAATTTTACACAGTGTTAATGATGGAGTATTTTCGATTAACCATTTCAATCGTAAAGAAATGTTTCACTCTCTGTGGTACTCACAATTCAGAACACAGTTCACTTTAATTAAATGTATGCAGATAAGCTAGTCATTCTCAAAGTGAGCAAGACTTGAGTTAGGCTAGAACAATAGCCTGGCAGCCTTGGACTGGAGAACAGTTGCCCATCTACAGCTAGGTTCGTTCTCAAGCTCATGGAAGAGGACGTCTATGTTTTATCAGTTGAGTTCTGGCGCTTAAATGGAATGATACAGCTTATTAGGAGTAATATTAGGTAATTATTCATTATGGATGAGTATAAGGTGGCTCAACTGCTTTGGAATTGACATGTGTCAAAAGAGCTGCAGAACTCTACGGGGATATTTCAAGTTAAAACCCGCCAGTGCAGAACTGGTGAAACTTTGGCTTTATCCGTTTTGTTTATCAGTGGAGACAATAAGTGATCAGGCTAATTGGTTTTAACTTGTACTAGCACCGTGGAGTTCTGAAACTCTTTTAACCGCACTAAGGGATATATGTACACGTCAAGTACGGGACATTGTCATCCGCTGCTCCTTCATATAAAGAAATACCCTGTCCTATGTATCTGATTACACCATCTAGGTACAAATGTTGTTTACCAGTATTACAGCCAGATTTGCACTTATACATTTGCTGAAACTTTTTTCCCTTAATTTCTGGAACCAAAGAGCTGTTTGCACGCTAGTTGCCATATTTTGTTTATTTCGTTTCCATGAGTGCAAAACATGATCTGAGCACGTATAATTTAAATTTTCATTTTTTATCCAATTAAATTGTGACTCAAAGTCATACTAAAATCATCAGAGAAAAATATATTTAAATTCCGTATGTACATCCTCTAAGCGAGAGACCTGGGTTCGATTCCCGTACCGGTGAGGGGATTTTTCCCCACTGGGAGACCTGGTCCGGGGTGCACTCAACTTCGTGAGGTCTCTGGGGGGACCAATTGAGAAGCTACTTGATGGAGAAGTAGCGGCTCCAGGTCGTGAGGACCGCATTAACCGGCCGGGGGATCGAGGCGCTGACCACATCTCACCCTCCAAATCTGCACCCCATCCTTAACGTCTGTCATGGACCGAGATGGGGGACGCAGCGGCCGGGCGGTAGGCCAAGGCTCCTTGTAAAAAAGAGCTGTCGTGCCATGGGGTTACTATGTACATCTTCTGGGTTTATATAGACTATTTCATATAGGTATATATACACATATATGCGTAAATTTATCAGATGCGATTTAGTATCTGTCATTCTTTTGTTTTGCTGCATTTATCACTAGTTCACTCTTTTATTTAATCAGTTCATCAGTTTTTTAATAGCATTTATCATTTTCTATTCAAATCTTTGCGGAAAAGTGTTTAAATTCATATTTTATTTATAAAATGGTCTAGTTAAATACCATTTGACGGTCTGACAAACCCAGATATATTTAACGATAGTCAGATGTCTTATGATAATAGTTGTGCTGTAGATCAATTACTTATGATGGTGAGTGCCATTACTGTCATACAGTCCTAGACCACCAGCACTCGGTTTGGTACAGCGCTGATTTCATTTCAGATATACTGTACCTTTTACACTGCGCCCCCTCATCGGTACAGTTTTAGTATTTCAATCTATTACCTGCAAAGGCACTGGCGTTTCGTACAGTGAAATGTGAGTGTATTATAGCTTTCGGTGTATACCAGATTGGCCCAAATGCCCCGTATCTGGCGTCCGTCATAAGAGCTACAGAACTCAACGGGGCTATTTCAAGTTAAAATCCGCTGATGGAAAACTTGCGATAGTGATCTTAGCTTTACCCGTCTTCTGGGTTCATTGCTACGGTAAATTTAAGGTTGCTCTCACTTTTATTTTTTTAACACAAAGAGAGAACAGTTTCTGAGTCTTGTCAGGACTCCAGCGCTGTATTCTTTGTTCCATTTTCCCAACATTTCTTTTTTTTTTTATTTGATTACCACTTTTGCTTTTTGCTTTTAATACACACACATATACTCAAACACCCATGCCCAAGGCTGGGCTCAAGCCCACGATTCCCTGCGCCAAGAAGCACCAAAGCGAGACACTTTAGCGAGCGCGGCCATGGGGACCGGCTCACTAATTCTCTACTAATGGGCTTTAACTATAAATATCCCCGTTGAGTTCTACAACTCTTAACGGAATATCTCGCACGTGAAATACAGGGAAGTTGGGCCATCTGGTGTATCGTATTAATAAGCTCCGTTAACAACCTGTTTCTGTTGTCAATTTTCTTGTGAATTGGACTATGTGCTTTGAAATATTGTTCTAAACCCTGTTGCGTATAAATTTTCCCTTATCCCTTAACTGTCTCGTACACCATTAACACCTCACAGGCTCTGTCGTAAATTGTTCCATTCAAATTAATTCCTAATTTCTTAATACACTCAATGAGAATTGTGGCATTTACACTACGTATGTCATACAACATGATTAATGCATATGGAATGTATGTGCATTCTTATCCACTAGTGAATAATTCGATTTAATTCTACCTTTCAGTGTAATGAAAGCACATCGCAATACCTTATCGCTTTTATTGCACGGGGCCTGTTTTCTTTTTAATTATTTATATGCCTTATCAGCGTCTTCCCCTTAGAAGACAACTGCCCATTGATTTATTTTATAACTGAACAAACTCTAACTCCATGGCACGAGTGTCCACAAGGGATCTTGGCTGCTGCATCCCTCTCATCTCGACCCCATCTCACGAGGCTGAGTGCAGCCCGTACCAGGTCTTCCAGCGACGGTACCAGGAATCGAACCGTTTGATAAGCAGCCGCGCAAAACAAAAACAAAAGATTTTGGTAATATTAATACTTGTGTCTTATGCAATGGTTCTCACGGTCGCCTTGGTATTTGAGTCATCGCAGCTGGGACGCCTAAACAACACGGAAGAGCGACACACCATAACCGGTACCTTAGGAACGCAGGACATCAAATTTCTTCTCGATATTCGAGATGTTTTTCCAAGCTTCGGCTTTCAGTCTCTTTGGAAAGTTTCTAAAAAAAATAGTGACGTCATTATCTCGCTATAAAAGGATGAAGAATTGCAGTGCAGTGTTGTGAGTTTTGAACTGTACTGAGTCGTGAGTGACTGGTTGTTAGCGCGTAGTGGTGCGCGAGCCATGTAGGGTGAGCAGCCGTAAACCGTCTACGCGTCGAACATGAATTATTTGCAACATGAATTCAAGACTTTGTAATTTTGAGTCAATAAAGACATTTGTTACAATATATTCGTAGTCGGGTTACCCTCGCCGTATTTTGGACTGACACCACCTTTGACTTACAAGGAGTTTACGAATTTCTATTCATAAAATCCTATCTTTTTCATCAATTAATCACATCGAATGAATAATAATTACCATAAATATAGGAGATTTTAGATTTTAAAAGAATATAGCAGTAGGTAGATAATTTTATTGATATTAAATTAGTTTAGATTTAGTGAATATTATAAAAAAAGGTTTGGTAAAGACCATGTCACCATCCGTTACAATATATGCCATATATTAACGTACTAGTGTCAATTAATTATCAATGTGTGTGTGTGTGTGTGTGTGTGTGGTAATGTGTTGATTTTCATGCTAAATATATCAATAGATAAAGACTGTAATTTATTATATAAAGACTGCATCCTAAGTATAGCTGAATTCTTGTGTGAATCAGTGTTAACCCTTAGAATAAAGAAGATGTTATGAAATCTACTTCATGGAATATATGCAACATAATATATATATATATATATATATATATAGAATATGAATTATCTTCAATTAAGATCATCAATACTATTATATAGTAAATTGTAAAAAAAATTAACGAATTGCTTGTTGTGATAAATTTTTAAACTCAAATAAATGAAGCAGTGAACCATAAAATTAATAGAAATGAATTGTTTTAAGAAATGTTTACTTCGAGAACCTGCATTGAACAGTTTCAATTAGTTTAATATTGTAAGGACTCCACACAACTGAAGCATATTCACGAATGAATTCTTCAAAATAGAATAAACAAAGCCCGCCTAGGTAATGTGGGGGTAGCATGTCACATTCAACAGGTCGCGAGTTCGAATCTCGCTTAGGGTAAGTTACCCTTTTTTTGGGCTTTCCGTTATCCTGAGAAGACGAATGTCGAGTAACTTTAAGCTCCATGGACCCCGAGGCTATTTGAGCATCATTCCCCAATTTCATTAATGACTAACATGGTTAAAGGACGTCTAAAATCGTTAAAGTAATATGAATTAAGAATAATAAATCTCAGATTTAAGTCACCCTTCGTGGTGTAATGGTTACCATACTAACTTCATATACCCAAGGTCGCGGGTTCAAACCCGGCGGAGGAACTATGGATTTTTCGGGCGTAATTATCCTTAGCATGGCTTCCTTTGGAAGGGAAGTAAAGCCGTTGGTCCCGTGTCGTAGATTTATGGCACGTAAAAGAACCTCAAGCCTGATAGAGAGGCCTCTGAGCAAAATTAAGCGGTCTTTCACGCCCAGTATAAAATTGGACGCTGAGAACCACAGCAGTTAAAGAGCGGCCATAAATAACACGCCATTTATTTTCCCAGATTTAATATAAGCTGCAACAACAAATGTAGTAATATGTTTATAAATTGATAAGTCTTTGCTTCCAAAGTTTTAATTGAATTTGGCCTATACTGTAATTAAAAACTACATCAATCTAGACTTGCATGTAAGTCTAGATTGATGCTCACTCGTTTACTGTTGGTGTATTTCTTTGTGGAATCAGCCTTACCTTTACATGCACAGAGTCACACTAATATCCATAACTCCAGATTCTGGAGAGGACGAGGAATAATCTTGACTAAAGAAAATTTCCCAGCCCCCGCCGGGAATCGAACCCGCACTCCTCATATAGTAAGGCAAGTTCCTTACTGACTGAGCTATGGGGCCAGCCGGGGTTTGTTTGTCATACATTCCCACAAACATTAACCAAACGCGCGGAAGTAACTAGGTTATAAGAAATAGGATTTATAATAACAGGTTTAAATTAAAGAAAACAAAAATTTCAGTTCAAATATTTAAAATTTTTAAATTCAAAATATGTTTCTTTAGGGCACAGGAAGTTGAGATCAAGATTAGCTCAAGAGTAATAGTAGTGCTAGACTTGAGCATCGACACAAAAACAAAATATGTGTTGTCTTAGTTTTCCCAGGTTCCGATGTCTACAACAAATTGTTAACAGTTCAAATGTTATTTTCTCGTAGATGCGCGGCGTTGAGGTCAGCATGCATTAATACAGCTCCCCCTTCCACTTCTCCACCCCTGAGCAAACAGGCAGTGCTTTTCCCTTCTTAATAAACAGTTATGAAACACAGATATAGCTTGCATGAGCAAACAAGCCTTGGGCAGGACGAAGCAGCACATCTCAACCCCCTTCCTATTTTTTATAAATATATACACGTAGCGTGGAGTTGATGCTGTTTGCTGGAGCCAGGAGCACAGTCTCCCCTACCCCTGCTGCCCCGCAAAACGCCACCACCATGCCCCTCCTCTTTTTATCAAACAACAAATGAAACCGGCTAAGCGCATGCTCTCCCGCCCCCCTCCGCCGGTAATGGGAGTTTAGTTAATATACTCTACTGATTGTGAAACTGAAGCGGTTGGGGAAAAGCACCCCCTCCCCTGCCTTTCCCGGGGTTCGGAGTTTCCCTCCAATCCTCGATATTATAACATCAAAGGCAGACCGTTTTAATTCCACTTTGTCCGTAAGGCAGTTCCAGCACGCACAAGTGCTTGGCTAAGGCAATAAAATGGTAATGCGTGTTTGTCGTTGCTAATCAACTGAAAGGAACTCTGCAGCAAAGAGAGGGAACATGTTCCAATAAAATTTTCCGAGCCATTGGAGGACAAATATATGGGTCGCCTGTTACAGCTATATTAGGAATCCATTTAGAAAGGCACAAGAGAGATAGACGATCATGGTTTGGGAGCAAAAGGAAGAGAGACAGAGATCTGTGATGAAATTTGTTAATACAGTCGCTTGTAGAGAGGACTGGAAATTGAAAATAAAGTCTTTGCGGAACTGCTTCCACCCCCACCACCACGTCCAAGTGGGCTAGGTAATGACAGAAAGAGAGCGAGGTTTCTGAAGAAGGTGGAAGGGGGAATGATACGAGTTAGTTCATTAACTGTCTCTGAGTACGCCGCACTTTAGCTGGGAGCTAGCTGGCTGTCTCTCTCCAGACAGACGTTCCCTGCCTGCAATGTAATGTTGTGAGGAGAATTAAGAAAACCAAGAAGATCGTTCTTGCCAAACAAGGCTTTTCAGACCATAATTGAAGAGTTCATTCGAATAAGGACCCATACTGAAAAAATTGTCGTCTTCAGCTAAACCAGTTTCAATGCTTTTAACGTTTAATACTTTAATAATATATACTGAAAACAATCTTCATAAGTGTGGCTTTGTTCCAATATACTCTTAACAATAGTGAAAATAAATACAATTTCCAAATAGATATACCAGATGGTTCAACTAATCCTTATTTGGTGAATGCAGATATTCCTTTGTACATTAAAAGAGTTGCAGAACTCAACGGGGTTACTTCGAGTTTAAACTAATAGGTGAGGAACTGACTGGGCGACCCTCGTTTTACTGCTCTTGCTTATCCCGGAGATGGTGAGGCGGATCGTGCTCATTGAGAGGGATAAAATGAAGGTATCTCTCCATAATTCCCAATTGGCGGTTTTAACGTGGAATAGCCCTGTTGAATTATGCAGCTTTTTAACGTACAAAGGAATATCTGCACATGCCAGTTATGGGACAGTTTGGCCACCTGGTTATGGAATTTCATTAATTCATTAATTCTTTCTTTCTATGCTTTTATATCTACGCTCTACTTATGTAAGCCTTTTATACTCCCAGAACTTACAAACTAGCGCTTGGGGTCAGATGCCTGAGGAGCAGAGGCTCTGAATCACAGAGAAGCCAGGATGGGTGATCATTCCAATGGCTGGTATGAAAGAGAGGCAGTGTTTGATATGTTCTGACATGACTGTAAAATGGATAGCAGGAAAGATACTTATGGAGCAACTGGTGGAATGAATAGCGGGAAAAATTGGAGAATCCGGAGCGCCGCTTCGTGCACTATGAACTCACACGCGGTCACTTGAGACTGAGCCCAGATCGCATAGGTGAGAGGCGAGCTGTCTAACCACTCAGGATTTTCGAAGTTATCGGTCCTAATATAAGCCATATTCCGAATATCATAAATGTTGCCATTATTTTGAGAAGTAAACTGGTATAAATATTTTGGAAAAAACCTACATCCCAAGTGACCCAAATGTCCCGTATGTTACGTGTATAGATATCTCTTTTTGTGTTAAAAGAGTTGGAGAACTCAACGAGCTTATTTCAAGTTAAAACCGGTCAATGAGGAACTGGCGTGAGCGATCTTCGTTTTACCCCTCTAGACCGTCTCCGCTGATTAACCAGAGGAGCATAGCAGCCTCTCACGTCAATCACCCTCCTCCGCCTCCGATAGATTTTAACTTCAAACATACCCTAAATTCTGTAACCCTTTTAATGCAGGACGGGATATTTGCATACGATTGGTCACCCTGTATTAAATACGTTTTCATATTAGAATTCATCGATACAAAAAATTGAATATAAAAAAAAATTAATATCCACTGGCAACTATGACTAACAAAATAACCTACATAGCGTTATTCTCTAAACGGCCACCCCAGCATTCAATTCTTTCCTTTTATGTGTTCTCAATACAGTGTTTCACTTTCTCTATACGTACTATGTACATAGTGTATAGAGAAGGTATTGTATTGCACCCAAAAATTCGATACCAAGATTTCACCGGAAATACATGTTTCAAGACACCCTCAATACAAAAAGAGCATTTTTAGAAAAATGTTCGTGTCTGTCTGTCCAACTGTGTGTCTGTGGGTATGTGTATGTGTCTGTGGGCAGTATAGCTCAAAAACGGAAAGACTGTTAAATACAAAACTTGGTATTTAAGTTCAGTATCTTCCAAGGATGTAACACGAAGGTTTTCAAGAAAATCCCCCCACCCAAACTATTCTTCACATGGAAAAATTTTCGAGAATTTTGATTTTCTAAAAAATGGCACTAACTATTTTAATTAAAATATCGTATATTAAAGATATATACCTGACAAATAATATGTATATTTTGAATTTTCTGGGAATAGCCTCTGAAGGCTACTTTATTCTGGATGAATTTTACGGAATTGTGAATAACTTGTAAACAGAAAGAGATAGACAAAAACTTACCACACAAAAATTGTAGAGCACATTAAAGCACATAATTTATGTTGTGTAATTTTTTTTTCATGGAGGTGATCGTTTTTGAAATATTCCTTGTTTTTGGTCACAGCTTTAAAAAACTTAACTTTTCTCATATAGGAATTTGTCAACTCCTGTCCATACAAACAAAGGAACTTCAGTCCCATAGCAACCAGCTTTCGACTATCACTTTAACCTATGGTACTCCCTGATTTCTCTTCTACTTACAAGGAAGCAAGCAATAAGACTATTTCTGGTAATTTTTTGTCGATTAGCATGAAATAAATAGAAGCATGAGCTTTTTAACAATAATTTGTTGCAGAGATGTAGAGAAGGTCATCAGATTTCTTCTTCTTCTTCTTCTTCTGAGGAGGAGGAGGAGGAGGAGGGCACTCCAGCTTTACCCAAAAGGTTTTCGAACCAATCTTTGGACTTGAATCTCATGATCTTACATTTTCCTCCTTGCAGAGATTCACAGGAACTGACTTCAGTTTAGCAGAATCATTTTTTCACTTAACGAAATAAAATATTACAAATACATTAATGATCTACACAGTTTCAGATGGACTGTGGATCAACTCTTAATATTTTGTATTTTCTCGGAAACATAGGAAGAAGAAGTGCAGACCATTCAGTATCGAAATATCCCACATTTCGTGTGTGATTTAACCAGAAAATGTACTTCCGAATCCACTGGGTTATCAAATATTATAGTAAGTTCACTAACTAATCTTGTGATCGTTGGGAAATGGCATATACGCGCATGGGTGATGCCCTCAACACATAGATACTTTTTAAGTTTTGGTTATCAGTGCATCTGTCGGCCTTCGTATACCTCTACACTGGTCACCTCTCATTGACTCCTGTAGTGTAATAAGTTGTGCTGAGATACAAAATTGTTCCTTATTTAAGATGATCATATACCTTAATATATTCAACCGTATGGATAAAATACATTTAGTAGCAAATTTAACGCATCTAAAATGTATGTAAAATACATATCAACAAAATATAGGAAGATGCTTTGTTATAAACCTGCCCCTTAGGACTCCGTCATGAATGAGTACTTATGACACTTTTTTCCCTGGGCTTGCACTACATATAACTTGTTTGTTATATGCACGAATATTCCAATCAAAGGAAAGCGGAAGAATATATTTAAGCGGAAGGTAGGTGGGTATTGCTTTAAAACAAAAATTCGATATCGATATTTCACCAATATTTCATAGATATTTCACTTGATTCAAAGCCCCCTGAACAAAACATCCTTTATGGAAAAGGTCTGTGTAATCACTATATCCCAAAATCGAAATGTCACATAAATACTAAACAACTCCTGAGAAAATCTCCTCATCCAGAACTACTGTTCTCTTGGAATATATTACAATAGTTTTTACTTTTCAAAACACCTGCAACAACTTTGATTAAAATGGTAAATAAAGTGTGTATATTGAATTTTTGGGAAAGATCAGTGAAGACTTTGCGTTGCGAAGGTTGTACAATTTTGTATAACTAGTAAATCGTAAGATATAAACAAAAACTTCTGGTACAAATACTGCAGAGATTTTTGAAGCATTCATTTTATTAAAATTTCATGACAATCATACCATTAATATTTATATAATACCTCAAAATAATATAATATTTCACCCAATAAAGGTATTAACACGAATTCTAATTTCATCCGAAGATGTAGTTCATTCATGAACAATTCTTCAGCCAAAACTGAGATATTGGTTTGAATTGATTCATGTACCGAAAAATTGATTTACTGTATTTTTACTTTCTTTAATCGTACCTAGTGTGTAGAGAATGGCATTATATCCGAAAATGCGATATCAAATTTCACTGTAAATACACGTTTAGAGGTCCCCTAACCCAAAAAAGCATTGTTAGAAAAAGGCCTGTGTGTGTCCATGTGTGCTCTTGTTATCAGCATATAAAAGCCAGAAGTTTGGTAAATACTAAACTTGGTATTTATATTCAGTATCCTTTAAGGATGCAACATGAAGATTTTCTCGAAAATCCCAAACTATCCTTTATTATGAAGATTTTTTGGAATCTCCAATATTATAAAAATGGCTCTAATGATTTTGATTTACCATATATTAGGGATATTTCATCACTGACAAAATGTGTATCTTGAGGTTTCTAGGAATAGCTTCTGAAGCCTTCTTCATTCTAGATGACCTTTGCATAACTATAAACCATACGAAAATATAAAAGTGTCATAGTAATAGTTTCAGTAAGGATGTCAAATTCAATGTTAATGAGTAGAGAAGTCATATGAATGCAACTTATCGAACATTTTTTCTCTTGTCACCAAAATATGGGGCGCGCTCACATGGAAAAGTGAGAATAAAAGTATGATTTGCTAAATGATCATTGTAATTAATTTTATTATATTATTCCTGTTATTATTATTATTAACCATAGGTAGTAGTAGTAGTATTGTTAGTAGTGTTAGTAGTAGTAGTAGTAGAATTAGTGGCAGTATTAGTAGTAGTAGTAGTAGTAGTAGTGTTAGTAGCAGTAGAATTAGTAGTGTTAGTAGTAGTATTAGTAGTAGTAGTAGAATTAGTAGTGGTAGTAGTATTAGTAGCAGTGGTAGTAGTATTAGTAGAATTAGTAGTAGTAGTATTAGTAGAAGTAGAAGTAGTAGTATAAGTAGTAGTAGTGGTGGTGGTAGTAGTATAAGTAGTAATAGTAGAAGTAGTAGTAGTGGTAGTGGTAGTAGTAGTAGTAGTAGTAGTAGTAGTAGTAGTAGTAGTAGTAGTAGTAGTAGTAATAGTGGTGGTGGTGGTGGTGGTGGTAGTAGTATAAGTAGTAGTAGTATAAGTAGTAGTAGTAGAATTAGTAGTGGTAGTAGTATTAGTAGTAGTAGTAGAATTAGTGGTGGTAGTAGTATTAGTAGCAGTGGTAGTAGTATTAGTAGTAGTAGAATTAGTAGTAGTAGTATTAGTAGAAGTAGAAGTAGTAGTATAAGTAGTAGTAGTAGTGGTGGTGGTAGTAGTATAAGTAGTAGTAGTAGAAGTAGTAGTAGTGGTAGTGGTAGTAGTAGTAGTAGTAGTGGAGGTGGTGATGGTGGTAGTAGTATAAGTAGTATAAGTAGTAGTAGTAGTAGTAGTAGTAGTAGAAGTAGTAGTGGTAGTGGTAGTAGTAGAAGTAGTAGTATTGGTGGTGGTAGTGGTAGTAGTAGTAGTAGTAGAAGTACTAGTGGTAGTAGTATAAATAGTAGTAGTAGTAGTACTAGTGGTAGTGGTAGTAGTAGTACTAGTAGTAGTGGTAATAGTAGTAGTAGTAGCAGCAGCAGGGGTACCAGTTGAACCCGTTTTTATCAATCAGAAAAACATGATAATAACTAGATTTAATATTCGAAGATAATAATTAATATAGTTAAATTAATAATATTAAATACTATTATTATTTAAGTGAAACATATAGTTATAGGGTTAGAGGAGAAAACTAAAAGTTTATATTTCGGCAAGTATGCTGTGGAACAAAATATGGAAATGCAGTAAATAAGGAGTTCTGCAAAGGACTGGAAATGGTCAGACCAACAATTTTTACGCCTCGCCTGGTGCAGGTGTGATCGACTGTTAATAACAGGGTTTTACCTGCATACCTGGATATTGTATGAATGTCCCGGGCAGTACTCGGCAGAACAGCGCAGATGCAGGACAGTGCAGTTGTCGCTTACAAAAGTTAGTGCAGTTTCAAAACATGTTCACCACACTAAGGTAACAACATTTCTAAATGGAAACTAGTATTTTTATATTCGCGGAGTTTCGCCCAGAAACATAGATCTTAGATGTATGGCTCTGCCCTGGCAACGGACTGCCGGTCTCAATAAGGATTAAAATAAACAGCGATTACTGGAAATTGTAAGTGTTCACAGTGTCTGTATGTGGAAAACCCAAATCCCAAAATAAACTTACAGCTTACGTGAACGGGATGTGCACCACGCCCTGAGAAGTACGACGTTCGAGATCTCATGCTCCAGAGACCAGCAGAGGGATGAAAGTGAGGTGAAGGTACGTGAAAGTAGACATCATTTATTCCCCAGACTCACCCATCCCAATTCCGACCAGGCGGGCCCATATAATATGGCGCCCAACTTGTCAGGCTACGAAAGCATCCCTAAACGAACAAAATGTTAGTCACAAATTTCATATAAAATTTCACACATCATTGCTACACCTAATGCTGAAATTCACACAGGATGATCACGCTGAAGAAATCAGGACAACGATGGATTAAAACAACAACAGGGATAAAACTACATAGCTCCACTCTTCCAGGAATCAAGATTTATATCAAGCAGCTTCCCGCAGCAAGATCAACTGTTCCCTCAAATAAGTGAAGTGTAGTGAAAGTTTCAACAGCCGTATTAATACCGCAACGGATGGAGGAAACCAACAGGAACAGCTGTCAGTTGAAATTATTGTTTAATTTTACAGCAAGGCACTTATATATGTAATACAGATTATTTATTGTTGATTTTATAAATGTATAGATATTGTTTATTGTTGCTTATTTGTAAATGCATATTTTGGTAGTGAGGCATAATAAGGGGTTGTCTAATAGAAGTAATTAAAGGGTAATTTGATGAAATTAAGAAGTAAGAAAGTCTTAGGAAATATGGAGAATTCAGAGCTGGAAAATATTATGGAGGGGTCTGTAGATAACGTAGAACTAGTTGACGAAGTAAACGCAGACACTAGGGAAGCAATTTTGACCAATGTAGGACATTCTAAACATGTAAATGTTAATGATGTAGAGCAAAGTAGTGGAGTTTCTACGATTAAGACGCCTAGCGTTGAAAATAGTGTTGCATAAATGTTACAGAGTATGTTCTCCCAGCTCTGCACTAGTATAAATACTAAATTTGAACAGCAGACAGCATTGATAAATGAAAGGTTTGATGTAAAATTTGAGCAACAGGCTGCTGCTATAAACGAGAGGTTTGACCAGCAAACGAATAATATAATAGAAATTAGCTATAAATTAGAACTACAACAAATAGAGATAGAAAGAAACAGAGAAACGGTATTCAGGTTGGTAGAAGAAAGAGTAGGGGAATTATCACGTGAATTTTATACATCACAGAGTTCAATACGTGGCGAAATGGTGGACATAAATGCTGATCTGTCCTCCACCAAATCGTCTCTGTTGAGACTGGAATGCTCGGTTCAAACCGAAATCATAAAAAGTAGTAGGGAAATGAGTGTTCTAGAACATAATGTACGTGAGTTGACAAAGGCCAATTGCAACGCTCAGGAACAGAGGCATCGGGAATTAGATTTAAAAATAAATAAAGAGCTTAACTCAATGAAGGGTACCTTAGAACAAAGGGAACAAGAATATACTAATAAAATTGTGCAGGTGCAAAACCAAGTTACGCAAATGGCCTCTGCGCAACTCACAAATGCTCAGGAATTAAGTAATAGGAGCCAAGATATACGAGAAATAAAGAAAACACTAGAAAGACTGCAGTTGACGAGGCCATTGGTGGGATCAGTGAACCACACAACAGATGTTTATGGGGAAACTGAGGACAGGGCGGAGTGCCAAATGACGGAAACACCGACCAGCCCTCAGGTAGCACAGGGAACTAGAGGTTATAATTCAACAGTAACTAGCCAGACCCAAGCAAACTTACCTTTTCTCAGTGAGCTGCCTCTTCCACGTTTTGACGCTTTGCGCGATAACGCCAAACAGTTTATTTTAGATATAGAAGGGTACTTTTTACTTAAAAGGGTACCGGAGGCATACAAAATGGTGTTAGTAGCTAGGGCGCTTACCGGTAGTGCACTAAACTGGTACCGCATAGCAATAACTCCGAGGACAAGTTATGAAATATTTAGAAAGCGTTCTTGGACAAATTTTGGGGAGCCAGCGCCCAGTACCAGCCACGCAACAAAATTAACAATGGCAGATATCAACCTGGATGTGGCGAGGGCTTAGTGGACTATTTCCTCCACTATGCTCTGCTAGCTAAATGTCTGGATCCCCCTCTGCCAGAGCCTGAGTTTATCTCACTGATGGCGGCACACCTGCCGGTAAATATAAGAAATCATATTATTGTAGCACGCCCACAAACATTGCAGGATGCAGTGGTGCTACTGACTGATCTGCAGGGGACAAATACTTCGAACACGGGAACGAGGTCGGGGTCACAATCATGGGAGCAGCAGACTAATCGGACCCGTGGGCAAAGAACCTTTGGCGGAGAACGGGCACGACCGTCATAAAATTCGAATAATTGGAACCATCATCAAGCGAGGGATCAATATGGAAATGCAGTGCCAAGAGGCAGGGACAATACTTACAAGCTTTGGGAACGAAATATCCCTTCCCGTGAATTTCGAATGCAATGCATGCAAGCCGAACACGGTAGGCCAAGGAGAGATAGAGACTACTGGCGAGGGAACCAGAGGCAAAGAACCTTTGACAATTATGCTCGCGACCAGGGAGAGCGTCCTTTTAATCGAAGGGGTCCGGTACCTCCACAAGCCAAGGTCTCCTAGACAGACGGTGTCTTCAGGCACCTATCAAAACGCAAATATCGCTGGACAGGGTAATATGCACACGCCTGTTCCACAAACGCAACCGACGGGAAACGAGTAATGGGTGATTTCCAGTGATCTGAAATGATCCGGCGAAATTCGGAAGCGATCGAAAGATTAGAAAGAGAAAACATCCAAATTACTGTAGATATAGGCTATTCAGTGTCGGCTATAAATCAGAATCTGTTCAAAATTATTATGTCAAAGAATAAGAACACACAGATGTTACCGTAGACAAGGTTAAGCAGAAAATAAGCAAACAGATGCTACTCAAAGCAGTAATAAATTAATAAAAGATTGAATTTGTATGTTTTGTGATTTCAAAATTTGCAGCACAGGTTATAATGGGTAGTGATGTGGTCCACTCTACAAGGGCTAAAATTGGCTTTAGGTAAGGAAACAATAGTATGAGGTAGATAATTGTTTAACCTCGCAGTTTGCAGAGTTACATTAGACAGCTGATACCGGGATGACGGAAGAGGAGGAAGAAATTTACGGAGAGATATTTTTATTGAGTTGATTAGAATAGAAGCTAATAAAGATTTAATGCGGATAGTTCCGACACTGGAGAACACTAAAAGGAAAAATAAGTGTTGCTCCGAAGTTAATGAGTCACGTAATGAAGTGTCTTTAAACTCATATGAGGTATTTGCAGAATCAGGTACCTGCATCGGGAGAAACGAAGGTCCTTACACGCCCATTCCCATGAAGGAAAGACCGATAGTATCTAGAAGAAAAGAGAGGTTAAACAATTGTGCTACTTTGGGTGTCCATCGTAAAAAAAGTTTATAATGGAACTGAATAGTGCATTAATTAAAACTATAAATATTTCGAGTTACAGTCCCAAGTCTAATCTATGTGAATGAACTATGAGAGACCTGTCGATTTAGTTTCGGATACTAACGAACGAAAAACATACTCGCTGGGTCAAGTACAGTAAGGACTTCAAGTATAGACCAAAGTGCAAACAACGAAGCATCGTCACAAGAGTAAACTAAACCGCACAATTTGTCTTCAATGTTATTATCCACAGAACCAAAGCTAAGGGCCAATTAAGTGATTTTGCTAAAGGGGAAACGTGATAGAAGCACTTGTACCAAGGAATAATAATAATAAAAAAAAAAAAGTAACATTGAAATTATTGAATGTTATTAGGTGTTCATGTTTCAAATTTTAAAGCACTTAAAAGTTTGTATATCTTTGCAAAAGTAATGGGCCATTATTTGTAGGAGAAACTGACACAAAGTTAAAAAGTTTTTGAGGTGATTGATACTTTGTAAAGATGAAAGTATAATATAAGGGGACTTTTAGTACATTATGTATTAGTATTCTTGTATATTTGGATTTTAAGGAAATCAATCTGTTGTTAGGTATAATAAAGCATAAAGCAATTGTAAGGGTTGAATATAAGAAGTACTTTATGGGAAAGGGTAGCATTGTAATTCGTCTATTGAGCTGATGTATGTAGGTTACATCGTAGTAGTATAGGTTTTAACAGGAAGGAAATTATAAACGGGACTCCTTAGAGGACAGTCACGAGCAATAGGTGAGCGATAAGTTAACAATACATAATGGAGGGAAGAGGGGCTGCTCACAAAAGAGAAAGTGTAAAAAAAAAAAAAAAAAAAGATCACAGTCATAATTAATAATAAAGAAATAAAAAGGATTAGTATACAGAGAAACAGAGGATCATGGATAGAAATGTAAGCATACTGTGTTTGACCAAATATAATTGTAAACAGTCAAATAGGTAAATGGCTTGGAGCATAAATTTAGAAAACATAGTGGGAAGTGAGCACACTTGCCACACTCATTGGTTTTGAAATCAGCTGGAGATATTTTATTAGATTAATGGTAAACTTGCGCATGCTAAGAAGCAATCACGACCAATGTTAGAATACAGAGAAGGTACCAGAAATATAGTTTGTTTATATGTATTAGTGTGTATAGGAATGCAATTATATATGAGAATTATGAATGAGTTTCAACTGTATGAAAAGGAGTATCGAGGAATGTCATGTAGAACAATTTACACAAACGACGAGAGTGATTAGTGAGATTAGAAACTCCAAAAGAACTGTGAAAGACTCCGCATTGTATTGAGTGGAATTGTGTATGAGTATGTATGTATATATTGGTTAATTGATAATGAATTGTAACCTGTTCCAAACATATCGGTCGTTAGTAATAAAAGTTGTTATACAGATAATGTGAGAGAAATGAATGTGGTGTATGGACACATGCCAATTGTAAAAAAAAAAAAAAAAAAATTGATAGGTTAACAAAATAAAAAATGATTTTTGTAATGTAATTTTAAATATGTAAAATGTATTGTGCTGCATTGTTTCTTTGGTGAAGGGAGAAAATGAATTTATTGTACGATTGATGTATGTAGACAGATCCTACAGGCCAGAGCGCAAAAGGAAACAGGGAGAGCAAAAGAACCCGCACTAATAATACAAAGAAAGCAGTTTGGCGGAGTAATTGAACATAACCCGTTACACAGAATGTATATGCTCACGTCTTATGTCAATTGGGCATATGAACCCGTTTTTATCAATCAGAAAAACATGATAATATTTTTATATTCGCGGAGTTTCGCCCAGAAACATAGATCTCTGCCCTGGCAATGGACTGCCGGTCTCAATAAAGATTAAAATAAACAGCGATTACTGGAAATTGTAAGTGTTCACAATGTCTGTATGTGGAAAACCCAAATCCCAAAATAAACTTACAGCTTACGTGAACGGGATGTGCACCACGTCCTGAGATGTACGACGTTCGAGATCTCATGCTCCAGAGACCAGCAGAGGGATGAAAGTGAGGTGAAGGTACGTGAAAGTAGACATCATTTATTCCCCGGACTCACCCATCCCAATTCCGACCAGGCGGGCTCACAGTATTATTAGGTACTATAAAACCATAGATATCGATATTAAACAGGAAATAATGTGTGTGTGTGTGTCTCTCTCTGTGTGTGTGTGTGTGATATGCCTAGAAAACGCTCAAGCGATTTTGATAGGTATTTCTACAAAGGAAAGCATTGATCTTTCGACATAGACATTTTCATTGGTTATTGAACATAGAGTTTCTGCATTATTTGAAATCTGCGTAGCATTTGTATTGTTAAATATCTACGGAATCAAAGAGAAATCGCAGTCTTTTAAAGTTAATCTACTGTAATTATCTAAAACAGTTAGTACACCATCCTGATAATTCCCTCAACTACAAAGGATACCATGCGTTTCATATTGCCCGGACAAAGGCATAAATGTGGTCATTGCAGTGAACTCTTATTGGGCTGGGTGACTCAGTTGGTTGGACGCAGATCTTTAGATTCCAAGGTTGGGGCTCAAACTCGGCCCAAGCTTATGATTTTATGTGTGTTTAAAAGCGACAGTCCCTATGGCAGTATATTTACTGGGATGTAAACGAACTCTTGCGGAACGCCATTCCGGGTCACTGGCGGCGCTAATATGATTTGTAGGACCGACACCCTCTCCCCCTAAAACTTACAAGACAATGCTTAGGGGTCAGAATACTGTCGGAGAGCCAACGGCACCAAACCACAGAATGGAGAACCTGTTACGAGGGGTCATGTATCCACTTCCTCCCGTATCCAGGCATGAACGGGAGGAAGTGGATGGTATGAAATGTAAGCTAAATTGATGATTGGAAAGGTGATAATGGTGCAATTGGTGGAATGAGTGGCGGGGAAACCGGAGGAGCCGGAGAAAACCCACCTAGACGCCACTTCATCCACTACGAATTCCACATGCCGGTGCTTAGGATCGAACCCAGGCCACCTAGATGGGAGTCGAACGGTCTAACCACTCAACAGTGACAACGTCTTGTTAAACTGATACCGGCAATTAATCGCGTCGTTAACGAACAATACTTAACAGGTGCAAAACTCGTCGTTTGATCACTCGAGTGTGGTTTGTACGTAATAAATTTCCTAACCACAGAGGAACCAAAGAAATTATTTGCCCTTGTATTTCATATAATGCTTTTTCCCGACGGTTCAAAATTAAAATAAAATACATATTTTAAACCATTTACCATTTTGACATGTGCAATAACGATAATTTATGTGGCCATGTATCGAAATAAGCATTAGAAATAGTTGGTTACAGATGGCCATGATTGTTCTAAGGCTGAAAAAAATTGCGTTGCTTAGTTAATTGTTTCAATAAACATTGAATAATTAAAAAAGAATGGCCAATATAGAAGATTTTGCAACATGCAGTTACAGTTCATTGGAAACAAATGATGTGGCGGAACTGTTTGTAGGAGATTTGTATGCCTAAAAAATGTTTGATAAACACTGAGTAGTACTCAAGGTATTTTTTCAAGATAGAGCATAAAGTTACAACTTGCTATTTTCACGATAGGGCATAGAGTTACAACTTGCTATTTTCACGATAAGGCATAGGGTTACAACTTGCTATTTTTATGCTCACGCGTTACAAAATTCACTTTACGCACTAACAACATGGCGTAAAATTCAGTTATCATGCAAAAATAATGTTCACTTTCTCTACAGGTACTATGCATATAGTAGGTAGAGAAAGTATTGAATTCCATCCTAAAATACTCTATCGCTCGACTTTACAAGACGCTTCCGAATTCAAAAAAGGCATTTTTATAAAAAGGTCCGTCTCTCTCTCTCTCTAACTGTGGACACTATAACTCAAAAACAAAAATTCGGTTGAATATCAAACTTTGTATTCAAGTGTAGTATCCTCCAAGGATGGGACACAATATTTTCAGGAGAAGATTTTTCGAAGTTTTCAATTTTCTCAAAAATGGCCACAACGATTTTGATTAAAATGCCGTATATAAACAATATTTACATGACAAATAAAACGTATATCACGAGTTTCTTGAGAAGACCTCTTTATTCCGGAAGACTTGTGTGGTAAACCGCAAGAGATGGATAAAGACTTACTGCATAACGAACGTTGATCTCGTTAAAACATACCTTTTATATAATACTCATTTTCTGTAAAGTTAACTATTTCCGAGATATAAATTTTTATTGATTTAAATTTTGAATGCTTATACTATTCTAAAACTAGAAGTAGCCACTCATTTCATATCTCTTATGTTTTACTCCATGGGATTCAAAAAGAACTGAAATGCAGTTGTGTCACCTAGCAACCAGCTTCTAAAGGATTTGACTGTCGCTTTAGTGTAGTGCATTCCCTTGCTCTCCCTCTACTTACAAGGAAACAAGAAATAAGACAATTTCTGCTAATGTTATTCTCGACTAGCATGATATAGATAAAAAATATGTTTTCGTAAGAATAGTTAGTTTACAGAGTAGGTAGAGAAACTCAAGTGAATGGAACACATCAGATTCTCATGAATGACCCTCTCAAGGCTACGTTTACTAGTCGTGTTATACTCTATCAATGGCTGCATTTAGTTCGAGATGTAATTGCGCATTTCAAAGACAAAACTTTATTCAACGTATTTGTGTTGTGTGAAATACATGAGGTTATTCCTATTACCTTTTACAATATTTACGAACATAGAAGACTTTCAGAGAAACGAAGAAATCAAAGACATCACATTTGTCAATATTTATAACCTTTCCTTGCATATCAAGTGGTTCCTCATGAGTTATTAGGAATACTAAGATGAAACATCTGTAAAATTTGGAAAATCCACAGTATGTACAATATCTTATTGAAATTTACACTAGTTATTTCATACAATTATATTTGACATATATCAAATTACATGGTTGTTGAAATAACAATTTCCGTTTGTCTATTTTTTTTTTGTTATAATATTAAAATATTCACATAAAAATCCACATTTACAGAAATATATTTTACATTTGTCATTTTATATTTTTATATTAGCCTAACTAGTGTAGGAAAATATTACTTTCGTACTCTCCAAAATGCCTAATTTTTCAAAATATAATACTTTATTTCTAAAAAGTGCAGCATTATTTCAGAAATGTATGATCATTTTGTTGAATGTGCTTTAGAAAGGAAGTATAGACGTTTTAAACACATTAGTGTAACGTTACATGTTGTGGAACATTTTGGATACGAAAAAGTGTTGGAAAAATTATGCAACAAAATAAGGTTTGGAATTGGGCAATCTTATTAATGAACTTACGGTTATCTGTCTATAGCTTCAGTTAATTGGTAGTTAAAGTGTGTTAGGTTGAGAAAACTATATAGTATAATGTAACTATATAACTATATAATTCTTGTCATTTTAGTATGGAATTTTAATGCGGTTGGGAGACAAAGGGACATTTTATCTTAACAGTTTTATATATCTCTCATTTTAATTCTTTAAAGAAGTTGAGGGTGGAAAGCGGGTTAAATAAATGAAATTAATATAATCGTCATTAAAAACGTTGAAAATTCTTATGTGTTACATTAACTGACTTCCTCTATTCTAGTTCACTTATTAATGAATAATAATGTATTGTTACAAAAGCCTACTTTAATTAAATTGAGTAAAACATTGCAGAAACAACAGCATTTCACATTTAAAGTAAGTAGATACAAGCAGAATGGCCATAGTCTAATATATATATATATATATATATATATATATATATATACATATGTACTGGATGTCATTTAGCTTTAAAATTATTTTCTTTCCATGTATTCGTACAGATTAACTAAAAACCGCGGGGAATAAGATGATGTCGAAAGTTCTGAACAATTGGAGCCATTAATTATGAATATCTCGAAAACAGCGCATATAAGAAAAAAATATTATTTGGAATAAGTTGTATGTTTTAAAGAAGTTTTTTGTAACGCTTAGCAACGCTTAACGTTATACAACATTCTTTCCAAATGAAGTGCACTTCACGAGCTGTTCCCTCAAAATTCAAGATATACACTTTTATTCAGCACGCAAACATTACACTTTGGAGGTATATCAAGAATTATAGGAGCTGTAAAATTTATTACTACTATAATAAATATGTTTATATAAATCAAGCTCAAATACCTTTACTCGTTTGATCAGTTGGAATTACTGCATGCCTGTTATTATTATTATTATTATTATCATTATTATCTCTTCCAGTTTTAGCAGGAAATAAAGTGTTGTAAGAATTGCCGCATGTAAGGATAGTTAGTTGGATTGGGGGATCGTTTTTCTGAAACCGCTTTGTCGCATCTTTGGATGACATTATACATACACATATATGTATGTATGTGTCGTATTAATACTAAACTTAGTATATATATATATATATATATATATTTAGTAGTATTCATTATGAGATACTGTTCATAAACACCAGCACATACACTGATCTTCTAAATACTCTACTTTTGAATTCAAAGAGCATCAAAACACGTATTTCCGGTGAAATATCGAATTTTCAGATTTAATTGGAATACAATACTTCCCCTATCTATTATACCACTTCCCTATATTTCACGTGTTCAAGTATCCCTTCGTGCGAAAAGAGTTACAGAATTAAACGGGGTTATTTCTACTTAAAACTGGTCATTGTGGAGATGGAGAGAGCTTTACACCTCTCAATGAGCGTAATCCGTTCACTATCTTCGCTGATAAGCAAGGGCGATAAAACGAAAGTTGCGCAGCCAGTTTCCCAATTATTGGGTTTACCTTGAAATGACCCCGTTGAGTTCTGCAAGTCGCAAAAAGCAATTTCTGTACTCGTCCAGTATGGGACAGTTAGGCTACCTGGAATAAGTAGTAGAGAAAGTAAAATATGCTGTTGCGCCATAAAATTTTAGAAGGTAAGTTACGTTTAATTAACGTGAATCAATATAATTACTGTATTTATGAATTTAGCTAGTTTTATTAAAATGTCCCATCATCCAAAAATATTTGGTTTTAAGCAGAGGCCTTGATATTGACAATTATTTTATAATTATATTATTATATGTTTATTTATTTGTTTATTTTATTTTTGTTTAATTTTCATTCATCCATGTATAATGTATTTGTTTTTAAGTTTCCTGCGCTATTGGGCCTGTTTAAAACTTCTCGTTGGCTATTAATTGTTCTTTGTCCCTAAAATGCAAGAATCACTCCATTTGATCTTAAAGTTGCATATCCAGATTTCACTGAAAAAACTAGTATTGATGTAACACGGACAGTATTTTGAAGAAAAACAAACTCCGAATAGAACTTCCTTGAACTGCATGGCGTCTCCCCCCCCTGCCCGCCCTCAAACTAAACTAGAAGTCAAATACGTACTGCAACTTTAGTTACTTTATTTTGTCTCAAAGATGTTTACAGTGAGTTTGATGCAAATATCTTAATTTAACATACCAAACATATGTCTTGAATTTTATTTAAACCGCCTATGTAGTTACGCAAACACTTAAATTCATTTAAAATTTTATCAGCTCCTTGTTTACTGCAAAGCATTTAGGTTTCTAGTTATTTATTAACCGTGCTAAAAAGTTTTAATTCTTTCATAATAGCAAACAGACACGCAATCACGATCGCACAAACACACATGCACACGCACAAACACACAGGTTCCCCCTCCATTTCTCTGTCTCTCCCACAGATATTCGTTCTGGGTCTACCGCAAACCACATGCCCCTTTGGGGTAGGACACCTGTACACACCGTGCTGCTTCACGGGTGATCTAACTCTATGAAATAAAAGTGACCGAGTGCATAATATAACCTGGTGATTGTGGTTTCGTTTCCCTTAGCAAAGTTATTTTTATCATACACAAAAACACTTCCTAAGAAAAAGAACTAGGGGAGAGTAAAGAAAGAAAAGAGAAAGAAAAGGAGAAATTAGAAGACAGCTCGAGAGAAAGGGTAAAAGTGTTAATTCTTCTCGGGCTTCTAGCCAGGTAACAACTACCCAAACCACCTTTTACGTGGAACATTTTTTGAAATGTTTATATTTTCAAAATGGCTGTAACAATTTTATAACAATAATGTATATTAAGGATATTTACATGAAAAATAAAACATAGAGCTTGAATTAGTTTGGAATAGACTCGGAAGTCCTCTTCATTCTGATTGACTTTTGGATAGCTGGTAAATCGTAAGAAATAGACAAAAACTTACTACAATGCAGATGTCGCAAAAATATAGAGGTCATAAAACAATACCAGTTTTTGTAATGCTAATCACTATCGAGATATTCCTTGTTATTGGTTTTAAAATTTCCAAAACTTATATTTTGTCAAATGATAAATCGTTATTCTTCCTGGTCATGCAACGAGAAGAGAATTTCAATGCCATCATATAGCGACTTGCTTTTAAAGTATTTGCCTATTCCTTTAGACCAATGTTTTTCTTTATTTTCCTCCTACTTAAAAGGAACTAACAATACAACCATTTCTGTTAATGTTTATTTTGATTTTCACAAAGTAGAGATAAGAATAAGCTTTTGTAAGAATAATTTGTTTTAGAATAGGTGCAGAAAGTAATGTGAACGAAACACATCAGAGTTTGTACCCACCACCGGCAGTACTCCTGTTACCACCAATGGACTGAGATCCCCCTGTTTTAGATACTAGTTGGCGCACCTGCCCCATATTTGACGTTTGCAGATATTCCTTGGTGCGTTAAGAGTTGCAGAATTCAACGGCGCTATTTCAGGTTAAAACCCGCTGGTGGAGAACTGGCGATAGTGATACCCCTCACAGTAAGCGCAACCCACTTACCGTCTCCGCTGATAAACAAAACGGGTAAAGCGAAGGTCGCTCTCTCCAGTCCTCCACTGGCAGGTTTGAATTTAAAATAACCCCGTTTAATTTTACAACTCATTTAACGCAAGGCGGGATATCTGCACACGTGAAATCTGGACAGTTGGGCCTCCTGGTCCAATAAAATAATTGATCTTAACCCGTGTACCGATAAGAGAAGTAAGGCCAAGAAGTACGAGATCTGGAGTAGATCGGAGCCAAAATTTTTCATCACTTATCAATCCACCTGAATGTAAATACAGAAGAAAAATTCTTGCAAAATTAGAGGAGCTCCAATCTCCTGAAAGCCTTCACTTTTCAAAATACACCTCTGCTTCAATTTGTAGTTAAAGAGCTCTAGCACGTTGAATTATGGTATGTCAGTTGTTGTGGGTTCTGGATTGTCATTCTAAATAAACTATCTGGCAGCCCGTGTTTAATATCACACCTGCAATGCTATGAAAGGTGCTTTTGGCATCTTTGAAGTTGGTGAAACTGCAATATGGTCAAGTAGAAAGTGACTGAGAGAGCTGCGATATAATTGTGTGTTACCATAGTTTAAGAAGGAAAACCATTACATTGAGTCGATTGTAATATCTATCATGTGTAGGAACATGTATTTTCTGGTGTCTTCTAGGCTTTCGTGACCTTGTGAATGCTGCATCTTTGTTTTGGGATAAAACAGAACTCTTTTTGCCAATATTTATGCCAAACTTAGAGGGAGCACAAGTATCTTGTGGTTGCTAGCATGGTGCAACTTTTTTTTCAAAATTAAATGTTTTAGCTTTTATGTTATCCTGCAGGGTTTGCAGGAATGTGTCCGCACAATGGTACAGTACACGTTTGTGTCGCATTTATGTAGTATAGCAAGATATACTCTTAGCATTTCAGAAAGACATTTCGTTGTTTGAATAAAACTATGTAGATTTCGAGACACATTGTGTTTACTAGCACATTTAAATTAAAACATGAATGTAATTTTTCTGAGTATTCCAATTTTAACAAATTATGTTAATCTACTTTGAAGCAAAATAAAAACGTGTTAAAACTCCTTTAATGTTTAAGTTTCTAAGACATCTGTACACAGGTTAATTCACAATTCCCATTTTGGTAATATCGAGGCTGTAAAGAAAACTTAATAGACTAAACTTTGATAAGGAAACGTCTGGAAACATACCATATCGACACTATTCAGATAAGATATTACACAACATGACATTGCTTCAAATCTTCCTACATTGCTTCTCAATAGGAACATAATGGTGGCGACCTCTTCGGTGAGCTTATGTCATATGCACTGATTCCAAAGTCCTCTGTTTATTCAGCATAGCGGAAGACAGTGTTCTGTTTACAATCTGGTGACTTCAAATTTCACGTCACTTAAATTCAGCAATTACTGCGGACAGCCCTCTGTTTACAATATGCTGTGCTTTGAACTTCATGTTACTTGCTATCCAGTCATTACTGCGGACAGCCCTCTGTTTACAATATGCTGTGCTTTGAACTTCATGTTATTTGCTATCTAGCCATTACTGCGGACAGCCCTCTGTTTACAATATGCTGTGCTTTGAACTTCATGTTACTTGCTATCCAGCCATTACTGCGGATAGCCCTCTGTTTACAATATGCTGTGCTTTGAACTTCATGTTATTTGCTATCTAGCCATTACTGCGGATAGCCCTCTGTTTACAATATGCTGTGCTTTGAACTTCATGTTATTTGCTATCTAGCCATTACTGCGGACAGCCCTCTGTTTACAATATGCTGTGCTTTGAACTTCATGTTACTTGCTATCCAGCCATTACTGCGGACAGTTCCCTGTTTACAATTTGCTGTGCTTTGAACTTCATGTTACTTGCTATCTAGCTATTACTGCGGACAGTTCTCTGTTGCTTTTAACTTCATGTTACTTGCTATCCAGCCATTACTGCGGACAGTTCCCTGTTTACAATTTGCTGTGCTTTGAACTTCATGTTACTTGCTATCCAGCCATTACTGCGGACAGATCCCTGTTTACAATTTGCTGTGCTTTGAACTTCATGTTACTTGTTATCTAGCCATTACTGCGGACAGTTCTCTGTTGCTTTTAACTTCATGTTACTTGCTATCCAGCCATTACTTCGGACAGCCCTCTGTTTACAATATGCTGTGCTTTGAACTTCATGTTACTTGCTATCTAGCCATTACTGCGGACAGCCCTCTGTTTACAATATGCTGTGCTTTGAACTTCATGTTACTTGCTATCTAGCCATTACTGCGGACAGTTCTCTGTTTACAATATGCTGTGCTTTGAACTTCATGTTACTTGCTATCTAGCCATTACTGCGGACAGTTCTCTGTTTACAATATGCTGTGCTTTGAACTTCATGTTACTTGCTATCCAGCCATTACTGCGGACAGCCCTCTGTTTACAATATGCTGTGCTTCATGTTACTTGCTATCTAGCCATTACTGCGGACAGTTTCTCTGTTTACAATATGCTGTGCTTTGAACTTCATGTTACTTGCTATCCAGCCATTACTGCGGACAGCCCTCTGTTTACAATATGCTGTGCTTTGAACTTCATGTTACTTGCTATCTAGCCATTACTGCGGACAGTTCTCTGTTTACAATATGATGTGCTTTGAACTTCATGTTACTTGCTATCTAGCCATTACTGCGGACAGTTCTCTGTTTACAATATGCTGTGCTTTGAACTTCATGTTACTTGCTATCTAGCCATTACTGCGGACAGTTCCCTGTTTACAATTTGCTGTGCTTTGAACTTCATGTTACTTACTATCCAGCCATTACTGCGGACAGTTCTCTGTTTACAATATGCTGTGCTTCATGTTACTTGCTATCCAGCCATTATTGTAGACAGTATTCTGTTTACTATCAGGTGTCCGAAATTCACGTCTCTTGCTATTCAGCCATTATTGCAGATACTCTTCTGTTTACAATTGGGTGTCCTTCGAAATTCATGTCACTTGTTATTCAGTGAATACTGCAGGGAGTCTTCTGTTTACAATCTCATATCCTCTAAGATCACGTCAGTCGCTATTGAATCGTTACTGCAGAAAGACCTTTGGTGAATATGCTCGAACTTCACCTCACTTGCAGTTGATTCGTTACTGCAGACAGTCAGTCCTCTGCTTATAATCTGATGCTATTTGTTGCTATTGAGTCATTACTACATAGAGACTTTGGTTAAATGTCCATTTTGGTTTTGGCGGCGTTGGAGTGCGGTTGGAGTCGCGGGTTCAAACCCGGCGGAGGACGATGGATTTTTTCGGGCGTAAAAATCCTTAGCATGGCTTCCTTGGGAAGGGAAGTAAAGCTGTGGGTCCCGTGTCGTAGATTTATGGCACGTAAAAGAACCTCAAGCCTGATAGGAGAGGCCTCTGAGCAAAATTAAGCGATATTTCACGCCAGTATAGAATGGGGCGCTGAGAACCACAGCAGTTAAAGAGCGTCCATAAATAAAACGCCATTTCATTTTTCAGTGGGTTGGAAGTCTTAATATAAGTTGTTTTTTTCGAAATGGTTAAAATGGGTCATGAGAATTGAAAAGCAGAGCCGGAGCACATTCGAAAGGTGTTTTATTGGTGGACTGAATTACAGAACAACAGATGAGTCGCTGAAAAAGCACTTTGAGCAATGGGGCGAAATTGTGGATGTTGTAGTTATGAAAGATACAAAAACAAAAAGGTCCCGTGGCTTTGGTTTCATCATATCGTACATCCAGAAATTGGACGACCTGAAGTTGGAGCCACCGTGAAAAAACTTTTTGTAGGTGGGCTTAAGGAATATATAGAGGAGGATGATCTCAGGGAACACTTCAAGGAGTTTGGACCCATTGTGTCAGTTGCAATTGTCACAGATAAAGAAACTAGAAAGAAGAGAGGATTTGGTTTTGTTGAATTTTAAGATTATGATTCAGTTGACAAAATTTACTTGCAACTCACCCACCAAATAAGAGGAAAGCACATAGATGAAAAAAAAATTAAAATTGAAAGCAATAACAAGGAATATATCAGAACAGTTAACTCTAAAAAAATGAATTTAACATCAATTCTGTAATTTAACGAGATGTACAGTTTTATGGAATAAGTTTCGTCAAACGCTTACTATTTACCAGTAAAGCAAAATTAATTCAGAATAAAAGGGCTTCTTGAAAATTCAAGATATGCATTTTATTTGTGATGAATATATCTTAAATATGCAATGTTTTAATAAAATTCTTCTTGTCGTATTCTTGAAACTGCTGAACTTAAATGCTAAGTTTAACGGACTTTTAGTTTTTGAGTTACGCTCATAGACACACAGCGCGCGCGTGTGTTTAAAAAATCCTTATTTTGGATTCAGGGTCCTCAATGCATATATTTCCGGTGAAATCTCGACATCGAAGTATTTTATGGAATTCAATATCTTCTCTGCCTACTTTATATATAATATGTGGTAGATCAAATAAAACACTGCAAAAGCGGTGTGGTGATTTTGCCCATTATAAAATGGTTATTTCTGTAAATATTGCAAATGAATGGGCAGGAGGTAAAAAAGTCTCAGTGTAACTGGGAAAAGTAATAACACGTATTGGCTATTACACTCCCTCTTCAGTTCTGCTCAAGAGTTTTATGGCTGAGTACGCGTATACTTTTACTTAAATGAATTGATTTGGAACAGACTGCTCTACACTGTCTTTTACCCCCTTCTGAAAAACTGCACATGATTCTATGACGACACATTTGTGCTATACTTACTAACTTACATATTAGATGGTTGTTTTATTTGGTTATAAAGTTTTATTACGCTCGCACCGATAAACTTAGCCTTTCAGTTCACACATTAGTAATAATAACCTAGAAATGCTACATAATATCTATTGCAATTAGATGTGGCAACATGTGTGACTTACATACAGACATTTTACAGTAAACAATGGACTACATAATCAGCAAACCCACTCGCTTTCCTGTCTCTGTCAAATAGTACATACTTTTATTCTGTCCAGTGATAAGCTCCGCTTACTCAAAGTATTCTTAATAAAAAATCTGATGTACGTATTCCATTCATATGACTTTTTCAACTATTCGGCAATAAATCGTGCTTACAAAAGCCAATTTTTACTTTCTCTATACGCACTATGTACTTAGTGTAGAGAGAAAGTATTGCACTCCACCCAAAAATTCGATACCGAGAATTCACCGGAAATATATGTTTTAGGACCCCCTTTATCTAGAAAAAGCATTTTCTGAAAAAGGTCTCGATTTGGAATTGTATATGAAATACAATAGCTTCTCTAATACTATGTATGTATATAAATCTTAGCAGAGAAGTGTTCATAGTCCCATGACTCACTCGCCATAAACTAATAGCTGTATAGTTCTTGTTAACTGAGTTACGTATCATTACCCTGTCTTTTATGTATCAGGACACAGTAGATTAAAGTGATAGTCACCTTCTAAAAATCTGGTTTCTTTTTGAAATTCTATTCTCTTTTAACTACCATGAGAAAAAAAAACGAATAACGCCATGCACTTTTTTGTTATACTATTTTTTTAATGCTTATTTAAACCCTCCTTTAAATGCAATGAAACATTGGCGCTCATTTACCTTTGGTAAGCATTGATCATTGGCAATGATATTAACACGTGTACACCTTATATTGTATTTATGCTTATCCCTTTAGATCTATACTTAATATCACACTTACACATGTCCACGTTTACGCTTTTAGACTCTGGGAGAATAGGGAATAATTTTTATTAGAGTAATCTTGCCACCTCAGCCGGGAATTGAAACCGAGACAACTTGCACAGCAGGCAGTTCTCTTATCGACTGAGCTATGGGACTAGCCATAAAATAATTTGTTCAATACAGTTATGCACATTAACTAAAACAAAATTAACATAGTTAATAGTTTGGATTGTTACACATTGGTAATCTCTTACTATCTTGAACATATATTTATTTGTAATTTTCTTTTCAGTTGTCTGTTATCATAATACGTATAGCGTTGTTGGATCTGTAATAGTAAGACTTGGCATGTTGTATAAATAACTTTTAGAGTTTCTTGTAGCTATCTTAGAAATTTGAGGAAATTTTTCAATTCTTAGATCTCTAAGAAGGGTGACGTATAGTTACAATTACGATTTCAGTTGAGAAGAAGCTTACCTCTACTTGAAACGAGACTATTTATTTCAAAATTCAAACGAATAAAATAACATATCGGGGGATATTTAACGCAACAAAAATTATACTTGATATCCATTCTGTGTTTTAACAAGATCTGCATTATTTTGCAGGTAAACTTGTGTCTATCTCTCATAGTTTACTAATTAAAATTAATTGAAAATAAAGAGGACTTTACTGGTTATTCTCAGAAAATTGAATTTATACATACAATTTGTTTGACATGCATACATCTTACACCTACATTTTTTTAATAAAAACCGTTGAATCTGTCACTAAATTTCACTAAATCAAAAGTAGCGAGCAGTTTTCCAAAACATAGACAAGACGAAAGCAATGGCTTTTAAAGGTTCCCATTTATTTTGGTCTAAATTAGTCTTGGAAAATAAAGTACCAGAACAAACAATAAAATGCAATTTCCTTGATATAAGAAAATAATTAAATTTAAACATATAACAGGAACAATAAGAAAATACTTAAACATAACCACACTTATGTTATATTTTTATACTACCAGCTTCCATTTTTTTTTTTTTTTTTTTACAAAATTGAATCTGGTAATATAAAAATATAAAAAATAAATGGCGTGTTATTTATGGACGCTCTTTAACTGCTGTGGTTCACAGCGTCCCATTCCATACTGGGCGTGAAAGACCGCTTAATTTTGCTCAGAGACCTTTCTATCAGGCTCGAGGTTCTTTTACGTGCCGTAAATCTACGACACGGGACCAATGGGTTTACTTCCCTTCCGAAGGAAGCCATGCTAAGGATTTTTACGCCCGAAAAAATACATCGTCCTCTACCGGATTTGAACCCGCGACCTTGGGTATATGAAGTTAGTATGGTAACCATTACACCACGGAAGGTGATATAAAAATGTACTAGGTATGGTAATTCATAATGTAAGATTTTTCAGGTAATTCTTTTTATAGGAAATTTATCAGATTTTTAACTTTAATCAATTTTTTAACTTCTGAATATTCATGCTAGAAACGATTTAACAATGAAAGTATACAAACAGTGTGTACTCCGGTTATCACTTATGTGCCAAAACATGAACGAAAACTGCTAAGTACAAAATTAAAATATAGACAAAAGGGAGAAGAAAATACAACAGACTGGATAGAAAACTAATAAGGAAATTAGACAACTGTTGGATATGGAAGGAATTAGCACTGCAACAACAAAAATACAGAATAAAATGGCATTTAGACAGAATGACTAGCCAAAGAATACCAAAGGTGGCAATGCTTTTTAGACCTCAAGAAAGACGTTTCCCAGGTACGAGTAGATCTAAGAAAAGATGGGCAGAACAGGACTTGGAGACGGAACCGGATGACAGCCTAAACCTTGCGGAAGAAGAAGACGAACATTTTTCCGTATAAAGGGTAATTTGGTGTAGGGGACTTTCTTGAAAATGTTGTATGCACCTTGGAAGATACTGTTACATACAGTTTAGGTGCTTACTTGCTATTACTTACTATTTTCGTTTTCAAGGTATGATGTTGACACGCACAGATCGTTTGTAAAAAATCTGGTTTTTATCAGGAAGCATGTATTTTTTTGAAATCTAGACGTCGAATATTTGGGAAAATGCAATGCTTCCTCTGTTTACACTAGTTTAACAACTAAATTTTATGAGGGTATGTAGTGGATTTTGGTTTCTTTTGGAGCATCTGACTGTCTCAGAAGACCCTGTGTGATCTGCCAGAGACTGTAGATCCGGGTTGCAACAGATTGATTCGTCTCTTGCATTTGCTCACTTAGGACAATAAACAGCCATTTAGGAGTAGTATATAGCCACTTGATGAAGTGGGGAGCGGAGAGAACGCACCCGCCTCTCAAGGGTGCTAACCCCCTTTCAACGTCCTTTCTTTTTTAAGAGTTAATTTTGAATTGGAATAGAGTTACCCTCGTCAGGCTCGGCGACATTCCTTACGTGAGTGCTTTCACGCCTCGATATAACGGATCGTTAACTTAAGGAGGACGTTCACCTTTCAGTAAGGCAACTCCACCTTAATGGAAGTCCTTGAGAAGCATTCTCTCGTAACACCTTGCAATGGATGTCTCTGAGCTTTATAGCATAATCGAAACAGTTTATGCTCTCTGTGAAATAGCTATTCTAAAATGAACTATAGATAAGAAATGCTTAGTGCAATGATTTTACTAGTATTTAGATGTCATAACAAACATTATTTGCATAGAGAGGATATAGACATAGAGAGAAACTAAGCTATCATTCTTGCAAGAGTGGAATTGATTTATATTTTCCCGCTTGAAGCTTTAGAGTGCCATTTGCGAGATAACCCTTAAATTGATAATACATCCTAAAGATTCACATAATCTTGATTTTCGCAGCAACAAAAAGGGGCATGAGACTGGCAATAATACCTGGTGGAGGTATAGAATTATTGTTTAGAATGTTTTGCCCTGTCTGATACGAGTTTTAGCTGCATCTATATAATAATGATCGTCGTCGTAAATATATAAACTAAATTTTTATTGTATCATTAACTTGGACGATTGGTCAAGTGGACAGCTTACCCGCAACACTGGCAACTTTCTCGTCAGTTAGCTGCTTCTTCAGACTCAGTCGTGGAGCTGTTTATTCAATTCTTGGCTTTTTTGTAAGGTTTGGTTTTCTCTCAGAACTGTTTGGTCTCAGGGCGTGTGGATAAGTTCAGAATGAAAGTTTGAGATCTCTTTAATTTCAGACTTTAATGTTGACTTATAACATTATTAACACGAAGTGAACTTTACTCACTTGAATGCTGGTTATTTTACTATCAATTTAACAAGACTTAGCGCTGTTTTTCGGGAGCTTTGCGATACAGCGTCTAACTTCCATGACTTTAAGATGCCAAGTGAATTTCTGGTGCTTTGGAATCAACGTGATGTTTCTCAACCGTTGGTTTGGCTAACTAATTCAAAATTGTTTTACCTTATTGCTTTATTTCAAATTTGAGCTCAAATTTTTCTACTATAGTTTTTCGATTCTTTCCTTGAATCACGTGGCTAAGAAAGACAGTTAATAGAAAAATTTACCTCTCCCTATTTATAAGACCTTATTGCACTAAACTCGGTGTTTATTGCCCTGACAAGGAATATTTTTGATCATTTCCTTCACAGAAATACAATTTTTGCAGTGAAATTCCCTTTGCTCCTAACAAGTTATACTGAAGTTTCTATTTCATTAAAATATGATTCTAAATATATTAAATATCCCTAAATTAAATTATAAACACTTAGAATAAATACACCTATAATATAAATAACCTTTGATTTAAGCTCTTGATTATCAACTGATCATAAATAACGTCTTATAGTCTAGAACTAATCCTGACAAAATACCGAAAACCTGCTCAAAAGCATTATTGTGTGATTCCTAGGTAGATAAACATAGTTTTGCAACACATTACTCTAAAACTGCTTATTTAAATTTCGGAATTATGTTTAAATGATTACATTTTATATATTTATTTTACATTAATATCATAATTACTTTGGTCTTACAAAACGACATGTCTATTGCGAAACATTATCAAGATAATGACGATAACCTCAAATTCTTTATTTTTAAAATATATGTAGAAAACAGGCTTGTGTCGATACCCAGTTCGCTTAAAGTGTTAACAAGTATACATTTATGTTTCAAATATATTCAGAAGAAAGTTTATGTTAAGAGTAGAAAAAATAGCGTAAATTAGAAGCAGAATCAGTACTGAGATGATGAGAGGCCATTGTTCTGTTCTCCGAGGAGTTATCATGAGGGTAAACAATGCTCTGCGTTTATACAAAGAGGCAAAAAGGTATTGGACGTAGAAGGCTGTACATTTTAGACGTAATAGCAATTTGTTTTCTATCTTAATATACTAAGCAATTTGGCCATATATTTGCTCATTGAGAGTCCATTTAAATAAACTTTTACTTTTAATTTTCTTTACGAATACTTTCTTACATTGTATGATTTATATTCACCTTCTTATGTTGATATTCTTGGTAATGTATCTTGTAGGATACAAGTACAACAAAGAAAAATTAAAATTAAAAACACAGATGTGTTCCAGCATACGCTTTGTCTACTTTTCTGTAACAGATTATTGTTAAACAGCTTATTCTTCCATCTACTTCAAGCTAATCAAGATAAACATTATACGAAATGATCTTATTACTCGCTTCATTGTAAATAGAAGGGAAACGAGAGAATACGCTAGCCTAAAGCGATACTCAAATCTTTCAAATGCTGATTGTTATGTGATTGTATTTCATTTCTTTGCATGGCCACGAGTTCACAAATTCCCATGTGAGAAAAGTTTAAGTATTTTAAAACTGTAACCAATAACAAGGAATGTCTCAAAAACGATTAACTATATAAAAGAGTGTGTATATCACATAAATTATGGGTCTAAACGAGATCTACATTTTTGAGTAGTAAGATTCTATCTCTTACAGTTTACCAGTTATGCAAAATTCATGCAGATCGAAGTGGTATTCAGAGAGTAGAAAATTCAAAATATACTGTTTATTTGTCATAGAAACATCTTTAATATAGGATATTTTGATTAAAATCTTTGGAGCCATTCTTGAGAATATCAAAGAAAAAAATGCAATGTAAAGGATAGTTTGGGGTGGGGAAATTTTCTTGGAAATCTGTGTCGTACCCTTGGAAGATACTAAATTTCAATTCCAAGTTTGGTATTTAATGGATTTTCGCTTTTATGATAAGCTGTCCACTGACATACATACAAACACACACACATACACATACAGACTGTGACCTTTTCTTAAAATGCTGTTTTGGTCTCAAAACATATATTTTCGATAAAATATCTGCATCCAATATTTGGGAGGAATACAATACCTTCTCTATACACTATACACATAATACGTGTAGAGAAAGTAAAAAGCAGAAATATTATTCCGGTACATTTAAGGCTTATTTGCTATCCTTTCCTTATTTTTCATATTACAAGTACATTTTTGCGTCATTGTTTTGGTTTTGCCAAGTCTACAATTAACAACTCCGAGTAAGCTTATTTAGTATAGATTGTGTAGATCATGATTCCTCCAACCAGTAGCGTAGCGATACTCCACTGTGTTTATCAGTTTCCTTCCGAGCTATCTTAGTCTTTGTTGTCTAATGCAGTGATGCCCAAATGGCGACCCGCGGGCCTAATACGGCTTAGCGAGTAGGTTTCATCCGGCCCGCAAATAAATATTTGATTTATTCCTTTTTACTTTCTTTATACGTACTATGTACATAGTGTATAGAGAAAGTATTGTAATGTACATAGTGTATAGAGAAAGTATTGTAATGTACCCAAAAATTCGATACCGAGATTTCACCGGAAATATATGTTTTGAGATCCGCTGAATCAAAAAAAAAAAAACAGTTTTAGAAAAATATCCGTGTGTGTCTCTCTGTTTGCCAGTCTGTCTGTGTGTGTGTCTGTGTGTGTTTGTGTGTCTGAGCTCAGCATAGCTCATAAATGAAAATACCGTTAAAAACCAAATTTGGTATTTAAGTTTGGTATCTTCCAAGGATGCGACACAAAGATTTTGAACAAAATCCCCCCACCTCAAACTACATGGAAAAATTTCAAAAATTTTGATTTTCTTAAAAATGGCTCTAACGATTTTGATTAAAATCTCGTATATTTAAGATACTTACTTGACCAATAAAATGTATATCTTGAATTTTCTGGGAATAGCCTCTGAAGACTACTTTGGATGAATTTTACGGATTTTTGCATAACTGCTAAACCGTAAGAGAGGGACAAAAACTTACCACACAGAAAATGTAGAGCACATTAAAAAACAATTTATGTTATACATATTTTTTTTCTAGGAGACAGTCGTTTTTAAGACATTCCATGTTTTAAGTTTCAGCTTTGAAAAACATACTTTTCTCATACAGGAATTTGTCAACTCCTCTCCATACAAACAAAGGAACTTCATTCATATAGCAACCAGCTTTTGACTATCACTTTAACCTATGGTACTCCCTTATTTCGCTTCTACTTACAAGGACGCAAGTAAAAGACTATTTCTGCTAATGTTTTCTTGATTAGTATGAAGTAAATAGAATCCTAAACTTTTTAACAATAATTTTTTGCAGAGATGTAGAGAAAGTCATGTGAATGGAACACATCAGATTTGTTTACTTTCTCTATACGAACTATGTGCATAGTGTTACTTTCTCTATACATATTATGTATATAGTGTATAAAGAAGGTATTGCACTCCACCCAAAAAATTGATACCGAGATTTCACCGAAAATGTATGTTTTAGGGTCCCCAATATGCAAAAAAAGCATTTTCAAAGAAGGTCCGTGTGTATGTATGACCGTGTGTCCGTGTGTCAGTGTGTCCGTGTGTCCGTATGCCTGTGAACACGATAACTCAAAGACGAAAAGTCGGTAAAGTGTGAAACTTGGTATTTAAGTTTAGTATCTTCCAGGGATGTGACACAAACATATTCAGAAAAATCTCCCCACCCCAAACTACCCTCTACATGGAACATTTTTCTAAAATTTTAGTTTTCTTAAAAATAGCTCTAACGATTTTGATTACAATTTCGTATAATAAAGATATTTATCTGACAAATAAAATGTATATCTTCAATTTTCTGGGAATAGCATCGGAAGCTTACTTTATTCTGGATAAAATTTACGGAATTTTGAATAGTTCCTAAACCGCAAGAGATAGGTAAAAACTTACCGCACAAAAAATATAGAGCACGTTAAAACACACAGTTTATGTTATATAGATTTTTTGCTTGGAGATTTCAAGATTTTGATGTACTTCTATCACAGATGGAACTTTTCAACAATGCCATAAGATGCTAAGTAGAGTGCCAGCACGGGGATCTTCTATGTGAGCTCCAATGTGATTCATCTCTTCAAACAACAGAGGCAACTGGTGTTGATTTTTGGAAACTCATTTCAAAGGAACATTTTCCATATCTTAGAAAATGGGCTTTAAAACTTAGTTCCATATTTGGTGGTACTTACATTTGTGAAACTGCCCTCTCTGCAATGAAACTAGTGAAACCAAAGTCCAGAAACAGATTAACTGCTTCAATGTTATCTCATATTCTTAAAATTGCAACATCAGAACCGGAAGCGGATTTTAAATCTTTTAAAACGATTTTACAGTGCTCATTGTTCTTAGTAAAAAGTAACGTTTGTTCCTTCACTGTGCATGTAATAATATTAAGTATAATATGCTCTTAATTTGCCATTGCTGTTATTTTATTTTCAATATAGTTATACTATTAATTTTCCTGGCCCTCAAGAAAGGTCCTTATTGTATTCTGGACCTCAGTGCATTACTAATTGGCCATCACTGGTCTAATATATTGAACTGATATAAATATTTAATCATAAAATCATTCATTGTAATTTCCACGTAAACCACTATAAGAGGAGCTGGAGATTCTTTTTACCTTCTCTGCACGTACTATGTACATAGTGTATAAGGAAGGTATTGCATTCCACCCAATAATTAGTTTCCGAAATTTCTCCGGAAATAGACGATTTAGGATGCTCTGTATCTAAAAAAAAAAACATTTTTACAAAAAGTCGTGTGTCGTCTGTGAACACTTTAACCCCAAAACTAAAAGTCGATAAAATACCAAACTTAGTATGAGTTTACTATCTTTCAAGGACGCAACACGAAGATTTTGAGGAAAGATCCCCCCACCCAAACTACTCTTTACATGAAAAGTTTTCGAAGATTTAGATATTCTCAATAATGGTTCTAACGATGTTGATTTAAATACCGTATATTAAATATATTTACACGATGAATAAAATGTATATTTTGAATTTTCTGGGAATAGCCTCTGAAGACTCATTTGTTATGGACGAATTTTGCTGGATTTTGGATAACTAGGAAACTGTATTAGATGGGAAAAAATTTACTAATAAAATATATAGAACTCGTTGAAACACACAATTTATGTTCAATATACTTGTGGAATATTTCAAATTATTTTTTTTCTTCAGATTTATAATACTTAAAAAATTTTACATATGGAATTTGTCAACTCCTGCCCATGCATAGAAGCGGATTTCAACCACACAGCAACCAGCTTTTATAAGATTCGACAATCACATAACCTAGTGTATTTCTATTTCCTTACTAGGAAGTAAATAATTAAGAGAGTTTCTGCTAATGTTTATCTCGTTTATCATATAGTAGAACAATATGTTTTTAACAATAATTATTACAGTGACGTAGAGAAAACCATGTGAATGGAACACATCAGATTTTTTCTTTTCAAAGTTGGACATATGTTGGGACACAGGTATATTTATTTTCTATCTAATTTCATGAAAATAAAAAAAAATCTAGCTCGCTCTGTAACATCAACGTGAAGGTGGTCTCCTATGAATCGCGCTGTTTTACTTTCTCTAGCCTGTATGTACATTGTATATAGTAGGTAGAGAAGGTGTTGTATTCCACGCAAACATTCGATGTCGAAATTTCACTAGAAATATATTCTTTTGAAATCTCCTGAGTACGAAAAAAAGTGTGTGTATGTGTGTGTATGGAGTGGATAGAGAAGGTATTGTATTCCACCTAAATATTCGATATCGATCGTAGAAAAATTGTTTAAATTTTTGTTTTTCCAAAAACGGATCAAACGATTTTGATTAAAATACCATAAATTATTTACGAAACATGTATATTTTGAATTTTAAGGAAATAGCCTCTGAAGATCTCTTTATTCTGAATGACATTTGCAGAATTTTGCATAATGGTTAAACCGTAAGAGATAGACAAAAACTTACTCCACAAAAATGTTAATCTCATTAACACACATAATTTATGTCATATATGTTTTTCTTGTAGAATTGGCGTTTTCGAGATATTCTGAGTTATTGGTTTGAATTTTATATTCCTTAGCTTTTCTCAAACATCACCACGCCAAGTAAACCGAAGTTCAATTGTTTCACATAGCGATCAGCATTTAAAAGATTTGATTGATCACTTTAATCTGTGTATTCCGTTATTTCCCTTCTACTATACGAGGAAACAATAGTGTTAAGGTTTATCTTGATTAGCATGATGTAGATAAAAGAATAATATTTTTTAAAATTACTTTTATAAGGAATAGCTTGACAAGTTTATGTGACTGGAACACATTCGATTTATTTTTTTCTTTCTTTCTAATGGCGATCGTGTTTGTAGTTTTTGTCGTATTTAATTCAAAGTCAATATTATATATTTATCAACATTAAAAAATTAAAAGTAAAGTAAGAACTGAAATGTTTCCTCACAGTTGCAAACCACAAGATTGGTACAATATTTTTTAATGTTTTTTTACACACCCATGGGTGTATCAATGTATCAGATTTTATGTTGGTTTATAATATATAATTACATTTATTTATTGCTACATAAAGAAGTTAATTGAGATTAAAATTGGTCATAACTGTCTACCATGGGTCGATCGCTGCACAACATGATAGCAGGGAATCCAATTACAGCCTACATGTGGTTTTTACAAATGTGGCAACGGTGCGTGACAATATGTAGTTTACTACTTCACTTGTTTTGTACCAGCACAGGAAATTCACGGCTTCTTGTAGGCTTACAGGCACAACTTATCTCCACAAGTATTAAATGGTTTTATAGTTGTTGAAAATTGGTAACGTTATAGCACAGGATGTAACGCATTTAGGTGAGAAACACTTTGAAGTAGAATGTAGAAGTTAAAAGGGTAACCCATGAATAACTTGACTTACTACACTTTCCTTCCTAGTCACGCTAGGTTTTATGTTCTAGGTTATTTCGCTATTATGACCAAAGTGCTGTTTTTGCACAATCATGATATCTGGTTATGAGTCCTACCTTGTTGACACAAGAGTGTATTAAAACGAGATGTTATACCAGTTACTCAAACGTGTAATTAATACTACCTCAAAGGAAATAATAAACAGATTATTTTCCTTCACTTGAGTTCTTTCTGTTTACCAATAATAAGTACAGGAGTATGTTATTTATTGAGGCTTAACATCCTTTATCCTGGCAGATCATTTTGGATGATGTATGAAATGGGCGCAATAATGCTCAAATGAGCCCACGGTTAAAATTTGTAATCTCAAGATACGGAAAACCCCGGAACCATATCCGGGTAACTCACTCTAAACTCGAGATATATATTCCACGCTACAGAGATGGGCACATGCCTACCAACATTCAAACCCCAGATTTTACAGGAAATATACTTTTGAGGCCCTTGTGTTCAAAGAAAGCATTTCTAGCAAAATGGCCGTGCAGATGTCTTTGTGCAAGTAGGGATTTATGTTCGTGACTAAGAGGAATAGCTCAAGTTGTTTTGTCTGTGCCCGAATACGGGAGGTCGTGGGTTCAATCCTTGTGGGCCTACCTGACACATGGCTTTTTTTTCAGGAGTTTTCTTGGGCAAGCGAATGCTGGGTGGGCTTCTTTCATCCCTCAAATTTCTGTCCCTCTACGTACTTTCCATTTTTATTTAATTTACCTTTCATCACGTTAGTTACTTTCAAGTCTAGAAACGCCGGCGGTGTTGCTCGGTGCGGCGTGGCAAGAAAAAATAATTCTCATTGTGACTCATTTCGTCCCTCAACTTCGGCTGGTTGCTGGGATGTGAACTGCCCTTAGCGGGGAAGCCGGACTCTGAGTGGGACAGGTTCCCCGGTCTGCCCGTCTCATAATCGGTGTGCTTCAAAACCGGGGGGACCTTGTAATTTCTGTGCCGTAGCTGCTGATTCCGGCCGCCCGCTATCTGTTCCCTCTCTCCTCATCCCTCCCTCTCGGGGACGCTCCCTCACGGGGCATAGTTACAATAACCGCATTGATCCTGTACCGCGTCCCTCCGTCCGTAATTTTAACTTTAATCCCTATACTTGGCGCATCCTAATTAGTGGTTTTTATTAATACACTCAGCAATGCTTTTTCCAGCAGAGTTTAAGGTTAGACCGAAAACTCTTTCAGATCCAATATATTTGATCAGATGTTATTTAATAATAACATTTAATAGGACAAATGGAATCTGTAGTATGAAATTGTACTACGAGTCGAGGCATTGTTAAGCAGTCTAACGTTTTGAAATTCTCTTTAAATCAATTTTGATCATTTTGGGAGGAATAGGCCTTAGTTATTTTTTAGTTACACACCCTTCCCATACCGATCCAACACACCCTTGCAATTGCTTTCAGTGCAGCCTGAGAAAAATAAAATGTTAATTTCTTTGTAGCTTCTTTTTAGATACTTCCTGACAGAGATATCAACTACGTAATTTTCAGCTTGCAATATGTGATATTGCGACTAAGAGCAACATAATATATCACATGTTGGTGCTTTCCAATATATTCCAGCCCCAGATCCATTGTTCATTTCAGAGAATACCATTTAGGCTATCTTTAGACATTGCATCTTGTTTGAGTTCACATGTTGAATAGTTTGTTGACACTTTTGATAATCGTAGACGGATTAAAATTTTGGTAAAAAACGTGGTAAACAACGATTTTGTTTTGTTTTTGTTGTTTTTGTACCAACATTTTATTTCTCAGTATAATCTTTGAGTTCAATATTTGATCAACGAGATTCCATTTTCTGTACTCCCTGAGAGCCCCCCCCCAAGTAAGTGTGCATTGTACTCATTCATAGCACAAATAAACTCCTAATTTGATGAAAATGTCTTTCCTAGAAGCCGAGTGAGTTGGTGCATGATCTTGATAAAGAAGCACCATTTTGCGTGGTTTTTGGTCACTTTTGCTTCAGCTCAGTATACAGAGGTAAAGTTGCGTAATAGCAGTCAGTAACTCTTTTGGAAATAGTCAATCAAAGTGATTTCTTGGAAGCCCAAATTATGGTATTTTTCCGCCGACAAATTTGTTTTGGCATTTTAGGTGAACTTTCAACCTTCCCAGCCCATTGTTTCAACTGTGTTCAGTCTCTGGGATATGACGATAAATCCAGGTTTCATATGCAGATACATAGCGAAGCCAGAAGTCCTCGGGATTATACTGCAGCTTTTCCAAACATGCTATTGCTTTTTTTACTAAACTTCTTCTGAAATCATCATATGGTCATTTATAAGTTTATTCAATAATAAAAACTATCTGCTGGAGCAGACTTTCCATGAACCTTCTTGAGCTGAGTTTGTATCAGAGTTGCAGTCCAATTTTAGAAAGTGCTCTATCACTGCACGATACTCGACTTTATCCATTTTGTATAAAAGTGTTACACCAATAATTACAAACAGATACCAACAGGCAACTACGCGCTACATTGTTCGCAATTTTTATAAAAACTTTTTCAAGAATATGTTTACCAATAGTCATGTCCGTCAACAACATTTACTGCTATTTCGTCGAAGTTTACTAGACTTATCAATCGACCCTAATCATACAAGGTGAGTTATTAATCATATTTATTATGCTCGTAGCTCTCAGCCAAGTATTCCCTTCAATGTATAAATGTATACATAACACTATGAGACGAGTTAAAATTTATCTCTATCAGGTTTGAGGTTCTTTTACGTGCCGTAAATCGACACGGGATTAACGGCTTTACTTCCCTTCCGAAATGAAGCCATGCTAAGGATTTTTACGCCCGAAAAAATTCATCGTCCTCCGCCAGGTGACAAGTTAAAGAGACTGCAATTGTGGCTGACGGGTGATTTTCAATGTTCCTGTTATGTAAACACCATTCGAGTTTGAAGACAGTAAAGTTTGTTGTCTAGTTGTTTTTGACTAACTTTAGGCCGTCACACAAATTATCCATAATGGTTATGCGTCTCAAAAATGCTTTATACAGCCAAAAAATCAATTTTGGTTTGAGTTCCGATGGTTTTTAAATTCAGTATCTTGCTAAGATTGAGGCGACGTTTTGGGGAGAAATCCCTCCCATCCCAAACCGCCCTTTACATGGAAAAGTATTTGAAATATTACATTTTCTTAACAAAACTACTATTTTTACAGTGTCTAACGCTCTCTTTTACTACTATGACACCGATGAAGAATGAGCACAGGTAGAATGCGATTGCTGAGGAAACCGGAGCACTCGAAAAAAAACCCGCCCCTGCTCCGCTTAGTCCGCCGATCCCACATGCGGTGTCCAGGGATCGAGTCTTGTTGAGAGGCGAGTGATTCAACTACTCGGCCACGACGCGGTCACTATTTTGATTAAAATACTTACTATCAAACGTATTTACATGAAAATAATGCACAATATCCTGAATTTCCTGGATATAGCCTGTAAGGTGCTCTTCTCGCAAGGAATTTTATGAGTGGTAAATTTTAAGCGATTTACGAAAACATACTATACAAAAAGTCACATGTAAGTCACATAGTTTATTCACAATAGCTTTTTACTGTAATAAGGTATTTCTTATTTTAACGCCGAAACTGTTTTTATTTGTTAATTTCTATAGTCCCTTATACTACTATGGTTATACCCGTACGGGTAGTTTTTGACTGAAACATTTGTGTTTATTCTTTCAACTTCAGGTGAGCCTCTGTAGGTTTCTCACACGCGCATTCACCCTCACATCCACACTACCTGACCATGGAGGGTAGGGGATAATAACTCCATGGCACGACAGCTCACGGGGAACCTTGGCCTACCGCCCGGCCGCTGCGTCTCCCATTTCGGTCCACTACAGACGTCATGGATGGGGTGCAGTATTGGAGGATGAGATGTGGTCAGCGCCTCGAGCCCCCGGCCGGTTAATGCGGTCCTCATGACCTGGAGCCGCCTACTTCTCCATCAAGTAGCTCCTCAATTGGCCCCCAGGGACCTTACGAGGCTGAGTGCACCCCGGGCTAGGTCTCCCAGCGGGGGAATTTTTTTTTTTTTTTTTTTTTTGGTAGTGTTTAACGCCCGCTTTAACTACTTATGGCACCGCAGGCGGTAGCGGGGGAAAGATCCCCACGCCGGTACTGAGAAACGAACCCAGGTCTCCCGCTTGGGAGGGTAGGGAATAGTCCTAATTAAAGAAACATTTTCACTCCCAGGCCGGGAATCAAACCCGAGAACTGTGGGTAAAAGGTCAGGGTTCAAATTATTCAATATTGTGTCATTCTTTAAAACCCCGTCGATTTTAGATTTTTCACGCGATGTTATGTGAAGAGTATGGAATTTTAAACCCAACGTATAGTGCCCAGTTCATGAACCTACCGTTGTTTAAATAATATCTATAATTAAATGTATAAATATCTATTGCTGCCAAGAATCTGAGGTAGTATAAAGTACTTAGATAGAAAAATATACTTTCGTAAGAATATTTTATATTTGCCGTAATAAAGAGAAATTCATTTGTGATTGCAACATGTCAGATTTGCAAAATATTTTGCCAAACTAAGCATAGATGTAAAACCACGTTGAACACTAGTTGCTTTTGCTGGGATTACTTCAAATAGAACATTAATTAATAAAGCGCATAAAATGGGATGCCTACAATAAATTAATTACAATTTAACCTAAAATGTTGATTTTATTCAAGTCAACATAATTACCGAACATAAATGAAAGGTGACGTTGCATATTGTAATAAATCCTGTTAAACTATTTGCGATGTGCTATGTTAATGTTTGGTTTTCTAGTTAATCAGCTAACAGTTGATACAAATTTTGAAATTGGCTACAAACGCTCTTTATATTTATTTCGGTGCTCTAAGTCTGAGGTTGTTTAATTATTTGTTTCATAGTCGGGCCAAATATTTCAATCACCATAGCTCGTTTGAATTTACACTGCACATATGTTTAGTGTACATGATCGGAATTGCTCATCGAATAAAATAGCTTCTCAATTATCGTTATATATTGTCACGATTACTTGACTTTTTATAGTTTATAGTACACGAATATTCTATATCACATGAAAGGCCATCAAAAAGTATTGTCACATTCTCTCTTGTAAAGGATTCTTATGAACACGCTTAGGAATTTCTAAATATTAGTACCAGGGCGGAAATAAACTTTAACTGTTATTGAACTAGAGATGTGTGAAAATCATTACTCAAATATAGTTTTGGGCATTTACTACTGAGATTGTATCTCCAAGATATTGAAGCTTTATGGAAATAAAATGCTCACATAATTTTCCACCAATCAGAATTAGAGACTGATTATATAAGAGGGCAGAACAAAGCTACAGAGTCAGCCTTTTATGCTGTACTCTGAGGTAGATGGATATAGTTTTTCTTCTTTGAAACAAAATAGATAAAAATGTATTTTAAAAGTCCATTTTCATTGATTCAGTGTTCAGCAATACATCTAGAAACGAAATAATATATATTTTGGATATGATTTTTATTATTTGGATTTTTTAGATCATGGGTTGGAAAACTGATCTTTCACCAAGAAAATTTAATGCAATAACTAATTATGAATAGTTTATATGTTTGGCATAAGGTTTTTATTAGATTCCAAACTCAACAGTTACAATAATTCTACCGTAAAATGTGTTTGAGTCTAATGACTTTCGTAGCTCTGTATAAATAGAAAAATCGCAGATAACAAAGCCCCCCAACTCTTGTACAGTTTTTGGCGATTGCAGACGGTACTGACTGTCAGAGACCACTGGTCTCTGTTATTTTTGCAGGCTTGGGTTTAAGAATAGATTAATTGAAGGCAACTGCTTAAGAATTTGTATGTATTTGCCTTTCACGGGATTTCAATAGAATATTTCATTATACATATATACTACACATGTCACTTTGGCTAGAAAAACGATGCTCATTGGATCATTTGCTGGAATGTTTCGCGGTTTCATTTTCCCAACTTGCGACTCTAGCAACTATTTCTTAACTTGAGCGCCTTGAATCAGCTCTAAAGTAAAGAGGTTAACATGTGCAATATGAATATAATATGTTTTTCCTGAGAACGAGAACGAAAAAGTTAAAACTTGTCCAAACGCTCTATTATATTAAGTTTCGTAGTCGTTCTGCTTTCCTCTCCTATTTGTTGTTTACTTCCTCTGTATTTATTTTATGTCACTTGAACTGCATGGCCATATCGCGACAGATCTGCCAAGAGATATTGCATGGCTCATTGTGTGGCGGATAGCTAACCTTCAAGGTCTCATCCCTGTACCATACCATTTTGCTTCGTCGCGTGCCTACAGAGACTTCCGTTCCAGCAAACTGTTCCTGAGCTTCTCCACTTGCCCAGCGTCAGGATGCCTTCCAGTATATCTGTTTTCGTTGTTTGTGGATAGATTACAGATTATATGTTCCTACTTTCAGCTTTACTTTTTCTAGGATGTACAATGTCATAGTAGGTAGAGAAGGTATTGTATTCCACCCAAAAATTCTATATCGAGATTTCAAAGGAAATACATGTTTTGAGGACTCTGAATAAAAAAAAAGTTTTAGAAACAGGCCAGTGTATGTGCCTGTGTGTGTGTCTGTGGACACCTTAGCACAAAATCAAAAAAAAAAACTTAAATACAAAGTTTGGTATCTTCCAAGGATGCGACACGAAGATTTTCAAGCAAATTTCCGCATCCCCAACTACACTTTACTCGGAAAAATTTTAACAAAATTTGTTGGTTTCGATTTTTATTAAAATGCCTTATGTATAATATATTTTTATGACAAATGAAATTATATATTGCATTTTTGGGAATAACCTCTAAAGACCTGTTCATTCTGGATGACTTGTATATAATTGGCAAACCGTAAAAGATATATAAAAAGTTACTGCACAAAAAATATAGAGCTCATCAAAGCTATTCCACATTATTGGTTCCAATTTTTCACTTACACCTTTCTCAAACGGGAGGACATATTTTTTCTCGTTTCTCGTTTGTTTACTGTTGGCAAGCAAAGAGATTGGAATTTCAATTTCTTCTCATAGCAACCGGCTTTTAAAACACCAGACTAGCCCTTAGCCTGTGCATTTTCTTATTTCTCTTATATTTACAAGGAAGGTAGTAACAAGATATGTTTATCTTGATTAGAATGATGTAGATAACCTATTAATGTTTTGAATATATGGTTTGTTTACCGAACAGCTAGAGGACATTATGTGAATGGGAACCATATTAGATCTGTTTCTTTCCTTCTACTTACAGGGAACCAAATAATAAGGACAATTTCTGCTAATGTTTATCTCGATTATGATAATGTATATATGTTTCTGTCCATAGAAAGAGAATCGAGTGTATAGCGACAGCTTTTAAAGCGTTTGACTGTTGCTGTAGCCCATTGTATTCCCTTGTTTCCCTTCCACTCATAGGGAACTGAGTAATAAGACTATTTCTGTCTATGTTTATCTTGACTGGCATGATATAGACAAACGAATAATATTTTTTAAGTATATTTTGTTTGCTGAACAGACACAGAATATCCTGTGAATGGAACACATAACATTTTAGTATTGTTTTAGACCTAAGGTGCGATTGAGTTGTATTAACTTTGCCTTTGCTACTGAAGGTAAAACTACTCCGTTGAAGCTTGTAAACCAGCTTTAACATGGGAAGCAAATAAAGACTGCAGAGTGCGAAGAAAAAACGTGAATAAAGATATTGCTTTCTTTACCTGCCTGATAACGTAAATGTGTAACAACGCACAAAAATATACTGTAGACTGAATTATTTTGGAGTGTAAACCCGTTATTACCCACATTATAATTACACTCTGTATTCATTTATGTTCGTGATTCACGAATATACTCCTAGCATGACGCCGGCACAAGGCCGTAAATAAATGGGCTATGAACGTGACATAACTAGGGTAGGCAGTAATAACGAGAAGGGATATAAGATAACACACAAAATGGGCAAACGAACGATAATGTAACTAACGGTGTTCCCACAAGAGATATTACCCAGCCTACTTTATAGATTTATAAAGCCTTGAGCGTTAGTTCTTTATATTTGAAACAAAAACGCAAATTATTTATTATACATATGTATTATAATAGTGTAATGAAAATGTATCCGGTAATTTTCGATTTTGGGTGAATAATACAAACGTAATAATGACCCAATAATCACCTTATTAAAATTTACGCTTCAAAGTGCCCTTTTTTACCTTCTTCCATAGAATGGTCTAGTACAGAAATGGGCGCGCGCGTGTCACATTCGCAGCAGAGATTTAACGCAGCTACTCCTTCTACAGAACAGTGAGTTAATACGAATATTATTTATGAAAAACTAGAAATTACTATTTATTAGAACAGAATATGCATTAAGGTGGTGCATCTGTGAAATTCAACCAAAAATTGTGAAAAATTGAAACATCTTTTTTCATAATAAAGTTATAGTAATTCTACAATGAACAAAACACATTTTCTCCACTTGATACCATTTAATTACCAATTAACTGAAGCTATAAATGGTCATGTAGATGCTTTAAAGCTTATTCTCTCGCAAACGTTTTTCCAATACTTTTCCATACTCATATTACTTCAAACGATGCAATTTTTACTAACTTGTTTTAAAAACGTTATAATGTCTCTCAAAAATCATTAAAGAAAATGGTCATATACTTTTTGGAGAAATACATTTTTGAGGAATAAATTATTCCATTCAAAAGTCAAGATTTTGTGGACAACGAAAATTAATAATTTTTCTAATTTAATTATGTCTAATAAACATATAATATGACAGGTATATTTGTAAACTCATTTACTATAGAATTTTATTATGTGAATAATTTTATAACTCATCACCTGGCTCATTTATATTATAACAATAAATTTAAGCAATAAAATTATTATTTAAATAGCCATCGTTTGACACATGTAAATATATAACTATCACTGTGTATATTAGCATTTATAAATTTCAAAAAGTTATCCTATAAATGTGAATTTTGCTGGAGCAACCTAGAGAGGGTGATAAACGACCTAGCAGCCATGCAGTCCTCTGTTGTTTACAGGGAGTGCTCCATCCCTTGAGCAAGCATCCGCGCCAACTTTTTTTCCTCTTTCATGTGGAATTATTTGTAAAATATTTCCAAATCCTGAGAGAATTAAAATTTAGGATGACCAAAAAAATCAAAATACGTGTTGATAAAGAATTGAATCCCACCTTCTGCTGGACCAAAACAGGATGCATCAAGGTTGTGGTCCACCAAACCTGGAAACACATCTGAAGACATAAGAATTAAACGATATAGAAGGGAAATGATCCAAAGTAAATCGTACTAGACGAGATACCACCCATGCTTTCGTCAACTTACAAGGGAAACCCACGAAAAGCCCATGGATCTAACTGGATGGACAACAGGAATCGAACCCAGGAGCTCTCAAATGTGACCCCCCCCCCCACTCATAGCTATCTCCCTCGGTAAACGTATCTTTATTATTTTCCTCAAAGAGAGTTATAAACGAGAGAAAAAAATGATGTGTTCCATTCACATGACTTTCTCTTATTATTCTGCAACAGATTAGTCTTACAAAAACTAATTCTTCTCTCTACTTCGTGCTAATCGAGATAAATAGGAGTTAGCCGAAAATATCGTATTAATTACTTTTTTGTAAGTAGAAGGGAAATAAATGAATACACTAGGCTAAGGCGTTGTCAAATATTTTAAAAGCTTTGCACAAGCAGAAGTTAGCCGAAAATATCGTATTAATTACTTCCTTGTAAGTAGGAGGGAAGTATGGGAATACACTACGGTAAAGTAATAATCAAATATTTTAAAAGCTGTTGCAACGTGATTAAAATTCGTTCCTTTACGTGGCTAGGAGTTGAAAAATTCCTGTATGAGAGAAGTTTAATTTTAAAATTGAAACCAATAACAAGGAATATCTTGAAAATGATCAACTCAAATATATATATTTATTTTTGAGCTGATCATTTTCATATATATGACATAAATTGTATGATTTAACAAGATCTACATATTTGTATAGCAAGTTTTTACTATCCATTACGGTTTATCAGTTATGCAAAAGTCATCCAGAATGAAGAGGTCTTCAGAGGCTATTAGCACAAAATTTAAGACCTGCATTTTATTTACCATGTAAATATCTTTTATATACGGTATTTAAATCAAAATCGTTATATCTATTTTTGAGAAAATCCATGTAAATGTAGATTGGGGTGAAGGGATTTCCCCCATAATCTTCGTGTCGCATCCTTGGAGGATAATAAATCTAAGTGCCAAATTAAGTATTTAACGTCTTTTCGTTTTCGAGCTATGCTGTCCACAGACAAGCACACATCCACACAGTTCTTTTTATACAAGTTTTTTTACTCAAAAACATATATTTCCGGTGAAATCTCGACTTAGAATTGTTGGGCGAAATACAATACCTTCTCTGCCCAGTATATGCATAGTACGTGCAGAGAAAGTAAACAATACTAACGACCTGTATACTTTCCAATGTAAAAGACTGTTAGACCAATATAGAAGTATTGCAAATTTTAAAATCAATAACAACGAATATGTCGGAAATGGTTAGCTCTGCTAAAGGTGTAGGTATTGTATTGTGTGTATTAACATGATCTATATGTTTTGTGTATTAAGTTTTTGTCTCTCTTACGCGTTACCAGTTATCCTAAAGTCAACAGAATGCAGATGAATCAGAGGTCATTCCCAACAAATTCAAGATACACATTTTATTTTTGACATAAATATGTTTTAATATATACAATTTTATTCAAAAACGTAGGGCCATATTTTGATACCATTAAAAATTTCGAAAAATCTTCCATGGGAATGGTAGTTTGAGCTAGAGGGAAAGTCCTGAAAATCTTCGTATCGCATCCTTGGAAAATATTAAACTTAAATACCAAGTTAGGTGTCTAAAGGCTTTTCGTTTTTTTATTTACTTTCTCCATACGTACTACGTACATAGTGTATAGAGGAAGTATTGTATTCCACCCAAAAATTTGACACCGAGATTTCACCGGAAATACATGTTTTAGGACCTCCTGTGTCCAAAAAAGGATTTTTACAAAGCGGTCCGTGTGTGTGTGTGTGTATGTGTCTGTCTCTCTATGTGTGTGTCTGTGGACAGCATAGCTCAAAAACGAGGACATCGTTAAAGCCCAAACGGTATTTAAGTTTGGTATCTTCCAAGGATGCGACACGAAGATTTTCAAGAAAATCCCCCCAACCCAAACTATCCTTTACATGCAAAAAATTTCGAAATTTTTTATTTTCTTAAAAATTGCCCTAACGATTTTGATTAAAATATCGTATATTAATGATATTTACCTGACAAATAAAATGTTTATCTTGAATTTTCTGGGAATAGCCTCTGAAGACTACTTTATTCTGGATGAATTTTACGGAATTTTGCATAGTTGCTAAACCGTAAGAGACGGACAAAAACTTACCACACAGAAAATGTACCTTACGATAAAACACTTAATTTATGTCATATACATTTTTTTTGTGTATTTGATCATTTTTAAAATATTCCTGGTTTTTCGTTTCAGCTTTGGAAAACATACCTTTTTCATACAGGAATTTGACAACTCGTGTCCATACAAAAAAGGAGCTTCAGTTACATAGGGACCAGCTTTTGACTATCACTTTAACCTATGGTACTCCCTTATTTCGCTTCGACTTACAAGGAAGCAAGTAACAAGACTATTTCTGCTGAGTTTTTCTTGATTAGCATGAGGTAAATAGAAGCATAAGCTTTTGAACTACAATTTGTTGTAGAGATGTAGAGAAAGTCATGTGAATGAAACACATCAGATTTTCGTTTTTAAGTTTTGCTGCGCATAGACACACATACACCAATGGTTTCTTTTCTAAAAATAATTTTGGTTTCAGGGGCCCTCAAAACATGTACTTGTATTGAAATCTCAGTATCGAATTTTTGGGTGGAATAGGATACTTTCAGTTCCTACTATATACTTGGTATAGAAAGTAGTAAGGCACAATAGTATGGTTCAGCTTAGTAGGTTGATGAAGTTTCAAGATGATATGATGAAAGTACAGGGAAAAATAGAATAAATCTGATGTGTTCCATTCACATGACTTTCTCTACATTTCTGCAACAAATTTTAGTTAAAAAGCTTATGCTTCTATTTACTTCAGGCTAATCGAGAAACATTAGCAGAAATAGTCTTATTATTTGCTTCCTTGTAAGTAGAAGCGAAATAAGGGAGTACCATAGGTTAAAATGATAGCCAAAAGCTGGGTGCTATGTAACTGAAGTTCCTTTGTTTACATAGACAGGAGTTAACAAATTTCCGTATGGAAAAGTATGTTTTTCAAAGCTGAAACGAAAAACCAAGAATATCTTAAAAATGATCAACTCCAGAAAAAAAATGCAAATGACATAAATTGTCTTATCGCGAGCTACATTTTCTGTACAGTAAGTTTTGTTCATCTCTTACGGTTTAGCAGTTATGCACAACTCCGTAAAATTCATCAAGAATAAAGTAGTCTTCAGAGGCTATTCCCAGAAAATTCAAAATATGCATTTTATTTGTCAAGTAAATACCTTAAATTTACGAGATATTAATCAAAATCGTTAGAGCCATTTTTAAGAAAATCAAAATTTTCGAAATTTTTTGCATGTAAAGGGTAGTTTGGGTTGGGGGGATTTTCTTGAAAATCTTCGTGTCGCATCCTTAAATACCAAGTTTGGGCTTTAACGGTCAATTCGTTTTTGCGCTCTGCTGCCCACAGACAGACAGACACACCACGGCCATTTTTTTAAAAATGCTTTTTTTTGGATTCAGGGCGTCTCAAAACATGTATTTCCGGTGAAATCTCCGTATCGAATTTTTGGGTACAATACAATACCTTCTCTATACACGATGTGTATGGTTCGTATAGAGAAAGTAAAAAAGAAAACGATAGAAATTGAATGAAGAGAATGAAATTGTATATGGATTTGAAATTAATATAATGCTCAGTCGAGTTGGTTAGGGAAAAAGTTTGCAAAACAATTAGACAACATTACAATCCCATTTCATGTCTCATTGTTCAGGATTCGCTGCCAGTAAGAAGAACCCATAAACGATTTCATATGAAGTAAGATTTACATTAATTTTATTATCTTTTATTCCCTGAATTAGAAGCTAGTCATTAATTAATTTTTTACTTTCTCTATACGAACTATGTACATTGTGTATAGATAAGGTATTGTATTGCACCAAATAATTCGATACGGATATTTTACCGGAAATACAAATTTTGAGACCTCCTGTATAAAACATTTTAGGAACATGTCCGCGTGTGTCTGCATGTGTGTGTGTGTATGTGTGTGTGTGTCTGTGGGCAGCATAGCTCAAAAACGAAAAGACCGTTAAAGGCATACTTGGTATTTAAGTTTGATATTTTCAAGATGCGACACGAACATTTTCAAAAAAAAAAATCTCCCAATCCCCAAAAGTGGCTCTGATGATTTTGATTAAAATATTGTATGTTTAAGATATTTACATGACAAATAAAATGTATATCTATAATTTTCTGTGAATAGCCTCTAAAGACATGTTTATTCTGGATGAATTTTGCAGAATTTTTCATAACTGGTGAACCTTAAGTTCGAAAAAAGCTTACACACAAAAAATGTAGAGCTGGTTAAAAGACACAATTTATGTTGTATACATTTTTTGTGAAGACCGTATTTGAGATATTCCTTGTTATTAGTTTGAGCTTTAAAATAGTTATACCTCTCTAACACGGAAATTGTTAACTCCTGTTCATATAAAGGTGCTTCAAATCACGTAGCACCCAGCTTTTAAAAAACTTAACTATCGATTTAGCCTATCGTATTCCCTTTTTTCCTTCTACCTACAAGAACGCAGGTAATAAGTCCCTCTCTACTATTTTTACTTTCTCTACACATACTATGTACATAGCGTATAGAGAAGGTATTGTGTTGCACCCAAAAATTCAATAAGAGATTTCATCGGAAATATATGTTTTGAGACCCCCTGAATCCAAAAAAAGCATTTTAAGAAACATATCCGTGTGTGTGTCTGTGTATATGTGTGTGTGTCGCTGGGCAGCATAGCTCAAAAACGAAAAGATGGTTAACAACCAAATTTGGTATTTAAGTTTGGTACCTTCCAAGGATGTGACACGAAGATTTTCAAGGAAATTCCCCCATCCCTAACTACCCTTCACGTGGAAAAAATTTCGAAAGTTTTCTTTTTCTAAAAATGATTTTGATTAAAATATCTTATATTTAAGATATTTTCATGGCAAATAAAATGTATATCTTGAATTTTTAGGTATTGCCTCTAAAGATCTCTTTATTCTGGATTATTTTTATTGAATTTTACATAACTGGTAAACCGTAAGAAATAGACAAAAACTTACTATACACAAAATGTAGATCACGATAAAACACACAGTTTATATTATATACATTTTTTCGTGGAGTTGAACGGCTTTGAGAAATTGCTTGTTATTGGTTTCACCTTTAAAAAACTTATAATTTTTCATACAGGAATTTGTCAACTTTTGTCCATACAAACAAAGGAACTTCAGTCACAGAAGCGTGACTATTTCTACTAATTTTTCTCAATTAATGGAAGCATAAGCTTTTTAACAATAATTTGTTGCAGAGATGTAGAGAAAGTCATGTGAATGAAAGATATCAGATTTTTTAAATAGAATAGATAGAAGAATACGCTTTTTAACTATAATTTATTGTAGAGAAAGACATGTGAAAAGAACATATCAATTTGTTTTTATTATCAAATGGGAATTTTTGAATTTATGCTGATCTTGAAATCCTGTTGCTACAAAAAAGGTTCAACTGAAAACTGTTGTGATCTTACATAACTTCATCGAGCCCAAATGATTTCGTTGTCGACGGACCCTTAAACACCACTCACTCACTATATAACTCCAGCTGTGTAATCAATCTGTATGTTCTCTCTATTTAATAATAATAATAATAATAATAATAACAACATTGGATGAATTGTATTGTTTTCTGAAGGGTGTATTAAGTAAACAAAATCTGATGTGTTCCATTCACATAGCTTTTTCTAGCTGTTCCAAATACAAAATATTCTTACAAAATATTAATCCATTAACTTTATCATGTCCATCGAGATAATCATGAGCAGAATTGTAATTATTACTTGCTGCATTGTAATTAGAAGGGAAATAATGGGATACATTATACTAAAGTGACAGTTAAATATTTTAAAATCTGGTTGCTATGTGAAATAATGAAAGTTCGGTTCACTTTGAATGGTCCAGTTTGAGAAAAGTTAAGTAGTTTAAAACTGAAACCAACAACGGAATATTTCAAAACCGGTCAACTCTAAAAGAAAAATTTATAGGACATAAAATATGTGTTTTAACGAGAGATACAATTTTTGTATATTACATTTAACATTAACGATTTAACCGTTATTCAAATTGCCGCAAAACTCATCCAGAATAGAGGTCCTCTAGGGTTGTTTCCATATTATAAATATCTTTAAAATACGGCATTTTAATCAAAATCGTTAGAGAAAAACATAACTTTCAAACTTTTTTCATGTAAAGGGTAGTTTTTGGTGGGGAGGGGATTTGTAATTTTTTAAATTTTCGTGTCGCTTCCTTAGAAGATACTAAACATTAATACCTAGTTTTGTTTTAAATGTTTTACGTTTTTGAGCTAAGCTGTCCACAGACACACACAAACACAGACCTTTTTTTAAAAATGCTTTTTACGCACTCATGGGACTTACATTGTATGTACATAGTGCTAGAGAAAGTAAAAACCAAAAGCCCTATCTTCCAAAAAAATAAAATTGACCCAAAAATGTTTCAAAACATTGGTTTTCTTAACTATACATTTAGTATTTTTGCATACTATACAGATCCCATTTTGATTCCACTATTTAATCCAGCAACAAAACGAGAGATATGTTCTATAATTGTGTCGCTGCTAGTTTTCATGCTGTTGCCTCGTGCTGCTGTGGTTGAGAGGTGGCTGATTGAAACTTTGATATTAAACTCCCCCACGACAGGCTGGCGACTGTACAAGCCAGAAGAAATCAAAATCCACAGGGGTTAAATCGAGCGAGATGACTGATTGGTAACATTGAGGCTCACATTCGGGAGGAATGGGTTCAATTCCTGGCTATCGTCCCCTCTGATCATGCTTTTTCGTCGTGGTTTTCCACTGGTTGCGAAGATTGATAATGGAGTGGGTATTCTACCACGATTTTTATTTCATTTAAGTTTCCTTTTCATGTTTCAGGTGTGTTTTCGGACCCTAAAATGTCGACGGTGCCGGGCAGATGGTGCAGTTGCTTGTACTATGCAAAAACTTCTCCCCGTGTACTCCAAAGTGAACAGACTCGTCTACCAAGATGTTGTGTTGCTCTCTCGGGATTGCTCTCGGCGAACGGCTATTCGAACTGGCAATATTAAGGACTTCTGCCAGTGTCTGTGGACTTGTCTACTTGCGGGCCTGGGACCTCTTCCGTCACCGTAAGTTCTTCCTCGTCTCCTAGGGATATTAGCCACAATACTAGGGTCGGCTGATAAGTTCTGGGCCTCTGAATGAAAACAGCATTTCAAAAAATGTTTTTGCTTTATTTCTCAACGTAATCTCCAGAAAGGCTAATGCATTTGTCATATCGGTGTTCTAACTTAATTAAACTATCTCTGCAGTGCGTTTTATCAAGGTCCTCAAAATAGATGCTTGCCGCATCAATTACCTCTTCGTTGCTGTGAAATCTTCGTCCTCCAAGTACTTTTTTGAAATTTTGGAACAGGTGGTGCTAGGGTGCTAGATCTAGCGAATAGGGTGGATGTTCAAGCAATTTCAGCTTTAATTCGCACTTTTTTCCATTGCAATGATTGAGCATTGAGGGCCGGAGCATTGTCGTGATGAAACAAGATTTTTTTTTTACCAAATGAGGTCTTTTTCTTTTCACCTCATCACTCAAACGTTGCAGTAAGCTTGCGTAATAGTCACCAGTGATACTTTTACCCCCTTCCAAGTAATCAATAAGAATAATTCCCTGTACATCCCAGAAATCTTTCGCTATAACGTTGTCAGCGGACAATTTTGACTTTGCATTTTTTGGAGTTGGTTTACCTGTTGCATTCCACTGTTTTGACTGTGATTTACTTTCTGGAGTGTAATGATGTATCCAGGTTTCATCCATGGTAATAAGCTGTCTCAATAATTCACTGGGATTTTTACGGTAGAGCTCCAATTCTTAACACAAACAGTTTTTCTTTGCAACTTTTGATCAGGTGTCGACAAACGCGACACCCATCTTGCACAGACCTTGTGAAAGCTCAAAACATTACTTAAAATATTATCTGCACATTCTTTTGATATGTTTCTAGCCTCTGCTATCTCAAACAACTTTAATCTGCGGTCTTCCAGTACTATACGATGAATTTGTTCAATGATCTCTGGAGTCATCACTTCTACAGGGCTTCCAGAGCGACGCTCATAACTAGTACTTGTACGGCCCATTTTAAGCTCTGCAACCCACCCTTTAATCATTGAATATGAAGGGGCAGAGACTTCAATGTGCTGTCCATTTCCTCCTTGATTTATGGAAGTATTTAAGCACTGCTCGTTTTTCCAAATCCTCCATTTTCGTGAAAACTCTAAACTTGTCTTCTTTAAAATGCTATCATTTGAAAGCTAAACAAGCTATTGACCTGTAACTATGAATACAAGCTAGTCTAGATTTACATTATACGATGTTACCATCTAACTGACCTAGTGGTGCCATATCTGTGTGAAGCCGGGATTTATCAGCACACCGCCGTAGAGCAATCATAGAATTGCAGTGAGCAAGATGTCCCCTTATATTCCACTGTCTTATATTCTAAGTCGTCCATAGATTAAAGGTACAGGATAATGCAATCGACTAGGCTGTTTATGCGGGACATCACTTTCATAAAAGTCCTGAGTTCAAGCTTTCAATTTAACTCGATCTTAAGTTTGAGGCAGTACATTTTAGGTGCATTCAGCTTGGATGCAACATCTGGTAACGTTAGGGACCTCACCTGCATTGGGCGTGTCGCAATAGACTTAGCTTTACTTTTTAATCCATTACATAATTTTTGTTTGTTCTAAGAGTATTTCACACCCACTCTTGCTGCATGCGATACCACAGGCGCCGCACACTAATACACGAAATGAAATATTGATTACAGAATACTCTAAGAAAATGTTCATTATATTATATGTCGAAAACATTCATCCTTTTAAAATTATGTGGTTAAAACTTATTCGGTTTCATATACTTCCTCCAAAAACTTAAAAATCCTTAACCCTATTATTGCAATTACTACTAATCAACATTTCTAAACGAAACTTGCGAAGGAAATGATCAATATCTAAATTTAGGTACCTCTCTGTCCCAGTAAAACTAGGAGAAAACCTCAGGAAGCTGGTCCTGTCTGGATTTAAATTGTATTCTCCGTTCATGAGTATATAGCTTACCGATCTTGGCCACCAGATTCGTCGGTTATTAACTAAGCTCTTCCTTCCACAGGTTTAAATAGGCTTAATAGACTAACTACTGGAGATGGTGCTAACATCCATTCTTTTTCCATTCTTTGTTGCAAATTCAAGATGAAGGACAGCCCTTTTCGGTTTATCGTAACTGAATTTTTTTTTGCATATGTACCTGTTCTTTGACCAACAACAACAAAAGGCAAAGGAAACCAGCTGCCTATGTTCAGGTCGGTTACGTTTGTCGGTTCTTTGATTTCACCACCGTGCAGTCACGTGACATCCTTCTCTCCTTTTCAGTTAATCAAAAGACTCTGACCAAAGAATATAGTCAGTTTGCCTTCCTCTGATGTAGGGAATTAAACCTTCAGAGGGAGTGCCTATAACCATAGTGTATAAATTGGAACGGGAGATCGGCTCATAGCTAGGAATGAGCGTGAAGGTTTTGCGAATTTAATGCATGAAAAGCTGATGATGAAACCGGAGAAAACCTACGCAGACTCGCTTTGTCCATCACTAATTTCACAGGTAGTCCCCTAAGATTCAAACTCGGACAACCTTGGTGAGAGGCAAGAGGTTTAACCACTCAAGCGTGGCGCTTACCTGAAGTTTGCCATCGAATACAAACTTGCTTCCCGAGATTGCAGGACAGAAAATAAGTACACAGTGATACATTTTAAAGGCTAATTTTGGGAAAACTAACGTATGTATTTGGAGAAGTAAACTGCTTGATAACAGCTGCAGATAATAATGTTGGCTATAATACAAGTAAAGTATTTATAAAATAAAGCAAGATGCGAGTGGCTGTTATGCAAGTTGAATTACTTGATGCATGATATAAGCGTGGATTGCGTGTCGAATTATGCTCGGTACGTTTGGAAGGGGGTGAGGCAAAAGGGGGAAGCAATATAGAGAGCAATTATTTAATTAAGCATTCAGTCGAGCTAGGCAGAGATATCCAGGGGTTGGTGGGGGTTGCGTGTTGCTGCAACCTCACTCACTCACACCAACCGCCTTCAATCATATAGCATACGGCCTGCCGTTTGTCACATCAGATGCTATCTGTAACCCCACGCTCCATTGCTAGAGAAAGAAATCGATACAACACAGACCTACAATGATATAAATTGGACACTGTAACGTCCGGAAAGCAACAATGAAAATGAAGTTATAACGCCATGTTATTGTGTTGGATCCTTATGTCAAATCTGGTTACAGGAAAATCAAATTTTATTAACAAAAAATTTATGTGTTCCATTCACATGACTTTCTCTACATCTCTGCAAGAAATTATTCTTAAAAAGCTTCGGCTTCTATTTACTTCATGCTAATTGAGAAAACATTAGCAGAAATAGTCTTATTACTTGCTTCCTTGTAAGTAGAAGCGAAATAAGGGAGTACCATAGGTTAAAGTGATAGTCAAAAGCTGGTTCCTATGTGACTGAAGTTCCTTTGTTTGATGGACAGGAGTTGACAAATCCCTGTATGAGAAAAGTATAAGTTTTTCAAAGCTGAAACTAAAAACAAGGAATATCTTAAAAAAGATCAACTCCATGAAAAAAATGTATATAACATAAATGGTGTGTTTTAATGTGCTGTACATTTTCTGTAGGATAAGGTTTTGTCTATCTCTTATGGTTTAGCAGTTATGCAAAAATCCATAAAATCCATCCAGAATAAAGTAGTCTTCAGAGGCTATTCGCAGAAAATTCAAGATAAACATTTTATTTGTCAAGTAAATATCTTAATCAAAATCGTTAAAGCCATTTTTAAGAAAATAAAAATGTTCGAAAAAAGTTCCATGTAAAAGGTAGTTTGAAGTGGGACAATTTTTCTCGAAATCTTCGTGTCGCATCCTAGGAAGATACCAAATTTAAATACCAAGTTTGGTTTTTAACGGTCTTTTCATTTTTGAGCTATGCTACCCACATTTGAGAGAAACTGTGTTTTAAGGAGATCTGCATATTTTGTGCAGTATGGTTTTGTATATCTTTTTCGGTTTGTCAGTTATATAAACGTCATCCAGAATGAAGAGAACTTCAGAGTCTATTCCCAAAAAATTTAAGATATATATTTCATTTGTCATAAACATATCTGATACATAGAGTATTTTAATCAAATCGTTAGAGGTACCTTTAAGAAAAATCAAAATTTTTGAAAAATGTTCCATGTAAAGAGTTTGGTGTGGTAGGATTTTCTTAAAAATCTTCGTGTTTCATTTTTGGAAGACACGAAACTTAAATACTAAATTTGGTATTTAATGGTCTTTTCCTACACACATAGACATTTTTCTAAAAATGTTTTATTTCAATTCAGGGGGTCCCAAAACATGTATTTCCCGTGAAATCTTGGCACAGAATTTTTTAGGCATACAATATGTACATAGCATGTGTAGAGAAAGTAATAACTTTTTTATCTACTTCACAATAATCATTAACATAATTGTTCTTATTACTTACTTCCTTGTAACTAGAAAGGAAATCAGGGAATTCAATAGACTAGCGATAGAAAATTCTATTAAAAGCTAATCACTATGTGAAACAATTGAAATTCGGATGTCTTTTGCATTTCCGGGAGTAAAACAAAAGGAAATGAAAGGAAAGTGAGAAAAGATTTAGTATTTTAAATTTAGTATTTGATATCAATAAATGGAATATATCGGAAACGGTTAACTCTACAAAAAATGTATACGACATAAATTGGTTATTTTAATATCTTACGACTTACGAGCTACACAAAGTCATCAGGAATGAAGAGGTCTTTAAATGCTATTCCCAGAAAATTTAAGATATACACTTCATATTTGGTATTTTATACCCATTTTTATAAAATCAAAACTTTCCAAAAAAGTTCCATGTAAAGGGTATTTGGGAGTAGTAGGATCTTCATGTAAATCTTCATGTCGCATTCAGGGTATTTAGTTGCAAGTTTGGTATTTGCAACAGTTTTCTTTTTTTTAAGCTACGCAGTCCACAGACATTACACACACGAACTTTTTCCAAAATTGCTGGAACTCCAAAACGTGTATTTCCGGAGAAATTCCGGTGTGAAATTTTTGGGTGGAATACAATATCTTCTCTAACTTCTATGTATGCTGTACATGCGTGCTAGACAAATTAAAAATGTTTGACTTTCTCAAAATAGACCCCCAAAATGTCGACTGAAATAGTCAAAATCAGGACGTGAAGAAGAATATCGGTTTGTTACAATTAATTGGCTCACTATTTAACAAATTACTTTTGTCCACCTCTATAGTGTGCTGGTACGGTGTGTTCCTCACATTCAAGAAGTCCAGAATTCGAATCTCGGTTAGGGCGAGCTACCAGAATGTTTTTTCTATGATTTCTCTTGTCCTGAGAAGACTAATGTCGAATATCTCTAAACTCTATGCACACCGAACGCAATTGATCATCATTTCATTATTCTTGTGATTACAACAAACAAACAAAAAACAAAAAAAGCTATTCCTACAAAGACTTCTTCTATTTGATTCAGATACTGTAGGTAAACAACTGCATAATTTGGGAAGATAAGATACAGTCACATTGAAAAATGCAATGACATAGCCAAATTAGGACACTGTAATTTTCAATCGGTTTACCTTCCTAACTCTTGCCTACTACAGATTGTGTGGTAAAAAAGAATTTACTATTGATTAACCTTGCAGTTAATTAAACTATGAAGCACAGGACCTTAACGACATTGTAAGTCACCATCGCGGTATGTCTAAGTACTCTTTATAGTTTACTGGGAAAATGCGATTCAGTTGGGGAATTTAATATAATGTCTGTATGTTGCTATGATAGACCAGTTGGTGTGAGCAACCAACTGGAGACCGGGAGATTCATGGTGCAAATCCCGGATATGGTACTGAATTTTTCAGTCAGACCCACCTTTCCAACTCTTGTTCTAGAATTGGGTGGCAACACTCTAGTGAGGTTAGATCATTCGTCTCCCACCTACACGGGGAACTCTGTTGGGATTTGTTGTGAACAAAACGTGTCTGTCCTCCAGATTTCCCCGCCATTCATTCCACTAATTGCACCACCAGAACTTTTCTATCATTCACTTCGGCTACATTTCATATATATTTTCTCACGTGCATACCAGGTAATGGGCCGATCCTCCATCCTTGGATACTCTTTCTGCTCCTGGTGTAGTGGTTATCATGATACCCAAGGTTGCGGGTTCAAACCCGGCGTAAAATTTGTAGCATGTGATCCTTTGGAAGGGAAGTAAAGCTGTTGGTCCTTTGTCGTAGATTTACGGCACGTAAAAGAACCGCAAGACAAGTAAAGAGACCTCTGAACAAAATTAATCCATCTTTCATGCCATAGAAATGACGCTGAGAACTACTGTAGTTAAATATCGTCCATAAATAAAACTCCATTTCATATTTTCATAGCTCGTCTACTCCTCACCAGGCATCCGTACCCCAGCGTTAGCTTGTATAGTTTTCTTCAAAACATGATGGCCTTCAAACGGAACAGCGTCCGATGAGCAATAACCCCTCTGCCGATGAGCAGTAACCATTAGCAAACAAAAGACGAGCGTGTACTGAGATTGAGAGCCAACCTAGTAAAATCTCTGTTTCCTGGAGACTCGAGGACTCTTCTTGCAAGTCAAGATTCATTCCTCAGTTAGGGGACCAGTAAGTGGAAGACTTGGCAACTACGAGGGATAGTTTCCAACCGCAAATCACAAAACCCAAACTTCAAAGTAACGCCGAGGGTTATCATGTTTTGAAAGATATTGTAAGTCCTCGGGAAGGGGTGTAAGTTCTCCAGGTGAGCAGGATAAGTCAAGGGAGAAGAAATCCTACATAGCTTGTATGAAAAAGGAATTTAATTGTAATTTTATAAATGATTTTGCTATACATTACCGAGCGAGATGGTGCCACGGTAAAGTGGGATTTGCATTCAAACCCTGTTCTCTCCCCGGCCATTCTGATCAATGTGTACTCGTAGTTACCCTGGTCTTCAGGCGAATGCTAGGTTGGTTTCTATGTTGGTTGTAGGGCTAGGCGACGGTATTCGACGGGACTGTGCGCTTTGTTGAGATTTCTTTCCTGGTGTTGTTGCGGAAATATTCTATTATGGCCCACCTCAGAGTGGAGCCACTAAGAAAGAGGGCTTAGTTTCATAAAACACGAATGAGTGCCCATTCACGGAGGCTAAACACTGCACGTAGACACTTGGGGATCTTTGCGACATACATGACTACAGGGAGGGAGGGAGGGAGGGAGGGATAAGGGGCGGGAGGGAGGGAGGCTCAAAGGGTCACCATATACGGCGCAAGCATGGACGGAGTCTCTAGCGGTTGCAGATGGAACGCTTTTGAATCCGCCAGGGCCCAATGGACAAGTGCCGAGCCTCCAGGGCTTGTACAGTGCGCAAGATACTAACCAGCCGCAATCTGCCGAACACCGACAAGTGGTCCTTCAGCCCTGAATTAGATAACTGTATTTTAATCTACAATAAGTCACTTTTGTATGAATTTTAGTTGCATTCATGCCCTTCCTTTTGAAATATCTACTCAGTAATTGGGCATTTCCATGTTTCCCTTTACAAAGGTTTGCACTGTAAAATGGCTACCTACTTTGCTCCTTAAACTACTCGTATGGTCTGCTGCCTCTGGGATAGAGTGATTAGCGTTTTGGCTTCCCGGGTTCGATTCCTGGCTGGGGTGGGGAAGTTTTCTTTAACCGAATCATTCCATGTTCCCCACATAGTCTGGAAGTATGATTATGGGAATGTATGTGAGTGCGTTTGATAGTATAAAACTGAAAGAGTCTATACAGTTAAGCGAGAAAAACACCAGCAGTTGTTTCTAAAGTAATTACCCGCATATTACCATAGAAGTCAAACGGGGCTATATAAATGAAAGAATAAAAAGTATCCGTGCAAAAATGTTTACATGGAAGATGGCTGTTTTTAACATCGTTTTGTATATACTGCTACAAACGGTGGGTCATTCCGAGAGTTTCTCCAATGGTCCTCGCAGCAAAACTCTGCACAATAATTATACCATTGTTGTTATATGTAGTATCAATTCATAATAATTGAATGCAAAAAACGAAGAAAAGAAGTGAAAACATGGAAAACTGTAGACAGATTTCTCCGATTCTCACCTTACGATAAAAAGAACCTCAAGTAGCAACAAAAACAGCAACATCATGCTTAAAAAAGCAAAACGTTACTCTCGTTTGGGGTACCGAAAATAAAGTGGTTATGAGTACTATGCAAAGAATCGGAAGATGAGGATAAAAAGAAAAGATGAAGTAAAGAAGGCGATCATAGGAGGTAAGAGCACATATTATCTATTATCCAGCTTTCCAAACTCTGTGTGATTGTTGGCGTATTTGTTTTACTCGAGTCTGGTTCTGGAAATAGAAACGATCCATAATTGAATTAGGAAGTACCAATAAAACTTCCTTCTCCCCTGACAGATTATGTTCTTAAACGGAAGGGCCATAAGTTTGCATGCCAGAGTTACGTCAGGGCATAAGTCAGAGGCATCGCCTGGCCAACATTTGTATCAGGCGGCTCCAGGGCGGGCGTCACCCTCGTCACTTCCAGGACACGCGATCCAGCCTTCATTTTTTATCGAGCGCAACAACTAGAAGCGCCGCTCTTTTATTTCCAAGCATTTGTTTTTCTTGAGGAAGTGTCTGAGACATGCATCGCGCAATGCTCTCTCAGATTAGAAATTTATAACTTCCATAATTGCTGCTGAGAAAAGTCTTTGCGCTAGCGAAGTTTTACATCTCGAGATTCGTGAGGGCGGGCATCTCTGTTTTAGAGCATAACATAGAAGAAGAAAAAAATAATAATCCGTTAAATTAAAAACTATCCTTTCTTCCTTTTTATGATTTTTTGCTTTGCCTATCACTTATCTGTAGAGGGTAAGAGAAACTGCTGTTTTCCATCCAAAAGCTCGATGTCGTGATTTCATCGGAAATAGATATTTTAAGCCCCCCCTCCCCCCGAATATTTCGCCCTCCGTGGGTAATGGTTACCATGCTTACTTCAGATACCCAAGATCACGGGTTCAAACCCGGCGGAGGATGATGGATATTTTCGGGCGTAAAATCCTTAGCATGGCTTCCTTCGGAAGGGAAGTAAAGCCGTTTGTCCCGTGGCGTAGATTTACGGCACGTAAAAGAATCTCAAGCCTGATAGAGAGGCCTCTGAGGTCTTTCACACCCAGTATAGAATGGGGCTCTGAGAACAACAACAGTTAAGAGCGTCCATAAATAAAACTCTATTTTTCCACCCGAATAAAAATTAATTTTTAGAAAGACTTTACGTATGTCTATGAATAGTATATCTCAAAAAACGCAGAGTTGTATAACTACTATTAAGTTAGAAAATTTTATTCAGTATGTTTCAAAGATGTGGTAAAAATATTTTCAGAAAAATCCTCCAAATTCAAAATATCCATTATGTGGGGTTTTTCAGAATTTTTATTTTACCTACAATTTTTACTGACCATAATTAAAATTCCATAAGTGTAAGATATTTACATGACAAATAAAAAGTCTTGTAAATATCCTCTAAAGACCTCTTTTTTAAAAAATATTTTTATATTTTTCAATAATTATCCAATAAGCCCTAACAAGCGTATAGGACAAAATATACAAATATTTTTAAATCATATATTATTCTGAATTTATTGAAATGTGGCATTTTGTATTTTGCAAATACCTATCCTTTGTCATCGGTTTGAATTTTCATTGCTTATCATTTTTTACCTGCTATCATTTTTCAGTTGTTTCTCACGATATCGTAGAAAGAGAGTGAAATTTATAGGCCAGAACATAGCGATTCGCTTTTAAACCTCTGACTATCAATTCGATTATCTACATTCACCATGTACCTTCAACGAAATGTGTATTGGATCTATTTGAACAAAGATTTATCTAGATTAATAATGAATTACACAGAAAAATAGACTTTCGTAACAGTACCTTAGAAAAGTGGGGAAAGTCATGAGAAAGTAACCATCAATTTTTGTTAAGTATGTACATTCATTGTACATTAATATTGGACGATGAATGGGCGTAAGAACTAATTAAATTGTACTCGGAGTATCATTCAAGCAACCCCAGGAAAATGTATACAGTTAATTCAACCGAGAATCGAATTATGATCCTCCGGAATACGAAAAAAAACGCACTACGAAACACAAAGAGGTGGGGAAGTTGTAATTTCCAGTAGATTAAAAAATAAGGGTATAACTTAAATAGTAATTTCTAAGCATTATATCCAGGATGAAATGTTACCCGACTTAAGGAGGTGACGTCGTAGATAACAAATTAATCCGTCCATGTTTTACCTACTATCAGTAACTCGTAGTTGATAATTGTTCTTTCTATGATGGTTGTGGTTGAGCTACCTTCAAGCCAAAAGCTTAAGAATGCCTGCTAATAACCATTATGAACACAGCGCACATTTAACCCCAGAAAAACTTGTCTATCTCATTTATCCAGAGTTTTTGAACTCTGTTTATGCGGTTAACAACTAATCCTCACGCCATGAGTAAGAGCTTTTCTAGCTTTTCTAAATATTAAAATAATATTTACTTTCTGCTCTTGGTATTAGAAGCAATTGCATTAAATATTATTTCAACTTTAACCACAATGATCATACTGACGGTTTTTTTTACCGAAAGAGTAGATTAGTGTTAGTAAAATGTGTTTGATACATTAGATTACGCACGTATTTATGCTCTAATTCATACTTACAGACTCTTAGGGACTTTAAGGAATACCCTTGGTTAGATAAAAAGTCCCAGGAACCGAACCCAGGAAGTCTCGCTCAGGCTAATCGAGTTGTTATATTATTAGGAAGATAATTCTGTCCGTTTCTCTCTCTCTCTCTCTCTCTCTCTCTCCCTCTCTCGGCCAGAAGTTTGGAAGGCAAGAAGGGAATTGGGAGACAATGTTACTTCTCATCGATAAATAGAAAAACAAAATTTATCAGATATATCTTTTACTTTTGCAACAACAACATTTCAAGTAACTTATAAATATTCATAACATTAAAATTTTACAGCATATATTGTGGGTTTAGATGCAGATATCATTTAGAGCGTACTGCAAGCTTCAGCTTTAATAAATTAACTATGGTCCATTCACATAACTTTCTCAAACTGTTCCATATAAAGCTATTCTTACAAAATAATATTTTTTTATCTACATTATGCTAATCGAAATAAATATAAGTAGAATCGGTCTTATTGCACGCTTCCTTGTAAGCAGAAGGGAAATAAGAGGATACGCTAAGTTAAAGCTATAGTCAAAGATATTAGAAGCTGGTCGCTAAGTGAAAAAGTGAAGGTTCGGTTCGCTTTGCATGGTCACGTTTGAGAAAAGTTAACGCAGTTTAAAACTGAAAACAATACAAGAAATATGTCAAAAATGTACAAGAAAAACACAAATTATATAAATTACGTGTTTTAACAAGATCTACATATTTTTAATAAGTTTGTTTAACCGTTATGCAAAATGCTGTAAAACTCATCCAGAATAAAGAGATCTTCAGAGACTATTCCCAGAAAATTCAAAATAAAGGTACATTTTATTTGTGATGTAAATATCTTTAATAAACGGTGATTCAATCAAAATCGTTACAGCCATTTTTGAGAAAACAAAATTTCCATGTAAAGGATAGTTTGGGGTTGGCGGATTTTCTTAAAAATCTTCGTGTCGCATTCTTGAAAGACACTAATCTTAAATACCAATCTCGATGGAGTGGAGTACAATACCTTCTCTACCTAGTATATACATTATATTTACATACTTCCTAGAAAAAATAAAAATTGTTCCACACTTTATAAATAAATAGGACATTAAAAGTCTAAAAAAGCAAAACTCAGACCAGCATCTGGCGTCAGAATTTCAAATGCACTGGTACGGCTAAATGGAACCTATTCAAAATAGCCGAATTTAAAATTTTGACTATCATTTTTACCTACTGCACACCTCATACACCCACAAAAAAATCTGATGTGTTCCATTCACATGACTTTTTCTACATCTCTGTAACAAATTAATGTTAAAAAGCTTATTGTTCTATCTACTTCATGCTAATCAAGAAAAACATTAGTAGAAATAGTCTTATTACTTCCTTCCTTGCAAGTAGAAAGGAGATAAGGGAATTCACTAGGTTAAAGCGATAGTCAAATATTTTAAAAGCTGGTTGCTCTGTGATTGAAATCCGTTTCTTTGCGTGGCCAGAAGTTGCAAAGTGCCTGTGTGAGGAAAGTTTTAAATATTTTAAAACTGAAACTAATAACAAGGAACATCTCGAAAACGGTAACTCCAAGAATGACATATGTATATGAGATAAATTGTATGTTGTAAGGAGATCTACATTTTCTGTGTAGTAAGTTTTTGTTTATCTTTTCCGGTTCACAAGTTATGTAAAATTCGGAAAAAATCATCCAGAATAAAGAAGTATTCAGAGGTTTTCCCAGAACATTCATGATATACGCTTTACTTATCATGTTAAGATCTTAAATACCAGAGATTTTAATCAAAAACTTTAGAGCCATTTTTGAGAAAATAAAAATGTTCAACTTTTTTTTTTTCCATGTAAAGGGTAGTTGGAGAGGAGGATTTTCTTGAAAATGTTCGAGTCGAATCTTTGGAAGGTAATGAACTTTAATATAGAGTTTTTTATTTAACGAACTTTTCGTTTTTGAGCTATGCTGCCCACGTACACATACAAGACACACACAAACACACACATGGACATATTTCTAAAAATGTTTTTTTTTTATTCAGGGTGCCCCAAAACGGGCATTTCTGATGAAATCTCGGTATCGAATTTTTGGGTGCAGTGCAATACCTTCTCTATACACTTCGTATATAGTACGTGAGAGAAATTAAAACTTTCCAAAGAAAATTCGATATCGAATTTTTGAATGAAGTGCAAGATAAGTAGTAGGTACGGAAAGCAAAAATCTGATTGTTCCATGCACATCTACCTATTCTGGAACAAACTATTCTTACAAAAAGGTATACTTCTCTCTACTTCATGCTTATTCAAACATTCCGATATAAACATTACTATTCCCAGAAAGTTTAAGATATACATTTTATTTGTGCTGAAAATATCTTAAGCATACCATATTTCAAACAAAATCATTAGAGCCAATTTTGAGAATTTAAAAATCTTCAAATACGCTTCCGTGTAAAGGATACTTTGGGGTGAGGGGACTTTCTTGAAAATCTTTGTGTTGCCCTGACGATGAACCTAAATACTAACTTTGGTATTTTACAGACTTTTCGTTTTTTAATTATGCTGTTCACAGACACACGGGCACACACAAACACGCGCATTCACACGTTGATGCTTTTCTAAAAAGGCTTATTTTGAATTCAGGACCCTGTATTTCCAGTGAAATCTCAAAATCGATTCTGTAGGTAGAATTCAATTATCTTCTCTACATACTATGGGCATAATATGCTACAGAGAAAGAAAAAATATTATGTATTCCACTCACATGATTTTCTCTACCTTTCTGTAAACAAATTCGTTAGAAAAGATTATTCTTCTATCTACCACAAGCTAATCGCCATAAACATTAGCAGAATGGACCTGTACTTAGTTCATCATAAGAAGAAGGAACTTAGGAAGTACACAAAGCGATAGTCATGTGATTAAACAGCAGCCGCTATGCGAATGTCATTGACATTCCGTTCTCTATGCATAGTCAGGTATAAAACAAAAGAAAGAAGTATGGCTTCCGTTTGAGAAAAGTATATGTTTCAAAATTGGAACAAAGCAATATTTCGGAAACGGAAGGCTCCACAACAGAAATATACAGGACATAAATTGTTTATTTTGAAGTGATCTACATTTTTGTATAGTAGGTTTTTGCCTGTCTCTCATTATTTACCAGTTATACAAAAGTCATGCAGAATGAATGACAGTTCAGTGGCTATTCTCAGAAAATTCAAGGCAGGCTTATTCATCATATTAATTGAATAAAATTGGTTGAAATGTTCTTATTACTTGCTTTTTTATAAATATAATGAAAATAAATTTTGAATGTACTAATAAAATTGTTCTAACAATTTAGATTAAAATGCTGTGTTTTAAAGATATTTACATGACAAATAACATGCACGTATACCTTAAAGTTTCTAGGAATAGCCTCTGAAGACGTCTTCATTCTAGATGACTTCTGTACAACTAACAAACCGTAAGAGATAGACAAACACTTATTTCACAAAATATGTAGATCTCGTTAAAACACAATTTATGGCATATACAGTTTTAAGGAGCTAACCATTTTCGAGATATTGCTTGTTATTGAATTACATTTCAAAACACTTAAACTTTTCTCAAACGGAATGCCTCATAGGTTTTATATCTCCTTTGCTTTGCTCCTAGCCATGGAAGGAGAACCGAGTTCTAATGACAATTTAGCCTAGCATATTGCGTTATTTCTCTTCTGCTTATCAGAAACTAAGTAATAAGATATTTATCTTAATTAGCATAATATATAATAATATTGTAAGAATAGTTTGTTTGCAGAACAGACAGAGAAAGTCATGTGAAACGCTTCCAGTTTTATTTATTATTTTATCATTTTTTATTTCACTTATTTATGTTTCTATTTTCCTAATATGTAATGTTTTTGTTATTGAATTATTGGTATTATCGTTTGCTGTAAAGTAATATTCATTGTCAATGGAAAATATATGCATTTAGAGAAGAAAATAAATTCAATAAATAGTTTACATATTCGTTTCTGTTGCTATGGACTACACTTATTATTCCATGTCTATTACTACATGTGCCTCTGGCAGCTATATAGTAAACTACATGTAATAAAAATCGAATAACGGAGTCGATACTCAGTTGGTTTTGTTTTCCTTTTAACCTCTTCTTAAACAAGGTGAAAAGTATCCTTGTATTTTGGCAGTTATATTCTGCTCCTTCTGAAATTCTCAGTGTTAGTATAAAGCAACAGAATCACAAGTTATTTGCAGTTATTAAAATGACTTCTTTTACAAGAAAACTTTTACAAAAAGGAGTGGAAAAACTGAAAAATAAGGACTTTCGGAATTATATTATGAGCTCTCATTTCTGGGGTCCAGTGGCGAATTGGTCGGTTCCTATTGCTGCGTTAGCTGATTCGACGAGAAGCCCGGAATATGTTAGTGGTAAAATGACATCTGCATTGTGTTTGTACTCACTGATGTTCATGCAGTTTGCTATACGAGTGCAGCCAAGGAACTTGATGCTGTTTACATGCCACGCTGCAAATGAATGTGCACAATTATTTCAGCTGTCTCGCTTTGTCGACTACCATTACCTGGGCGGTAAGAACAACCCGCTACTGGAAACCAAAACTGAACCCAAGAAATGCAAGGTTGATGCAGAAAAATCAAATTGAGATTCAATTACAATAGTGTTAATTTATTTCTGTAAGGGTATTTCTTCTTTTTGGTGTTTCCTTTTGTAATTTAAAATATATTTTGGTTACTTAAACAACAATTAAATATATCTATCCATTATTCCTTCACTTTACTCACCTTAATACCCTATTACTAATCTTTAAGCATTTTAAAGCATTTTTGGTCTCTATGGTTCAATAAAAACGCGATTTATTTTGAAGTATACCACAATTACTTCATTTGCTTTGGTTTCTTACAATTCCAGTCCTTCAGTAGCTGTTTGATAGAAGTGTTCAAATCCTCCATATCATTCGTAGTTGGAGTTCATATCGCAAAATTCAAACCACCAATCTTTGAATATACACTGTCACTAGTCATTGAAAGATTTAGAACTAGGACGAAGCGGTTTATAATTTGTATTTTTTATGGTATTTAATGCCCTTTTTATTACACATAGCACCACGGTCATGACCTTGATATAGAGCAGCGGTGAAATGTGATAGCGGGGGAAACCGGAGAACCCAGAGAGAAAAACCCGGCCCAAAATGCCTCATGCGATCGCCTGGGATCGAATCCGGACCGCCTTGGTGATAGGCGAGTGGTGTAACCACTCGGCCACTTCGCCGCCTGTTAGGTTAGGTTAATGTGTGTAAATGGTGATTTTCCCTGTACTTGAGTGTTAATAATTTCCACTGGTTTCACCAAATCGTAGCGAGCATGTGCTGTGTTAGGTAGTGTTGTGTGTGTCAATAAACTGCTTTTAGTGTGTTTAATTTTTAGTAACTTCGACTGGTTTCTTCTCAGGTGACTTTTTCTATGTTGGCAGCATCTACATTCTATTGCTTCCGGCCCGGAAACAGTTGCTTCTCGCCTAGCTACCGCTGTTTTATATATATATATTCCCTACCATGCAAATTTTGCTATTTAAGAACGTGTCTATTCAAGGCGAGCGTGATGGGTTACATCAAGTCCAGGTGACAATAAATTGGCTCCTAGAAGCTCCGCAGTAGACAATAAAGTCAATTTCATTTTTAAATGAGTTATTTTACATGGTAGAACCACTGTTTATTCCTAGTAGTTTTTTAATTCGGTCATTAACGGACGCTTTGTAGTAAAAGTAATCCATGGAGTTTATCCTGATGGCCCACCAACGCTGGAGCATGCAATACCACGAGATAGAAATGACATACAGAACGAACATGAGGCGAGTGAAATCCACCAGGATCTAGCGAGCCGCAGTAAAACATTGGGTCCAGTCGTTTCAGATCTACCTTAGGTTAGGTTAAAAATTTAAAGTATATATTAACAACGAATTCAAATAACGGGTATGATATAAGTAATCTTGTATCTATCATCCCTAATACGGCTATACACGCGGATGACACTAATATGATCACTATTATAATTGGTTGATAGTTTCTTCCGCGCATGCTCATTATTAACAAACGTGAGTAATTTGTTGACGTCGAAATTATTATATTATTCAAAAATGTCCGTTGAAATGGGAGAACTGATAGGAGAATTAGAGCTTATTTAAGTAATCTCATCTCCTCTTAAAGTCACTATTTTCATTAAGTTTCAATTACTTCCTCTACACAAGCTATGTACATAGTGTATAGAAAGGTATTGTATTGTACCCCAAAATTCGATACCGAGATTTCACCGGAAATACATGTTTTGAGACTCTCTGAATCCAAAAAAACCATTTTTATAAAAATGTCTGTGTGTCTGTCTGTCTGTATGTATGTGTGTATGTGTCTGTGGGCAGCATAGCTCGAAAACGAAAAGACCGTTAAAGCCCAAACTTGGTATTTAAGTTTGGTATCTTCCAAGGATACGACACGAAGACTTTAAAGAAAATCCCCCACCCCAAACTACCCTTTGTATGGAAAAAATTTCAAAATTTTTGATTTTCTTAAAAATGACTCTAACGATTTTAATTAAAATATCGTATATTAAAGATATTTACCTGACAAATAAAATATATATCTTGAATTTTCTGTGAACAGTTTCTAAAGACTACATTATTCTGGATGAATTTTACGGATTTGTGCATAACTGCTAAACCGTAAGAGATACTCAAAAACTTACTACAGAGAAAATGTAGACCACATTAAAACTCACAATTTATTTCATTTACATTTTTTTTCTTAGAGTTTATCGTTCCTTAAGATATTTCTGGCTTTTCTTTTTTTTTTTTTTTTTGTTATTTATGGACGCTCTTTAACTGCTTGGTTCTCAGCGTCCCATTCTAAATTGGTCGTGAAAGACCGCTTAATTTTGCTCAGAGGCCTCTCTATCAGGCTTGAGGTTCTTTTACGTGCCGTAAATCTACGACACGGGACCCACGGCTTTACTTCACTTCCGAAGGAAGCCATGCTAAGGATTTCTACACCCGAAAAAATCCATCGTCCTCCGCCGGGTTCTGGCTTTTCGTTCCAGCTTTGAAAAACGTCCTTTTCTTATACAGGAATTTGTTAACTCCTGTCCATACAAACAAAGGAACTTCAGTCACATAGCAACCAGCTTTTGAGTATCACTTTAACCTATGGTAATCCCTTATTTCGGTTTTACCTAAAGGAAGCAAATAATAAGACTATTTGTGCTAATTTTTTTCTCGATTAGCATGAAGTAAATAGAAGCATAAGCTTTTTAACAATAATTTGTTGCAGAGGTGTAGAAAAAGTCATGTGCATAAGATTTATTTTACTTTCGTTACAACGTACAATTCGCATAGTAAGTAAATACGGTATTGTATTCCACGCAGAAATTCTATGTCGAGGTTTCACCGGAAATATGTTTTAAGATCCATGAATTCATAAACAGCATTTTTTTTAGGAAACAGGTTAGTGCGTCTGTATCTGTGAAGAGCATTCCCAAAAACAAAACTGCGTTAAATATGGAATTGATATTTAAATACATCTTCTTCCAAGGATGGAACTGAATATTTTCAAGAAATGCGTTAAGATACGTTATGACAAATGAAATGTATAACTTTTTTGACTGGGAACAATCTCTTTATGTGGATGTCTTTTGCATAACTGGTAAACCGAAAGAAATAAACACAATCTTATTAAATAATAAATGTAGATCTTTTTAAATTACACAATTTATACCAAATAAAAACAATGGTTTGTATAGTAAGGCAGGTTACTGTTTAAATAATATTCCTGGCTGAAGATTCAAGTTTTCAAATACTTAACATTTTTCACAAGTGGTAAGTCGACATTTGTTTTTCTTTTGTTTACTCCTGGCTGTGCAAAGAGAACCACATTTCAAAGTTATCGCATAGCGACCAGCTTTTAAAAGATTTAACTACCGCTTTAGCCTAATGTATATCCTTATTTCGCTTTTAATTACAAGAAACTAAATAACAAAAACCGTTTCTGCTAATGTGTATCTGGATTATCATAAAGTAGTTAGAAGAAATGCTTTTGTACAAATGGTTACGGCATAGGCAAAGAAATTCAAGTGAATGTTTTAACCAATGCAAATAAGAAGGTATGCATGGTAATATTAGCGCATGCTCTTTCATCGCACTCACTAAAGAGTAATTAGCTACACGTACAAAGCAGGTAATTTGATTCAGGTTAAGGACATTAATTAATTAATTAATTTTAGTATATAATCTCACTGTTAAGATATTTTGCCAGGCGCTGCCATTAGCATAATTGCTACTTCTCTTAAGCTCGCAAGATTTAATTTGTAATTCTTTACTTTAGTGCTATCTATTTGTTTTAAAACTTAGTATATACTAAATAATTCTTTATTATTATACGTTGGTTCTACGACTTAACTTCTACGACTTAACTATTTAGGTATTAGTTTTGTCACTTTTACTCCGGTAATATCATATTATAAAGTTTTAAATATATCTTGTCTATTTTTGGCCTTCAAATTTCAAAAAAAAAATACGCCATTTATATTAAAAGATATCAAAAGTATTAGTTTGCTTTAGTTTTTTACAACAATTTCTATTGTTTTACTGGCTAACACACAGGTGACATCTAAATCATTCATAATTGACGTTCATATTGCAAAATTCAGAAATACCAATATTTGAAAACTGCTTATCACTGGCCATTGAAACATTGTGGAACCATCATTGGTGATTTGTTATTCGGTCAGTGGAGTCGCTTTATATGTAGTTGATTTTAAAACATTAGTTGCTCTTTTTTATCTCATAACGATGATTTCCAACACTAATACAAAAATACTGCGATATGCCATCCTGCCGATCCTTAAATTCTGTGTGTTCAGAGTTCTGAATCCATCATTGTTGAGTAAATAAGGGATTTCCGTGTAACTTGTTTTTAGTACCTTTCTGTGGTTTCGCCAAAGCACGCCAGTGAAGTATTGGGGTGTCCTTTATAGGGAAAATTCAGTTTTATCTCAATAAAAATATAGATAAACATAAGGCAATGGATTTGAACTCGCCTGAGGTTTATTTCTCTGAAATCCAACACATGGATAATATAGAATCCCTGTGTGTTAGGGTCAGATCACTAAGCGTTCATATTTGTTATTATTGACCAATTTTTACTTTCTCTAGCACATACATGTACATGTATACACAATTTACATAGTGGATAGAGAAGGTATTTTATTCCACCCAAAATTTGATACCGAGATTTCACCGAAATTACACGTTTTCTTAAAAAACACTTTTTAAAAACAAATCTGTGTGTTTGTGTCTGTGTACAGCATAGCTCAAAAACGAAAAGTCAATATTGGTATTAAGCTCATTATCTTCCAAGAATATGACACGAAGTTTTTCAAGAAAATTTCCCCACCTTAAACTTCCCTTTACATGGAAAATGTTTAAATGTGGAAATTAAACATTGGCTCGAACGATTTTGATTTCAATACCATATATTCATGATTTTTACATTACAAATAACTTGTATATCTCGAATTTCCTGGAATAGCCGAAGTCCTTTTTATTCTGGATGACTTTTGGATATCTAGTAAACCTAAGAGATAGACAAAATCTTACTACGCAAATGTGTAGATCTCGTCAAAACACACAATTCATGTCTTTTGTATTTTTGTTGTTTATGTTTCTGAGCTATTCATGGTTATTGGTTTCAATTTTAAGATATGTTCATTTTTCTCAGAAAGGAAGTCGCCCGCGTTTCTTTTGTTTCACTCATGGCCAAGCAAAGAAGTGAATTGCAATGAAAATCGCATAGCGACAGATTTATGAACATTTGACTATCGCTTTAACATAGTGCATTCCTTTAGTTCCCTTCTACTTATAAGGAACTAACTACTTATAAGGAACATTAGCATGGAGTAGAAAGAAAAATGCTTTGTAAGAAGTTTCTGGAACAGCTAGAGAAAAGCATGTGAGTGTAACATATCAGATTTTTCCCAACGACATTCCACTTTCCCTTCTTGATTGTTAAGGCTTATTGCACCAATAGATAATTATTACTGAAACAAATAGTCTCTTGCTTTCAATTCTAATTGTATATTTCAGAATGGTATAGTTTATAAAAGACTAAACTCTTTATCTTCGTTATGTGAAGTGCATTTTGCAGGATTTACACCTCAGTTTCTCCCAGTGAAAAAACAATAATGCTGTCGATATTCTTTCATTTTTCTTCGGTTTGTTCAACAAATTATTATAAGCTTTCAAATTAATATTTTATCTAGAATAAGCTCATAATATATGAGGAGTTTTAGCCCGATGGTCAGTCACTAATCGGGCAGGAATTGTGAAAGAAATAACCCGACCTCGACGTTCAGGTAAGGATGATACCGCGGTGGTGTTGCCATTTCCATTCCTAAGAGTCGTAATAATGAAAGAACACACCCCAGAACTTCCAGAGGGGCAGAAAACCCTCACGAGTACCGGGAATCAAACCTAGATTCCCTGCACAGAAGAAGTAGTGCTGCCACTGCCAAACGGAAGCACATCTTATAAATATACTTTGTAATGTTTTGTTTTAAAAACACATGTTACACAATAAGATTTCTTGGACAAGTTTAAATCTAAAATATGAATATATATCCAACTGTCAGTACTGTCAATAAGGGTTTTGTGAAAATTAAAAAAAATGTCTCCCCTAACATCATAGGTATATAACACACATTGAGCTGGATTTAAAATAGATCATTTATGAAGTGCAAAAGTAATGGTTCTTATACTCATCAATTACTCAAAGTTGGAATTCAAGCTCAAAAATCTGGTATAGTAATTATATTCATTATGCCAGAGCTTACTTATATAATAGCAGTGAAATAACTACTGTCATCGGAGAGGCAGTCAGACTTAAAACTTCAATGCCATAGCCAGGATTTGAATCTCCCGATCTCCGTCAAGTTGCTCTAACCGCTGGCTAACGTGATAATGTGCCAGAATAGCACTAAATTCTCCGGCTCACTCGCGTATTTGCAGGTATGAATGAATGAATGAATGAATGAATAAATAAGTGTATTTATTGACATAGCAATATCGCACATAGAATTTCAACAATCGCACGGGTCCACAGACCGTACGTGCTTTTGTAATACACATTACAAGCAATATTAAAACAACAACAACAAAAGAATTAAAAGAGTAAACACGAAAATAAAAAGACAAAGGAAATACACAGTCCAAAGCATTATTAACCAACAATAAAGAATTAAGAGTGAACCCGAAAATAAAAATACAAAGATATTCAAATATAGCAATTTAAATTTACAGCACAGAGTACACTTTCTTAAATGCACCCTCTTATAATAGAAAATTACACTTAAAAGACATATATATATACACAACATATATAAAACGATAGCACAACAGTGACTTAAGTATGACATAATATATATGTATGTAGAACAATGTAGTCACTTTTGTTTAGTTGATCTTATCCCCCCCCCTTCAGCCTCCTCAGATCTCAGCTGTCTTGCCTTAAGTATAAATTTACCTAGCCCGTCCATGTTTTCCGTGCCTGCCAGTAGCGTCCAACATGCTTCTAGCCCTACATTCGCAGTGGTAAAAAATCGCGGCAAAATTGTTTCCCGCCATTCCTACGTACCCCTACATCTTGCCAAGATGTGAGTCCACGACTCTTCCTCCTCGCAAATGGGACAGATTCTCGTACCATTCTCGTCAGAAATTTTCGTGCTCCTCCATGCTCCTAGTTTAATCCACGCGAGCCCCTCTCTAATGAGTTTGGTACCTGTTTTGATGTATTGCTCCATACCCCACTCCGATTTCAGCCCAGACTGTACTTCTAATGACACCTTCTCTGTGCATTGCGCAATTATTTGCTGTCTGTCAATATCACAGAGGCGGTGCTTAATTTTTCTCCAAATACTTCGCCTGTTTTCCTGCCCCGCCATCCAAATGTCTCCCATCCCAATGGTTTCCAACCCTTTCTTTAATTTTGATGCCCAACACAAGTAGTGACATGCCTTAATGGCGACTGACGAACTTCCTAAACACTTTTAAGTCCCGGGATTTATAACGTTTCTTATGTACTAACAAGTTGCCTAAATAATATATCGAATTATGAGTTTATATTCTCCTTTTTGAGATATTCTACTCCTAATAGTGCAAAGGAAATTCTAAACACACACATACACACACACTCTCTCAAACAAAATAAAAGAAGTTTTACTTAAACCAGGCCAATTTAAACTAAAATAATACAAAATTATAATTAATTGTAACGAACTAAATTATCTTTAAATGAAAAAATGAAAATGAAAAATGTTCACAAAAAGCAAAGCGGTTTTAAAACCATATTTATATCAGGCTTAGTGAATAATTTTGAGAATGATTAAAAACAATTTCTTTTTAAAGAAAATAACTAGAGAAAGTTATTTACTTTTATTCACTACTCTTGATATGCGCCATTTTTCTTGTTTTTTTGTTTTGTTTTTTAAATTAAACGCCTCACTGTTCTTTCCTAAGTGGAGGTACACAAAGTTGCAAAGTGGATAATAAGAAAAGAAAGATAACATTCTAAGAATAGATGTAATAAAGGCGACAAAATTGCTTCAAAGATCAGAAGGAAGGGAAAAAAAATATAAGAAATAAAAGAGATTGAAAAGTGAGCAAAAGAAGCGACAATACTGACACCTATTTTCTCTCTCTAATTTGAGAATCAACTACATTCCTGTTTTTTGGTGTTACGTTTAATTTTCTTAAAGTTCAGAGAAACGTTTGCGTGACGTCATACAACCATGAATTGGTTGCGCCTGTATTACCTTGGCAAGCACTAAATATATTAAAGACAAACCAGGCCAAAGGCCTTGGCTGAAGATGTGGGATATACTAGTCTTGTTTCTCTTCTGCTGCACTTCAAGATTTACGCTTTTGTATCTTTTCCGTCTTCACTTTTCACTGCCACCTCGTTTCTGGGTCTTCTTATGTCCCTTCTTCCTCTTGGTTGGTAAAGCATAGCCTGACGAGAGATTTTCTCTGCAGTACTGTTCCATTTTCTTCAAGTTTTTCTTTGAAAATGTCCATCTGATTCCTAATATCCTCGTTTCTTATACGGCCTTGCCTCGTAACACCTAAATTTTTCCTAAGAAATCTCATTCTGGTCGTTGTATATTATTTTATCGTGTTTTTAAGGATCCATAACTCATCTTCATATAGACCGAATCAGGTGGCCCAGGTGTTTCTCTGGGAGATTACCATCTGGAGCTTGTGGGATATATTTCCGCGGCCGATCCTTCTGACCCATGGTTTTTTTCGAGGGTTACCCCGGGTCATTAAGCAAATGCTGAGGAGGTTTCTTCATTTTATCTCCAGTCATCCAACCGGTCTTTTCAGGGTTTTAAACGACGGCGAGAGCTCGGTGGTGAGAGACTTCAGTGGTGGTAACTACGCTTTGGAAATGCATCTTTCGGCGGTAGGATAGCGTTGGAAGATGTATGTGGACCCAGGGAGTTTGAACAGACCTGGAGCGCGAGCTCTTAGCGCTCTCCGCTTCAAGATGAAGAACTTCTTGGAAACTGTTAGGGACCTTCCTCGGTGGCTCCCACCCAGTCGTTCGGCTTCGGCCGCTCGTTGTAATTACTCTCATGTCATCCCGTCCTCCTGGGGTCTGACTGCAATAACCCAACGGCTTCACTTTGGAATCCCCTCCGGAATCTCCCTCTCTCTCTCTTTCACACACACATACGCTTCCATATAGTACCCATGAGTTTAAAACTTTCATCTAGTTTCCTTTCTAGTTTATTTTGAAATCTTTTGTTATATTTCGCATATTGATTAATATTTATTAGTCAGAACATTGTAGATTAAGGAAACATCTACATTCAATGGGAATCTTCAAAGAGAACCAGCAAGTATGTTGTGTAATGCAGAGAAAGAAACCTCTCATACAATCTTAAAATGTGCAACTCCGGGTAGGAAAGGACTTAATAAACCCAGAATATGATCTTCCTAAAGAATATTTAGTTAATAAACTATTATAGTTCAGTAGAGATAAGGGACTATTTAAATAACACTACAAAGAAAAGAGATAATACAATAAACTTGAAGGTTTCAGTGTAAGGAACAATAACCCGACCACTTCTTTATCAAAAGTCAAGTCAAGTAGTCTTGTTTTGTACATCCTTGTCCTCGTATCATAGCTTATGTCACATCCTAAAAAGTTGAAGCCGTATACCTGCTCAAATGCGGAATTATTTATTTTGGAGTGGATGGGGTGTTTCCTAAGATTTGCCATGATTTTACTTTTCTTTGTTGATATATGGAGGTTATTTTTATTGTCCCTAATTGATGTAATTTATACACTGATTTTTGAAACTCATTCTCATTTTCTTTCAATATTGTGTCATCTGCATACATAAGTTTATTAGCATATTTATTTCTATTAATTCGTATACTCAGATTTCCTTCCTGTCTCCAGTTCTTGATAAATCATTTATATTTACATTAAAAAGATGGAACACAGGCTGCAGCATCCTTTAATTCTTTATTGGATATAATTTCTTCAATCGTATTGTTTCTAATTTTCATTTTTACTTTCTCTACACGCACGATGCAATGTGTATAGAGAAGGTATTGCATTCCACCCAAAAATTCGATACTGAGATTTCACCGCGTTTTACAGCTCCGTGTATCCAAAAAAAAACATTTTATAAAAAGATCCGTCTATGTGTGTATCCGTGTGACTGAACATGAAAGATATCTCAAAAACAAAAAGTCGGTAAAATACCAAACTTGGCATATAAGTTCAATATCTTCGAAGGGTGCGACACGAAGATTTTGAGGAAAATCCCTCCACCTCAAACTATGCTTTGCATTGAAATTTCTTCGCAATTTTTTTATTGTCTCAAAAATGGCTTTAAAGATGTTGATTAAAAGTAAAAATGGAAATTCTGAAAAACGTTCCATTTAAATGGTGTTTTGGGTAGGAGATTTTTCTTAAAAATCTTCGATTTATGTTATTGGAGGGCGACCGTGGAATATTTAATAAAGATGCACCTTGTTTCGTGCTCGCAATGAAGAGAGCTACATATCTCCTCTTCGCTGTCCTCGCCTACCAGTAGCACCCAATATGCACTTCGTTCCTTTAAAGTATTGAATGAGAATAGAGGAATAGAAAAAGAGGGGATTAGAGAAAAAATAATCACAGGCAGGAGATTTTTATGAATGAAGAGAGGGGGGAAATAAAGGAAACTAATGATTGAGAACAAGGGTAAATATAAATGAAGAGAGGGTATATAAGAAGGAAATAAAAACATAGTGAAGAAGACAGAAGCTGAGTAGGTAATCAATGGGTTGGCAGCCTCTTTGTTTTCAATTAATTACTGGTAGGTAGGCATGGGATGGCGTGTGCAGCTTGGCATCGCATGCGGACTCGTTTGTTTGAGGTGCACCCCCTTCCGGTCTGAAATTGGCGCTGTTCATGTTCTCCTCGTTATCTGGCAATAGCAAGTGACAGACAATGATGGATTTCAGCTTCGTTTAGCCAGCCAACCTTAACTTATAGCCGTCCTTCAACCTGATTCACTCTGAAGGTTCCTGATATCAGCACCCATCCGTTCATACTCTGGCATGAATCAACTGCTCAGCAGCTGATAAAAATACAATTATAAACCTCCTGGGGATCCGCTTGAAAATAAGATGCTATTAAGAAATTAATAATAAACATGATTAATATTAATCAGGATAAATTTCATAAGAGGAAAGGAGGTCATAAATACTCAACGACCTTCTCTACCCATCATGAATTCAACCTGCCTACAAGCCTTGTATAGATTTGGTTAAAATCGTGCATAATTGCTTTCTTACAGTATTCCTTCTAAGTTCCTGTTGTATTGTATTGCACCCAAAAATTCGATATCACTGGATACACGTGTTTTGTGATCCCTTAAGGTTAAAACATTCATTTTAGAAACATGTCCGCGCGCGCGTGTGTGTGGGATGAGTTTGTAAAATAAATAGATGGATTTTCATTTATGGACGCTCTTTAACTACTGTGGCTCTCAGCGTCCCATTCTAAGCTGGGCGTGAAAGACCGCTTAATATTGCTGAGAGGCTCATGTAAAAGAACCTCAAGCCCTCTCTATTAGGCTTGAGGTTCTTTTACGTACTGTAAATCTACGACACTGGACCAACGGCTTTACTTCCCTTCCGAAGGAAGCCATGCTAAGGATTTTTACACCCGAAAAAGTCCATCGTCCTCCGCCGGGTTTGAACTCGCGACCTCTGGTATATGAAGTTAGCATGGTAACCATTACATCACGGAGGACGATTGTGTGTGTGTGTGTGTATGTGTGTGTGTGTGTGTGTGTGGCCAGCACTTCTCTAAAACGAAAAGTTGGTTAAATACGAAACTTGGTAGATTTAAGTTCAGTATCTTCCGAGGATGCGACACGAAGATTTTCAAGAAACTCCCCCTACCCCTTTACATGGAACATATTTTGAAGATTTTGATTTTTTTAAAAATGCTCTTAACGATTTTTATTAGAATGTCATATTTTTAAGATCTTTTTATGACAAACGAAATGTATATCTTGAATTTTCTAGTAATAACCTCTGTTCATTATGGGTGACATTTGTATAACTAGCAAACCGTAAGAGATACACAACAATTACAATACAAAAAATGTAGATCTCATTAAGATATTTTGAGTTATTGGTTTTAATTTTAAGGTACTTAAACTTTTATCCGACGTGAGACATCTTTCTTTTCGTCTCTCTTTTGTTACTCCTAGCAAGCAAAAGACGAATTTCAATTGTTTCAAATAGTGACCACCTTTAAAAAAGACTTGACCATTGCTTTAGCCTAGTGTATTCCCTTGTTTTCCTTCTGCTTACAGAGAAGCAAGTAATTCTGGTAATGTTTATGTCAATTAGCATGATGTAGATAGAAGAATATATTTTTGTAAGGAAGATTTGTTTGTTTGTGGAAAAGCTAGAGCAAGTCATATGGATTGAGCATGTCAGATTTTTTTTTTATTATTATTTGGGATGACCGCTCGCCTCTCACCTAGATGGCTTGTGCTCGTTCCCAGGGGGCTGCATTTGGGATTTGTGGCGGCGTTTGGGCTGGTTTACCCCCGTTTTCCGGTTTTTTGCGGCGATTTATTCCACCAATTGCAACATAAGCATCTTTCCTGTTATTTAAACATCTTCCATCACCGTCTTTTCACGTCATCCACTTCTTCACTTTCATTCAAAGCATCGGGCTGATGACGCATTCTGGCTTCTCTGTTTTTCAACAGGCGTCTGACCCCAGGAGCTGGCTTGAAAGTCCTGGGGATGTATGTTTTGGTAATGAACAGAGAAACGAAATGAATGATTTGGGCTGTTGGAAAGTTTAACGCTATGTCTCACCAATCAAAGATTAACCTTACAAAAACCTGATGTGTTCCACTCACATGACTTTCTCTGCATCTCTGTAACAAATCACTGTTAAAACGCTTATCATTCTATCTACTATATGCTAATCAAGATACACATAAGCAGAAATGGTCTTATTACTTCTTTTCTTGTAAGTAAAAAGGAAATATGGGAAAACACTAGGTAAAGCGACTGTCAAATCTTTTAAATACTGGATGCCATATTATTGAAATCCGTATCTTTGCATTGCAAGGAGTTAACAAATTCCCGTATGAGAAAAGTTAAAACTGGAAGCAATAACAATGAATATATAAAAATGATCAATTGCACCAAAAAATATATATGACACAATTAGTCTGTTTTAATATCTATATTTTTTGTGTAGTGAAGTGAAGTTTTGTCTATCTTTTATGGTTTACCGATTTTATTATGCAAAATCCATTCAGAATGAAGAGCTCTTCAGAGGATTTTCCCAGGATATTCAAGATATGCATTTTATTTTACATGTAAATATCTTTAATATACGGTAATTTAATCAAAATCGTTAGGGCTATTTTTGAGGTAGTCCAAATTTTCGAAAATGTTTCCCTTTAAAAGATAGCTTGGGGTGTGTCCTGAAAGATAATAAACTTAAATACCAAGTTTGGTATTTTACCTTTGAGTTATCGTGTTCACAGACACACGGACCTTAGTCTAAAATTGTTTTTTTCTAAAGAGATCCAAATGTAATTCTGATGAAATCCCGGTATCGAAGTTTTGGAGAGCGATACATTTTGTACCTGCTTATCATGTCTATGTAGAGATAGAAACCATCAGTCATATTGATATACCAATATTTGACATAGGTACTGCGAAGACTGCTTTCAGATTTCTCTTGTATATTCTTTTCGTTCTAAAGACGATAGTATCAATTTCATTCAGCTACTTCAAAGCTCTGCCTTCTATTTTATTTAAATGAACTCATTCAAATTGTATCTTCTCTCCAGTCTGTTTGATATTACCATAACTACTTAGATTCATCCATCACAGGAAGAAAAAATTATCTAGTGTTACGTTTACACAATCTTCTCCAGAAACTGTCTTTAAATTTTGTAAAATTTTACCTTCTATATACGTACTGTGTACGTAGTGAATAGAGAAATCATTGCATTCGACCCAAAAATTCAATACCGTGATTTCACCGAAATACGCCCTTTTTGGCTGCCTGTATCAAAAATAGAAGCATTTTTGGAAAGAGGTCCGTAAGATGTGTCCGTGTGTGTGTGAACACGAAAACTCAAAAACAAAAATCTGATGTGTTCCATTCACATGACTTTCTCTACATCTCTGTAAAAAACTATTGTTAAAAAGCTTATTATACTATTTACTTCATGCTAATAGAGAAAAAATTAGCAGAAATAGTCTTATTACTTCCTTCCCTGTAAGTAGAAGCGAAATAAGGGATTACCATAGGTTAAAGTGATAGTCAAAAGCTGGATGCTATGTGACTGAAGTTCTTTTGTTTCTATAGACGCGAGTTGACAAATTCCTGTATGAGAAAAGTAAGTTTCAAAGCTGAAATCAAAAAACAAGGAATTCTAAAAAAAGATCAACTCCACAAAAAAAAAGCATATGTATAAAATAGTGTGTGTTTTAACGTGTTCTACATTTTTGTGTGTTAAGTTTTTGTCCATCTCTTACGGTTTAGCACTTATGCAAAATTCCGTAAAATTGATCCAGAATAAAGTAGTCTTCACAGACTATTCCTAAAAAATTCAAGATATACATTTTATTTTTCAGGTAAATATCTTTAATATACGATATTTTAATCAAAATCGTTAGAGCCATTTTTAATAAAATAAAAAATTTCGAAAAAAGTTCCATCTAAACGGTAGTTGGAGGAGGGGGAATTTTTTTGAAAATCTTCGTGTCGCATCCTTGGAAGATACGAAACTTAAATACCAAGTTTGGTATTCAATGGTCTTTTTGTTTTTGAGCTATGCTGTCCACAGACACACAGACAGACACACACACACACACACACACACACACACACACACGGATCATTTTGTAAAAATGCCTTTTTGTATTCAGGGGGTCCTAAAACATGTATTTCTGGTAAAATCTCGGTATCGAATTTTTGGGTGGAATACAATACTTACTCTAATCACTATGCACATAGTACGTGTAGAGAAAGTAAACAGTCGGTAAAACACCAAGCTTGATGTTGGATAGGTAGAGTCAGACGGAAAAGTTCAATGTCATAGCCAGGATTTGAACCACGGATCTCCCGGTCTCTAGCCGGTTGCTCTTCCCTGAGCTAAAATGGCAACATGCATATCACTGACTCGCATGTCTCCCGGTGAACCACAAGGTGATCTCAAATTTTGTGATGACGACCCCAATGGTAACTTACAATGTTGTAAGTATTTTAAGTCCCAGGATTCATAGTAGGTATAGCTAACCAATGTGTATTAATATAATACCCATTATTATTATTATTATTATTATTATTATTATTATTAATAGCTAAACTATGAATTTCTTGAAAACCTTCGTGTCGTTCCTTTGGAAGATACTATACATAAATACCAAGTTAACAACTTTTCGCTTACGAGTTATTCTTTCCACACACACACACACACACACACACACATAGGGACCTTTTTCTAAAAATGCTATCTTCGAACTCAGGAAATAGAAATGGCGTGTTATTTATGGACGCTCTTTAACTGCTGTGGTTCTCAGCGTCCCATTCTAAATTGTGGTGTTTTGGCTTCCAGCCACGGAATCCGCTCGGTAGCTACCCCACCCATGGGGTTGCGGTTCTAAGTGCCGGATATAGACCAGTGTCCACTCGGAATCGAGAAAAAGTGAGAAGCTGCGACAGGTAGCAATCCTGGTCATGATAGGCAACATTCCGGCTGGAAGTTTTACTTATGGATGCTCTTTGACTACTGTGGTTCCCATTCTATATGAAAGCGTGAAAGACAGTCCAGAGGTCTTTTCATTAGGCTTGAGGTTCTTTTACGCGCCGTAAATCTCGACACGGGACAAACTGCTTTACTGCTCTTCCAAAGGAAGCAATTCTGGGGATTTTAACGCCCGAAGGAATTAATCGCTCTCCGCCGGGGTTGAACCCAAGACCACCTTGGGTACAAGAGGTTAGCTTGATGACCTCTAAATCACGGAGGGTGACATCCCGCTTGGGAATGAGTTATACTGACAAGTGACCAATCCCCGTATCGGTTGGGTGTTCAAGTTACTCCTGATAAAGAGCCTCGCAGCAAAATTAAGTGATCTTTCACACCTATTAAGAATGGGAGAACGCTGAGAATCACCGCAGTTAAAGAGCGTCTAGAAATAAAAGCTTTAATTTTTACTTTCTCAATACACAATATGTACATAGTGTATAGAGAAGGTATTGCACTCCGTCCAAAATTCGATACCGAGATTTCACCGGAAATATATGTTTTAGAGTTCCCTTTATCTAAAAAAAGGATTTTCGGAAAAAGGTCCGTGTGTGTGTATCCGTGTGTCTGTGAACACGATAACTCGAAAACGAAAAGTCGGCAAAATACCAAACTTGCTATTTAAGTTTGGTATCTTTCAGGGATTCGATTTTGAGATTTTGTGAAAAATCCCCCCACCCCAAGCTACCCTTACATGGAATTTTTTTCGAGAATTTTGATGTTCTCAAATATGGCTTTAACGATTTTGATTAAAGTTTCGCATATTAAAGATATTTACACATAAAATGTATATCTTGAATTTTCTGGGAGTAGCCTCTGAAGAGTATTTTATTCTGGATGAATTTTACGGAATTTTGAATAACTGCTAAACCGTAAGAGATGGACAAAACTTTAATACACGAAAAATGTAGAGCACGCTAAAAGACACAATTTATGTTACATACATTTTTTTCGTGGAGTTCATCGCTTTTGAGACATTCCTTGATTTTGGTTTCTGCTTTGAAAAACACACCTTTCTTATACAGGAAATTGTCAACTGCAGTCCATACAAACAAAGGAACTTCAGTGACATAGCAACTAGCGTTTGACTATCACTTTAACCTATGATACTCTCTTATTTCGCTTCTACTTACAAGGAAGCAAGTAATAAGACTATTTCTTTTAATTTTTTCTGATTAGCATGGAGTAAATAGAAGTATAAGCTTTTTAAGAACAAATTGTTGCAGAGATGTAGAGAAAGTCATGTTAATGGTACACATCAGATGTTTAATTGATTCAGTTCTGCAGTGAGCATAAGGCCGGCAATCGTATTGGTAGCCCCAGACCGAAAAGAGTTGTGGCAGCATGCGATTATTATTAGTATTATTATTACTATTATTAGTATTGTATTCTTATTGGTTGTAGTAGCAGTAGATTAACGTTTTTTAACTCGGTAGATATTTCGGACGATGAATAAAATCGAGAAATTAAGCTTGGAGTACATGGCGTTTAAAGCTACTCGATATTCGCCTTCTCAAAATAAGGGAAAACTCCGGAGAAATCTTATCTGGGTAACACATTTTAATTGAGATTCGAACTCGTGACGGAATTATAATATTATTATAGGGACATTTATTAATTATTCTATTTTACTTACTTTAACCAGGTAGGTCATATGGTGGTTGAATTAAAATAACTGAAATAATGGGGTGTTCATCGAATTTAGAGCTGTCTTCTCAGAATAAGCTAAAACTACGTAAAAAAATCCTATTCCAATAATTTTAATTGTTTTCTCACAGAAACCGTTTTAGGACAGGAGGTGGATAGGTAGAGTGAGACTGAAAAATTCAATGCTATAGTCGGGATTTAAACCACGGATATTCCGTTCTCTAGCCGGTTGCTCTACCACTGAACTACCATGGCAACATGCCGGCACGACATTGAATTTTTAGACTGTCTCGCATGTTTCTTTGTAAACCACAAGGTGATCTCAAATTGGAATAATTGTTTTTTCACACAAGCCGTGTGTAGGACAGGAGTTGGATAGGTAGAGTCCGACAGCAACCGGCTAGAGACCGGGAGATCCGGGGTTCAAATCCGTGCTATGGCATTGAATTTTTCAATCTGACTCTACCTATCCAACTGATCTCAAATTACTTTGAGATGACAACCCCAATGGCGACTTACAATGTTGTAAGTACTTTAAGTCCCAGGATTCATAGTATAGCCGTCTTTTATGGACAATTGTGATAATTTTGAACCAAGGATCTCATGGTCTCTAGCCGGCTGCTCTACCACTGAGCAACCATGACAACATGCCGGCATACATTGAATTTCTCAACTGACTCGCATGTTTCCCACATGGTTCAAATCCCGGCTAAGGCATTGCATTTTCCAGCCTGATTCTACCTATCCAACTCCTGTCCTACACACGGTTTCTGTGAGAAAGCAATTAAAATTATCACAGTTGGCTATACTATTAATCCTGGGATTTAAAGTACTTACAACATTGTAAGTCGCCATTGCGGTTCAAATCTCCGCTATGGAATAGAATGTTTTAGTCTGGCTCTACTTATTCCGTTAACTCACATTAACTCACTCGCAACCTGTTGGATGTGAGGCGGAAATGCTACCAGTACATTATAGCGAAGGGTGCAACAGTTTTGGCGCTCAGTTTGGATACCTGGAAGAATAACTAATGCAACTGTGGCAAAGGCGAGGTGTTGTTTGCAAAGACAATGGTCAGAGACCTTCTTGTGCCGAAATCTGGACCTGCCTAATGCCGAAAAGGAAGAGACATGAGGATTATGTGTTATTGTGTAAGCTGATAATAGAGGTGACAGTAATGCGATCTGCCGGGCCGTGAAATCCATCGCGCAGGCGACCGACCAGAACAGGTCAAAAGCATGCCTCCAAATGTTCTTAAAGGAATTTTGGGCACACAAAAGGACCCCCTAATAAGGCCACGTCTCGATGCAGTGAAGCCAGTAAGGCGTACCGACATTTTTCGGCAACAATAGCCTAACTAGATTTTAACACGGCTAGTGAGGTTATGTTCAAGGTGATGCTTGTTTGTCTTTCAGTTCGTTACTCGGTTCAACGCCATTGCGTTGCACCGCAAAATACCAGATTAAGCTCGGTCCACAAGAAATAGGGAACGCTAGCCGAAGCACAAAAGTAGTGATAGAATTTCAGAAATTTTGATTCACAACAAAGTTGTTTGATCTTGCTAAATGAATGCAAATTAACCATCTCTGATATTTATTACATCACTTCAGAAACAATGCGATTCCTGCCTAAACGGAGTTGTAACTATAATTTTGCAGGTCATACTAAGCTCTGTGTAATATACAACAACGCTAACGTGTGCGCCTCGCTCCGGAGGTCATGAGTTCAATCCTGAGGTTGTTTTTCCAGACCCATGGTTTTTTCTGGGATTTTCCTGGTCGCAAGCCGAATGCTGGAAGAGTTCCTTGCATATCCCGAATTTCCAGTTAATTTATTTATTTACATTTTATCCTGGTAGGAGTCAAGCCATTAGGTCTCCTCTTACACTCTACCAGACAGTACAGAGAGTAAAAGACAATACGACATGGCGTTAAAGTGAAAAAGCAAATATGCAAACCTGTCTTTGCAGTGTGGGGGTAGCGTGTCTGTCTTACATTCAAGATGTCCCGAATTGAAATCTCACTTAAGTTTTAGGGGACCTTCATGGATTCAAATCTTTTGAGCATATTTTTGCCTATTTTATTCATCGTCTGATATAACCAATCAGATTAAAGGACGTTAAACTACAAAAACGCAATTTATTACAACCTAATAAAACAAATATACAACAGTACAAAAATATAATAGAAATAAATTAAAACAAATCATAACAAAAGCGGTACTAGTACAATATTTAATATTTAAATGTTGCATACATTAGTAACTAGTACATAAAATAGCAGTAATGGTAAACGAATGATGTGAGGCCTTTAACATTTTACCAAAGCAATAGATTAGGTTGAAGTTGTAGTATAGTAGTAGTAGTAGTAGTAGTAGTAGTAGTAGTAGTAGTAGTAGTAGTTTTTGTTGTTGTAATAGTAGTAGTATATAATATTTATTAATTGCATAATATTTTACCAATTGCGTCATACAATCTCATTGGTCAGATAACCGTACAAATCAAAAAGAAAGTACACTCTAATATGACACATCCACACACTCGCCGCACTTACAACTAAACCCTCGTATTCACGATGCTAATATACAAAATATGTCTATACAGTATTTACACAAACACCTTATCTCTTAGCACACTACTTCCATTATGTATGTTACCAGGTTTGGCCAGTTTTGTCTTTCAGAATCAAGCCCCAGCATGCTGTCCTCGGTCTTTTTTAAATTAAAAAACCTCCGTTAATAGCTTTTTCCTAACATTCTTTATCTCCTCGCAATCTGTCAAAGTATGTATGAAGTCTTTCTTATCCCCTGAAAATGGGCAAATTGGTTTTACAGAAAATGTATGTCCTAATTTTCCTCTTGAGCTGTAGTACCTTATGTCTTCTAAAAGGAAATTCTAACGACCAGCTAATGTTTTCGTGAATTATGAGTTTGTATTATGAGCAGGCATAGCAAGAATCAAAGAGTTTCGTTAGCCAGTTTCGCGATTATGACAGTCAAAAAGATATTTAAAGTGACCTTTTAGATGTTTTAATGCAAGAATGAAGCACTTGATACACAAATGATAAGGAGTCAAATTTTCTTCGATCCCTAAGTTGGAGCCCATGAAGTATTTCGAATGATGGTGTAACATGGTCAATTTGAGGGAAATTGTATACAAAGTGTACACACGTATTCTGACCCCGTTGAAGTTTTTCTAGAGTCGAAATTTCAGTTAAGTTAGTAAGAGTTAAGTCTTATCATTTTCTATTCCTAATACTTCCTTGTCGCCTGTTTCAGAAATTAAGGAACCAGACGGAAACCGCAAGATCCTTGGTGCCGGTGAAATCTAGGTGTCGATTTTTGGTTTGAAAGCAATCTTTGTTACTGTAGGTAAATAGGCGGGGAAGCAAAAGTCCATCAAAAAAACAAAAAAATGTTGTCAATATAAAGCCTAGGTTGGAATACCGGATGTTCTTGAAGCTCTTCGTGTGCAAACTTGGAAACTACTATACCTAAATATCAGCCTTAGCAGTTATCCAGTTCTTCGTACATGCAAGCGGACAAAGATTGAACCAGGTGGCTCAGGCGTTTCGTTTGAGACTGGCATTCAAGAGGTAGTGGGATTGGTTCCACGCGCTCAACCAAACTGACACACGTATTTCTTTCGTGATTTTCCCGGATTAATAGGCTAATGTTGGGGAGGTTTCTTCATTTCACCGAAATTCTTTTCCTCTCATCTCATCTCCATTTCATTCAAATGGTCTCTTTTAGAGTTGTAAGTTCGGCGACGACTGCGGTGATAGAGCCCTTCCGTATGGTGCCTACGCTCTGGAAGTACTGCTCTCGGCGGTGGGATGGCGTTGGAAATCGTCTGTAGACTCAGTTTGGTAGACTGGGGCGCGGGTCCCTAGCGCTCCTTGCATCGAGAAGAAGAATTGCCTGAAAACTATTAGGTACCCTCAACGGTGACTACCTCTCCACCGTCCGGTTACTCTCATCTTATCCTCCTGGAGTTTAATGTGCAATTAGCCAATAGCTGCATTGTGGAATCCTCTCCAGCATCACTTACTACACACATGCACACACTCACGCACACACATACACAAGCGTAGTAATTTTCCAAATAATTATTTTTTGGATTTAGTGCAACTCGCAATGTATATTTACGATGAAAATGCCACAGATGTTTACTTTCTTTACATGTATTCCACCCACGAATTTGATACACAGACTTCACCGGAAATATTTGTTTTGAGGTCCTTTAAGCCCAAAATAGCATTTTTAGGAAAAGGTCCAAGTACATGTGTGTAAACCTGTGGAGAGCATAGCTAAGAAACTAAAAGACCGTTAAATAACAACTTAGTAACTTCCGAGGGTGCAACACAAATATGTTCAAGAAAGTCTCCCCCACCCCAAACTATCCTTTACATGAAAAAGTTTTTGAAAATCTTGTTTTTTTAAAAAATGGCTCTAACGATGTTGATTAAAATAAGCATATTATAGATATTTACATAACAATCAAAATTTATATCTTAAATTTTTCTGGGAATGCCTTCTGAAGACTTGTTCATTCTGGATTAATTTTGCTGAATTTTGTATAACTAGTAAATTATAAGAAATAGACAAAAGCTTACAACTCAAAAAATGTAGATATCGTTAAAACACACAATTAATGCCATATGCATTTTTGTTGTGGAGTTAATGGTTTCCAAGATATACCCTGTTGTTGGTTTAAAGTTTACATATGTAACTTTTCTCAAAGTGCCCACCTTTTCTTACATGCTGTTGTTTCTGCTAGCGTTGCGAGGTGAACCGAACTTCAATTGTTCACACAGGAACCAGCTTTTAAAGGATATGGCTGCTGCTTTAGCCATATTTCCTTTTTACTTATCAGGAATCAAATAGTAAGACCAATTCTGATAACGCTTATGTAGATAAAAGATTCTCTTTTGTAAGAATAGTTTGTTTGCAGAACGGCTAGAGAAAGTCTCGTGAATGGAACATCAGATTTTTTGGATACGTTTGCATAACTATTTCTATTGGTAGGTGGTAGATAAAGCAAAGAGAAACAAAGAAATGTTCAGTGCAACTGTTTTACAATAAAGTCATGAATTAAAGTAATTTGTTTATTTTCTTTACAAATTTGCCAAAAAAAAAATATTGTCACATAATCGAGAAATTGTCCACTCATTTGATACATCATTATTCTGCAATTAAATCTACAATCTGCAATCCCGATATTTGATTAGGTAGCATAAACTACTCACAACGTGGAGGTATACAGCAAGTTTTTCTATAGAACTAGTAAAATGCATTTCCAATGGATGGTTTTGTAAGTAATAAAGTGCTGAAAATATCCATATGTACAAAACGGTAATTTTATTATTCTTTTGAAAACTTCATGAGCAATAATTACACTTAACAGTGAGTAAGTGAGTCGTCTTTACTCCCTTTACCACATACAGTAGGTAGGGGAATTATTGTATTCCGCACAAAAGTTTGATTACCAAAATTTCACCGGAAATATGCTTTTCGTGACTTCTTGAATTAACAAATAACAATTTTAGAAAAATGCCCGTGTTTGTGTAAACAGAGTACAGTACAGTACTCAGATATGAAAAAATCTGCTAAATACCAAACGATATGAACATATTTTAAAATTGAAAAAGCGAATACCTCTGAAATGACTAGCTCTAGCAAACAAAAACAAAAAACCAAAACAAAACAAAAAAATTAACAAAAAATGTGCACGAATTTTGTTAAACTCATTCAGAATGAAGAGGACTCAGAAATTCAGCATATTCCTTTTATTTTCCATTCAAAAATGTTAATATACTTATTTTAATCAAAATCTTTAGAGCCATTGTTTAGAAAAATCGAACATTACACAAAATATGCCATATAAAGGGTAGTTTTTTGAGGGGCTGAACTTTCTTGAAAATGTGTGTATCAATCTTGGGAGACACCAAACTTAAGTTGGTTTTTAACTGACTTTTTTGTTTTGAGTTATGATGTGCACACACACACACACACACGCACACACGCACACACACGTCCAGTCGCTCATAAATACCTTCTTTATATATTTTTTTAAAACAGGCGTCGTCAAGACATGTATTTCCGGTGAAATCTTGGTTTTGAAGTTTTGGCTGGCATACAATATTTTCTCTACTACTATGCGCATTATACTTACGTACTAGAAAATGTAATACTATATATATATTAACGATATTTACGCGGAAAATAAAATGTTTACTTTGAATTTTCTGAGAATAGCCTCTAAAGATCTCTTCATTCGAGGACAGCAAACCGTAAGAAGACTTACTACACAAAAAACACATAGTTTTCATTAAAACACAGGATTTAAGACATTAATTTTTTTGTATAAAATTAACCACTTCCGAGATACTCCTGGTAATTGGTTTCGGTTTTAAAATACTTAAACTTTTTCTCACATGGGAATCTGAAGTTCCTATTTCTTTTGTTTTACTCCTAACTATGCAAAGAAAATCGAATTTAAATCGCATAGCAGCCAGCTTTTTAAACATTTGATTCTCGATTTATCCTGTGTATTCCTTATTTTCCTTTTACTTATAAGGAACGAAATAATAACACTATTTATACTACATACATTATTTATACTAATGTTTATTTTGATTAGCAAGAAGTAGAAAGGAGAATACTTCTGTAAGAATAGTTTGTTACAGAATAGGTAGTGAAAGTCATGTGAAAGCAACACTTTTTTTTAACAGAGGGCTCTAGAATGTGTAGTTCCAGTGAAATCCCGGTATCGAATTTCTAGGTGAAATACAATACCTTCTTTAGTAACGTACTATGTACTAAGAAGAGAAACTAAAAATTGAGCATGTAGCTCGCTAGTGTAGATGTTTGGTTATTTATATGTATTTTCAGCTTTCCCATTTTCTGCACCTTTCTCAATCTTTACCTGTCGCGGTTGTTATGCTCACAGAATAGCGGTCGTCTTGTTTCTCAAAGCAGAGTTTCTGTAAAGGATCTATTCTTGTCGGCTGCAAAAAGAACATCCTCTGCAGAAAGGTGGAAAGAAAACTTGTTTGTTGGCCCAATTAGGTTGTTTATACTTGAGTTACTACATTTCTGAGGACTTGGAGGACCAGGGACCCCTATTCTAATAGGATAAACATTACATTATCGTGTTTGAAGAAAAGGTGATGAGTTGAGGTTGGATATTAGGACCAAAGGAATGTTCTCAGACGTATAATATTCCCCAAGTCCGCTTTGAAAGCAAACTATCATAATATCCCCTAGATGAAAATAAGAGTGTGCATTCTCTTTTTACCTTCTCTAGTAGGTATGTAGAATGTACATAGTTGGAGAGGGAATTGTATTCTACCCAAAAATTTCATACCGAGATTTCACCGGAAATATATATAATTTGAGGACCTCTGAATCAAAAAAGAAGCATTTTAGTTATGTGTTTGTGTGGTTTCTCTCTCTCTTGTGCCTGTAGACAACATATCTTAAAAAATAAAAGATTTCGACTCAAAGGTTTTCAAGAAAATCTCCTCCACTCCAAACTACACATTAATTGGAAATTTTTTTTTGAAAATGTTGATTTTCTCACACATTTTTATTAAATCATCATATATTAAAGACATTTAAATCACAAAAAACAAGATTATCTTGAATTTCCTAGAAAATGGTTTCTGAACTTGGCATAATTGGTAAACCGTAAGAGATAGACAAAAACTTACTGTGCAGAAATGCAGATCTAGTCAAAACATTACATTTATATTCATTATATTTTTATGTAGAGTTAGCTGTTTCCGACATCTTCCTTGTTATTGTTTTCAATTTTAGGATACTTATCCTTTTCTCAAACAGCAAGTCGTCCGTGTCCCTGGCCAGGCAAAGGAGCGAATTTAAAAAACAATAGCATAGAGACCAATTTTAAAACATTTGACTATCCGTTAGCATATTGTATTTCTGTAGTTTCCTTCTACAAATATGGTAAGGAACTAAGTGATACCATTCTGCTAATGTTTATCTCTTTTAGCATAGACTTGAAAGAAGAAGTATAACAGATAGAGAAAATCCTGTGAATATAAGACATAAAAATTTTACTTTCTCTACTGCTTACCTATAGTATAAGAATTATTGTATTCCACAAAAAAATTCGCTACTGTGATTTTAGTAAAAATATATCTACGTTTTGAGACCTCTCGACATTTTTTGGATGAATATCCATGTGAACCTATGAACAGCGTAACTCAAAACGAAAATACGTTAAATACAAACCTTGGTATTTAAGTTCAAGTCCTCGAAGGTTGCGACAAGAAAATCTCTCAACCAAAAATACCAGGAATACACTGTACCTTTCAACATTATACTTTCCTCCACAGCATTCCATTCAGATGTTTAATTATTCCTTTGAGCACCCTATTTTTCCTAGGTCTCATCATCAATAACTGATTTGATATTATTTATAATTTTAGGTACTGCAATTCCATTTTTTTTTTCATTTTTATTGCCTCCTTGAGGTTCTAAAAACATATTCAAAATTTGAAGAGATCTCTTTGGAATTGTGAGCTCTCTCTTTTTCTGACATGATGCTCAGTTTTAGTACGAATAAAAATTATAGCAAAGTTTTCAAAAAGAAATCAGATACTCAAATATACGTGATATAAATTTTCAGTGTTAACAGGGCGCCTAAGTATGTCTAGTGAATCATCTGAGTAGTTCTTAAAATCAAATTATTAAACAAATTATAAGTTTTATTAAACTACTTAAGTAAATTTAAAATCAAATTAATACATTATCTCTCTTCAAAAGAGGTATTAAATTATTAATAATTTTAATATGACATATTAATGTTATTTTTTAACTAAGAATAGACCTGTTATAATTTGAATTCCTAAACATAATCCTAAAAGAGAACCACGTGAATTTTCTCACATATCTCTAATATTGTGAATATGAAAGCCATGGAATACAACAAATTATAGCTATTCTGGATCAAAATCGTAAATATTTTTACAAAAAAATTATTGTGAAAAACTATTTGGAAGTATTGACTAGCTTTAAAACAATGAACTGAACAGTAACAATGTGCTTCACCTTTCCTTGCGCTATTGGAACAATATTGCACCCACGATGAAATAAAAAGAATACATTTAAATGCTGATAAGTACACGGAATGGAAATGCCGACGTGCTTTCAAAGTAAACGTGGCCCGAGGGGCTCCAGGCTTATGGGCAGACTTAAAACAGATTATCAAATAGTATAGTTGGTTGAATGTCAATATAATATTGTTTCCTATATTATTTCGTTAAGAGACTCAAAGAAAAAGAACTCTTTATCTCTCGATAACAATTTGCGTTAAGTGATAGCATTCTTTTTATCTCTTCAACCGCCAGTCTATCTATTAGATACTTACAGGTAAGAGATACGCCGTTGGATGCGTTTAATCTGACCCCATCCCTGCTAGAGCACATCGTTTCCCGAATCTGGTCGCCCTTAGGGTCTCCATCTCATCCATCCCTCCCAGAGATCATGTTAGAAACACAAAAGATCCCATGTGCCTAGGTCCTACTACTGGTTTCGGGTCCCTCCATGATATACACTTCTTTTTTACAACCATTTTAACATAAATATTTTGCCTTAATCATAAACAGCTAGTTGAAAGCACAAAGGCATACAACATCATTTACATAAATGGAAATATAAGCCATAAAACACGTTTTTGTCACATTAACTCAAATTGGTTGGTGATTGAGACCTTTCTTTTAATATTTAAAAAAAAGTAGGAACACAATTTACATTGCAATGACTAGTTGTTACACAAAACTGCCATCTATGATGCTATCGGATGAGATACAAAAGAATGCTCATTAACACCGTTCCTATCGACAAGCTTTTGTTTGGTTATCATAGCAAGCTCGTACCAACACAGAAAAAACAGGAATTTTCTGTAATGGATTTTTTCCCCGCGTTATAAACACCCTAGTGCCATGAGCGGGAATGTATTTGCAAATTACAGGATTTTTATTGCACGTCCAGCCTAGGAGAAGAAAGGAAATACTGCACTTCCGCTGCAAAACAGGTTCTGTAATAGAATAAAAACAGGATTTTATGGATCAAAGGATACATGATTACTGCTCCAGCGCCTCATTATTTCTAGATTGCACCTACTTCATTTTTATGTCGAACAGTGAACGATTTGAAAACAGATGTCCTCACAGCTGCAGCACTACCACCCAGTTTTGAAAAGTGTCTCTATTATAACAGAAAATGTACATGGAAGATGTAAAAATCTTTAACACAAAATTGTACGAATCAAATCATATTATCCTGATAAGAATATATTTTTCGTTCATGATTTCTTCAACTGAATATTTAGATATAACTACACTCTCTCATCTATAAGTTTGTAGAATAAATACCTATTCTCAATAACGGGGAACAGGAATCTAAAAGAGAACAATACAGTTAAAACCTTGAATTATAACAAGAGCGTTCACAATACATAGAAGCTTACCAGAGTTCATTTAAGAAAACCAGAGGTCAAATTTTAACTTTTCTGTTCCCGGGATAGCTGAGTTGTATTCATAATAGAAGTTATTCAAGAATTCTGTGAATTAAACTCCCCGTTAGCTCCCGCTAATCGCAGGTAGGGAAACAAATTGTAAACAAAAAACAGCTGAAAGCTGCATATAACAATAAAGTTTAATCCAAGTTTATTATAAATTGTATGACACTTACGCGAGATGCTTAAAATGGTAATAGCATGGCGTTTAAAAATATTTATCACGGCAAGTTTCCAGTGTTTAACACCCATTATAATGACTGAATAGTAAACAAGAGAAAAAATCTCAGGTGTTCCGTTCACATGACTTTCTCTACATCTCTGTAACACATTATTGTTAAGAAGCTTGTTCTTCTCTCTACTTCACGCTAATCAAGTTAAACATTAGTAAAAAAAGCCTTATTCTTAGTTCCTTACTAAGCAGAAAGGAAGTAAGGGAATACACTAGGCCAAACAGAGTTTAATAACAATAATGTGGTACAGAGATGTAAAGAAAGTCATGGGATTGGAGCACATAAGATTTTTGTTAGTTTTATTCTAGAAACTCCCTCCCACATGCATACTTTCAGAATCTGTGGGGAATAGGGGATGATTCCAGTTATGGATTGAGAAGCCAGAACGCACGCCACTTGACTGAAGAGGTGCTCCTCACAACCTTCATGTCACATCTTGGAAGTTACTGAACTTAAATACCAAGTTACCAAACAAACTTTTCGTTTTTGAGTGCACATAGACACATACATGGACTGTTTTATAAAGGCGTCTATGGATTTAGAGGTCGTCTAAACATGTATTTCAATTTGGGATTTTTGGGTGGAATGCTGTAACTTCTCTACCTACTCTGTACGTTGTTCGCGATAGAGAAGGTAACAATGTGTGAGCTATATTTACATAACTTTCTCAATTTATGCTGCAGGACACTGTTCTTACAAAAGTTTATTTTTTTGCTTAATACACATCAACATAAACTTCAGCAGAAATGGTTTTATTAAATATATTACATTTAACAAGGTGAATAAGGAAATACAATATGCTAAAGTCACTGAAATCTTTTAACGACTTCCTATTTTAGAGAAGTATAAATTTTGAAAAATAAAACAGGAAATATCTCAGAAATGGTAAGCTCCACAACAAAATTAATGTAATATTTGACCTAAATTGTATGTTTTGATGAGATTTTTTGTGTTATAACTTTTTGTCTACCTCTTACGGTTTTCCGATAAAGGAAAGTCATTTAATGAAGATAACTTCCAAATGTAAGACAAGAAATTCAAGATATGCATTTTATCATTTAAATATATTTCAAAAAGGCATTTTAATTAAAAACATTGGAGCTATTTGCTATAGAATCAAAATGTTCGAAAGTTTGTCCATGTAAAGTTTGGTTTGGGGTGGAGAATTTTCTTGAAAAGCATCTTATCGCATCTTTGGAAGATGCTGAACTTAATTATTAAGTTTGGTATTTAAACACTTAGCTTATTTTAGTTATGCTGGTTACAGACACACGGATTTTTTTTAAAATGCTCCTTTATTATTCAGGGGGACTCTAAAACGTGTATTTCTTGTAAAATCGCGGTAATTGTTGGGTGAAATGCAACACCCTCTCTATACATTATATTACAATGCAGAGAAAGTAAACATACTAGTAAATGGCTTACATTTACAATTTATGAGACGGAAACGATGCTTCTTTATATTACTGATACAAAAATAATGTTGTGCCAAACTACAGCATTTAGACATTTTTGGCACACTTAAAGTGAATAAAATAAACTATTGTTGCCTGTCTACATATATTATATCATGTTACGTGTTAAGGCTAAATTAGATAATGTTAAGAACGAAGAGTTGAAATTATCATCAATTTTAAACTTTAAAGACGAAGAACTTATAAAAATACACCCACAAATATCTTATAACACCGGTCACATTAAATATTTCACTAATAGTTCTTATACATACCAGCAATCCACAGTAGAAATAATGCAAATGGCCGTTATGAACCACAGACACGTAAAATAACTAACAATAATTGAATCTTTATATTAAGCAACAAATTGTATATTAACGACATACTGAAAAATGCTAACTAAAACAGTATCACTGAGCAACCTAAATTGGATCACTTTTGACCAATACCAGCCACTTTTAGGACAACACGTAACACGTTCTTTCAGTGTTGCGATATACAACAGAGACTAAACCAGTCACGCGATAATTACGCACTATAGCTGTCCCTATTCTGTGGGCCTCGGCTTGCATAGTAATATTCTGTTGCCAGTGATGTGGGTTCTTCGCCACTGCGGCGTCGATACCGATTCTTGCACGGGCCTGCTATATACATACAAGTCTGTAAATTTCTCCTTTGGCGCTACTACCCAACCCTACACTCTCTGTGGAGGACACAAGTTCCTTTCTTATCTGTATCTGTTTCTTTAATTTCTTCTCTCCCTGTTTTTACTTATTACTTTTTTCCTAATTTTCAGTTATAAAACATCTAAAATAATAGCCCAACATTATGAACGAACCATAAATAATAAAAATATGCCTAGTTTTCATTAGTTTCTAAAGAAAGAAGTCATAACCGAAAGATGGGTTCCAACTGACAATATTACTATGTTACCTCAGACAGTTCATTTTCACACTGGTTCTTTCCTACGGTTCGTTAGTTTCTCTATCACGTACATAGTAAATAGAGAAAGTGTTACATTCCATCCAAAAATTCGATACCAAGATTTCCTCTGAATAAAACTTTTTTTTAGAAATAGGTCTGTTTATTTACGTGTGTGTACTCAAAAACAAAAAGTCGCTTAAATGCCAAATTTATAATGAAGTTCAGCATTTTCTACGGGTGTGACACGAAGCTGTTCAACAAAATTCCCAAACTATTGTTTACCGAAACTTCGACTTTCTCAAAAAATGGCTCAAACTATTTAGATTAAAATATCTACAATATGTTTAAGATATTCTCATGACAAACTAAATGTAATAATCACTTTTCTGGGAATATAATATTGAAGTATTATTCATTCTTGATCACTTACCTCATATAGATGTAAATCTGTTCATAATGGTTGCCCTTCATGGTGTAATGGTTACCATGCTAACTTCATACACCCAAGGTCGCGGGTTCAAATTCGTCGGAGGACGATGGATTCTTTCGGGTGTAAAAATCCTCACCGTGGCTTCCTTCGGAAGGGAAGTAAAGCCATTGGTCCCGTGTCGTAGATGTACGGCACGTAAAAGAAGCCTGATAGAGAGACCTCTGAGAAAAATTTAGCGATCCAATTTAGAATCGGACGCTGACAACCACTGTAGTTAAAGAGCGTCCATAAATAAACCTTCATTTACATTTTCTCTTCATAATACCTAATTTGTTTAAATAAATACACATATTTTGGTGAAGTTAACCACTTATTAGTTTAAATTTTCCAATACATTATTCAAATGAAGGTCTTAATTTGTCTTTGTTTTGTTTCTACTCCTGGTAATGCAAAGAGCAATCAAGTTCAAAGTCATCACATAACAAGCAGCTTTTAAAAGATCACAGTAGTCTTGCGCAAACCCTTATTTCCGTTGTACCTACAAGGAAATAAGTAATAAAAGCATTTTTGCTCATATTTATCTCGATTAACAGTAAGTTGCAGAATGTTTTTATATTTTCTCTCTTTATTGTTATTTATTACAAGAGAAATACAAGTAAAACACAGTGTGTGCCTTATATTACTGGGCCGCGTATCACTCGTATTCGAGTCCACCCCACTATTGTAGGGTTCCATCCAAAAACCACCGCGTTGCTCACTCATGACTTTATGAGGGATAGTAGCATAAACAATATAATGAGATAAATTGTGAATAATCTAATGCTTTTCACACATAGCACTCTGTGACATTAATAAACTTTCACATTTAAGACGCAAAATAAACAAACTCAAGTTCCTGCTGAAGGCAGGAGAAGATTTATGTCTCATTGCAATAAAAGCTTTCAGGTATTTTCATACTTCCCCCTTTACCCCAGCGGCATTCCATGCTTACACAATGCAAATTAATAGGCAATAAAAGAACCTAATAGTTTAATGAAGGACAGCTTATGTAAAACATAATCTTCATACAATATGGTGCTTCACTCCACATTTACACCTCTGCAAAAGGAATTACACAAAAGTTTGGCGATCGTGTCATCAGTAGGCACTTCACCAAAGTGGGTCTCCAGATCTCAATCCAGCCGATTTTTGGTGGTGGGGTTATTTTAAAGACCGAACTCTTCTAATGCATCCCCACTGCCACTGAAACACGCCATCTCTCAAGAAATTGTCAATACTTCAAGGTTTATCTTAAAATGCAATGCGTTGCAGACAGAATCAATAAAGTGATAGGCATCTTCTCAATGCTTCTGAAACCGCATTGTTTGCTCAACACTGATGGTTTTTGAACAACTTGCAGTATTTTGTAAACCTCACTGTGATGCATCTTTTTTTCCCTATTTTAAATATTAGATACAATTATTAATATAAAAATAATAGTTGCAACAAATCTTCACTTATCTTTTGGAATCCTTGCCTGGACTAGCTTCGCAACGATTTCATTGCATTATCAACATATCCTTTTGGTCTCTTTTTTGATGTTTATATACACAGTGTGTGCCTTATATTACATAAATATATATACCTTATATATACCTTATATAAATAAACAACATCAAAAAAGAGACCAAAAGGATATGTTGGTAATGCAATGAAGTCGTTGCGAAACTAGTCCAGGCAAGGATTCCAAAACATAAGTGAAGATTTGTTGCAACTATTATTTTTAAATTAATATTTGTGTTATTCTTCACTGTTACTAGCTTCTTTTTACATTTATTAGATACAATATTTACAGCGGTATAATAGTTGAACTTACCTCGGAATGACCTCATAAATCAAAGGGAAATCTAGTAAAAGATAGAATTAGGAACAGAGATGAATATGTGGAAAACTTTGGGCACAACTGCCATAAATTATTTGCCTTAAAACACTTTCCTCTTATCTCTGATCTTCGTAATGTCTGTACTGAAGTTTACAACTGTGTTTGCATACTCGTACATGGGAATCCGAGGATCGTTTTACAGGGTAATGTGGTCTTACAGGTATTGTGGGTAAAGTCAATCAATCAACCAATACATATTTTCGCCAAAATCATAATTATATAAGAAAAGGACATTGCCAACAGCAAACTATACAAATCCATATATAAATTAATGTTCAATTACAGTATACATTTAAAAACACTCATGCTCAATGATCCAAATGTAATATCTAATTTATTATAAAATTCTACACCCTTAAAATAATAATGCTTCTTCGTCAAATCATGTCTACATTTGGGCATATTTTTAATTTATATTTATTTCTAGTATCATCACTTTGTTATATACAAATTAAAAACAGTAAGTATTCTCAATTGGTAAATTCACAGTTTATAATGCTCAACTGGTTTCTTAGTATTATCCTGATAACACTTTTTGGATGTTTCTTTGACATGGGGACTATTACCCCATAAATGTATCCCATATGTTATTTGACTTTGAAACAGTATGAAGTATATATTTCTTAATCGTTCCTCTGATATGCAAGCTTCTAATTTCCTTGTTGCATAAGTGTCTCGTGACAGCTTACAGCATACATTATGAACATGGGCTTTGCATGAAAGCTTCGAGACAAGTACAAATTCTAATAGATTTACAGTTTTAATCTCATCACCTGTAATCTTTAATCCTAGCTTCACTATTTAAGTTTACTCCTGATTCAACATGAAACCATTTACATAAAAATAGTCCTTAGCAGATATAAAATTAGTTTAAGTTGAATTATTCAATTCATCCACATTTTTGTTTCTGATTCTCAAAGTAATGTCATCTACATAAAAGATTGGCATATCTGGTAGGTCATAAATAAGACCATTAATCATTATTACAAACAAAAGTGGATTAATATTGAGCCTTGAGGTAGCCCTTGAGTTAAATCAATAGTATGTGAGTTTATATCATTTACAGAGACATATTGCTTTCTTCATGTCAGAAAAGATTCTATTATTTTTAAACTGTAATTATTCAAAACATAATATCTAAACTTAGAGATAAGTAATTCTGGTATTACATTATCAAAAGCTTTTGTTAGATCACATAGAATAAGTAACACATATGCTTTGTTCCTAATACCCTCTAAAATATAATCTAATGCATCTTCTAATGCTAAAATTGTGGACTTTTTTAAACCAAGTTTAGTAAACGCAAATAAGTTATTATTTTCAAAAAATAATACCAACTGCTTATGTATTATGTATTTAAAAACCTTTGATATTATCGGAACGAATACTGGTTTTGCTGTCTGTAAATTTCCAGGATCCTTTCATAATACTATCATTATTTTCACTTCAAAAAACCGTAAGTCACTTTAGTAAAATTCTATTGCTGTCTGCAGGGCAGAACTTCCACAATGGAATGACGTTCATGTACAAGTTTTGAGTATTGTTTTTCCCTGAATCTGATCCTGAAGGTGCCAAGACCTGGAGTCACTTCGATGGAGAACTTTTTTGTTAATATATCTGTCACTGGGTTTTCGGTGTGGACTTTTAGGCACGACGACTGCCTCCACATTGCCTAACCCTTATTCTGTATTAGTTCTGCTGCAACCTCTCATCTGCTGGAGTAGCATAGTATGTCAACACTGCTCAGGAGCATAGATTTTCTAACTGCTTCCTAACTCATATGTTTTAACTATAATGTTGGCACTTATATATTTACGTTGTATTATTTTTAGATCACGGTAATGAACTGGTCCAGTAAACTGGTTCTATTAGCTACCAGAACGATTTAGCACAATTAATAATAACGAAAGTTTTCAATATAAAACCTTATTTACAAATGTACAGTACCTTATTTTATTTCTCAACGGGTTACATTCTGTGAATACATTAAATTTTATTATCACGTAGCACCAGATTTTCAATGCTAATTTTTTAGTCTTCCTCAACAATGAGCTGATCGATTTTTGAATACATAAAATCTTCGTCCAATCGAAATTTATAGGCCAATGTGGAAAGTGTATGATGATAATGCAATGAACAAGTCTTCAGAGAGGAAATGGTGCATTGTTTAAACAAGACATAAACAGTTTGCAGAATGAAGACGGTAGAAGAAAGCCATTACTTGTTATGGAGGAGTTGCAAGCAAATAATAAAAGAATTCGGGAAATCCGTGTGTCGCTTTGGACACCTTAACTGACTTTTTGGTTGGAAAGTACTTTCAAACTGATAAGACCTCAAATCTGACTCAGATCTTTGGCGGTGGAAGAGACAACAACGGTATTGAAAACCTGTTATCACGTTACAATGAATGTTTAACAGAAAGGCGAAGAGAAGCATTTTCTTTGTATTATTCTTTGAAAATTGTATTTAAATTATTTTTGTTTTCTTTGTCGTTGAAAAGTAGAGTAAGATACTGTGATTATATTATCTTGTTGTATTAAGGCCCTACCAAGGGTAATGTTTTACTGCTTGACCTTTAACTCTGTGTTTACAATAAGTTGCCATTAAAAAAAATACGAATTTGTTATCTGTTGGTGGATTAAATGTCAAACCGGCATGCCGCCTGCGGTGCCATAAGTAGTTAAAGCGGGCGTTAAACAGTACCGAAAAAAAGGCATATTGTCATAGTAGCTCAGTAATTGGAGCAACCGCACAGAGAGCGGAATAATCGTGTTCAAATCCCGGCATTGGCATTAACATATCAGTGATTGTAACAGTAAAAGATTCTGTAACTTTGTACTTACAGTACAGTGGTGATATCTTTTTGGTGTATTTAGTTATGGACGAACCTCGCACAATGACGGCCTTCTAGTAACTAGTATAAATATTAAAAAGTAGATATGACGTGTTCTGTGTATTTCCCTTGCTGCTGACATATGGCATCTGGTTTTTTGGAATCTAGTTTTGCTTTTTCTACTATACATAGTAATAAGTGGAAATTTTGTATTCCACACAAAATCTTGATGCCGAGATTTCACCGAAAATATGTTTTGACCCCCCTTTTGGAACCCCTGCTCAAAAGTGTAACTGTGAACATTGTTACTAAAAAACGAAAAGTTAGTTAAATACCAAACAAGGTGTTTAAGTTCTTCATTTTTACCAATGCGACACAAAGGTTTTCAAGAAAATTTCCCGTCCCAAAACACCTTTTGCATGAAAAACATTTCGAAAAGTTTTATTTTCTCACAGCCTCTGAAGCCATCTTAATTTTAAATTGCCTTAGCATTGTTAAAACTTGAAAGCTAAGACAAACTAAACAAAAAATGTAGATCTCGTTAAGACACACAATTTATGCCAAATGTAGTTAATTAACCATTTCCAAAACATTCTTTATTATTAGTTTGATGTTTACGATATGTTCTATACTTTTCTCAAATAAGAAGTAGTTATTCCCTCCTCTCTGCAAAGAGAATGGCATTTTCAAGCTATTACTTTACATAGCAACTCGCTCGTAAAATATTTGACTCTCGCTTAAGACTACTGCATTCCCGTATTTCTTTGCATCTACAAGGAAATATGTAATAACATAATTTTTGCATATGCTCTTCTAGATTAACATGATCTAAATGGAATCTTATATAAACCGATATTTTGCCATGTTACCTCAGTGGTAGAGCAACCGTGGTTTAAATCAGACTCTACAGACTCAGTCAGACTATGCCTATCCAATTCCTGTTCTACACACGATTTCTGTGAGAAAACGATTAAAATTATTAAAATTGTCTATAATAGTTGGCTATATTTTGAATCCTGGGACTTAAAGTCCTTGCACAATTGTAAGTCCCGATTGGGGTTGTCACCTCAAAATAATTTGAGATCACCTTCTGGTTTACCGGGAAACATGTGAGTCAATTGAGGAATTCTATGTTATGCCGGCATATTGCCATGTTAGCTCAGTGGTAGAGCAACCGTCTAGAGACCGGTAGATCCGTATCAATTTCCGGCTATGACATTGCATTTATCAGCCTGACTCTACCTATCAAACTCCTGTCTACACATGGTTACTCTGAGAAAAAAATTAAAATTATCACAATTTTATAACAATAGTTTGTTAAACAATGGGTAATACAAATGTAACATTATCAGAAGTGTAAGAGTGTGTGTGCTTCTGACTATTATCCTTAAGCCTGGTACGCCAAAATATCGGTACAAATATAGTTTCAGCGATTCAGTATATATATAAACCTGACGCAGAAATTGGCTCAGAATATGAAACCTCTAGCAAAGGATGAACGGTAACAATAAAGCTCATGACCCATGGGAAGTAGCAGAGCGGTAGGGAAGGGGGGAGGGGTGCTCACTGAGCTTATTTACGATATGGCCAACGGCTACTCAGGGCTCGCTATGGATTCCATCACGTTATTGAAAGAGGATGGGGCATGAAAGTAGATATACAGTTTTTCATGCATGTTATTTCACTGATTTGAGCTTAAATAAAGAGCAGCACCGGCACAGAAGGTATAAGGGTGGGGGAGAGCAGAAAAAAATAGGGTAGAAAATGTTGCCGATGATTGGTCGGTTTCATCAGCTCTTATGGCCAAACAGCTTGAGGCGTTCCATTACAACTGACGTACCAGCAATCCAATGATGATATCGTTTCAACCGATATCCCACCAAGAAATACTAGACTGCAAGGAAGGGTATTTTCAATAGTACTGTTTAAAATAAAGGGAAACGCATATACATATCTGAAATTTTAATTTTCGTTATGTTTTTCATATCTAGAAACTATTTCAAAAATATTTCATTTTGTAATCACCTGGAGTAATTTGTTACGGAAACCGTAAAGAAAGTAGAACGAAAGTTTACGGACACTCGCATTATTCCCTTCATGCATTGATTCTCATTGTTAAAACTTAAGGTTAACAAATTACTTTTACAGAATCGAGGAAAAGTTTGAAGTGAATACATATGTGCAATTTTGGTTTTAGTTTCACCACCAGCATTCGGGAGGATTCGGGTTCAAATCGTACAGGCCGACCCATCCAGCTGGGGTTATTTCGTGGATTTCCTCTGTCACCAAGGTAAATGCTGAATGCCACTCCAATGAAAACAATAGTAAAACTGAAAATATATGGTAACAGCGTCGGCACTGCCATCTAGCTACAGATGGTTTAAGTAGTTTAACTAAAATGGCACCCTAACTTCATCTACTTGACACACGAAGTAGTACGGTATGGAGATATAGCCTCTAAGGGCTGAGCTCTATCACCTGACTAGGGATGGTGGAGGCAGTTACAGGTCATGATATACGGCTGTACGCGCCATTCTGACTACCGATAGTGAAACCATCAGTCTGTTGGCCATCTGCTTGTCATGAAACAAAAGTAATATGATATAGGGATAGTCTTGAAAAACTACTGCCCACCACTTCTGTCAACGAGGTATCTAACGGAAAAGATCCGTCGCGAGATTGCCTAGAACTTAAAGCGACGTAACGTAAAGCATATTAAAACATTTTTCACATATATGCAGAAAAAAAAATGTATATATATTTCGATGTATTAATATTTTAATAATAATTATATTCGACATACTGTCAAAATGTCCCTGTGCCTTACGGTTTCGTATTGATTAGGTTCTAATGCTTCAATTTCAGCTTAAAAATAGTACTAATTAACCTTAGTGTTCTAGGAAAAATATTTTGTGTCAGCACACTAAACTCTTCAATTTTACTAATTGGATTTATGAAAACCCCTTGCCGCGACAGAGGGGCTCAGTACCCATGATCCAGAGGAGAGGGGAAGCCAGGAGCAGCATCCCACAACGGGTAGATGAGACTCGAAAGTCATCTAGGAGAAGAAGACTCTAAAATCTAACCCCGGGAAGACCTCTCTCGATAGTCTTGGAAGATACCGTTTAAGGCAAGGAAACTCTCGGTCCTCCAAGTTGGGGGCTGTGCGAACGGTTGGTATCTGCTCCACGTAAAACAATATTACTCATAATCTTCGTATTCAGATACAGCCGGATGCAACAACTAATCGACAACCCAGGTGCGACAAGGATGAACGATTTGGTATTATGGACTGACTAAGAACTGCAACATGGCATGTGAGAGGATAGGAAACTAAGAAGAGGAACTTAATAACGAATTAAAAGAGAGAAATGTCGATATAACAGTGATAAGCAAAACTAAGAAAATGAAAGGAACAAAGAAATTGAAAGATTTTGCAATGATTTATAGTTCTGGAGTAGCAATATTAGCTAGTAATAAGCAGAGAAATAAAATATAGTTATATAAGTGAGAGAAAAATGATATGTAAATTTAAGATTGAGAAAAGGTACTTCTCATTTATATGGGTTTACTCCCCTGAAGAAGTAAGAAAAGAAGACACTAAAATGTTTTGTGATGAGCTGCAAAACGAACTAACAAAAGTGACTAAATGTTTGTAATAAGGGCAACAATTGGAAATCAACAAATAAAAGGAATAGCTGGCACGTTTGGAGAACAACATTAATAACAATGAGCAAGAGTTGAGACAATTTGCAACATTTAATGAATTAAGAAGCGAGACATTCATAAGTACACTTGGAGTGCAAAAGGGACAAGATCGTTAATATATTATATAATAGCAAACGATAAAATAAAGCATCAAGTACAAGATTTACATTGTACAGAAGAAGTGATATCTATTCTGATCACCACGTGGTTATAGGAACTATTTTATTGTTGGCCAAATGGAAAATACTTAATCCAAAAATAACAAGAACTACAGAATATGTTTTTGTTTTCGATAATGTTTAACGCCCGCTTTTACTACAAATGGCACCCACAGAAGATGTATTAAAGGTATACTTATTACAATACGAAAGTATTAAAGATCTATACCAAAGAAGATTACAAGAATATTTAGCGAATGCAGTAACAAAAGATAATGTAGAAGAAGAATGGAAGAATCTAAAGGAATGCATCACAAAAACAGCAAACGAAGCATTAGGAAAGAAAATAAAATAAGAAAGGGGTTAAGAATATGGAATGACTAAATAGATATAGTAGTAAAAGAGAAAAAGATAGCATGCATAAAGTTCCTACAGAATAGAACCAAAGATAATGAAGATATTATAAACAAAGACGAAATAATGCAAAGCACTCGTAAAGAAAGCCCATCAAGATTCTTGGCATGATATACATGGACCACAACGCTTCACTTACAAACTGCGATATCTTAATCAATCTGAAAAGGATACTACAAAAATAAACGTACTTAAGAAAGAACAGTGGGGACAATATTAAAAATATCTATCAAATAAAAATGAAGTATCAATATGTTACCCAGTTATAATAAGACAGTAGACTCGATTAGCTTAGATGAATTAAAAATCGCTTTAAAAGATATGAAAAATAGGAAGGCCTGTGGACCAGATGGAATAAACATAGAATTACTTAAATATTGAAGTTTAATGTGCCAACTAGACTATTACATATATATAATGAGTGTTGGAGAAACCGTAAATAACCCGAATCTTGGACAGTTGCCAATATAATCCCAATAGTTAAGAAAGGATGGAGAAATGATCCAAATAATTGTAGAGGAATAAGTGTTCTGAACTCTACTTATAAGCTTTATGCTATAACCATTTTTTGTTGGTAGTGTTTAACGCCCGCTTTAACTACTTATGGCACCGCAGGCGGTGACACTGATGATACATGAATGATGATGGAGCACCGGTGGAATGAGATGGCGGGGGAAACCGCAGAAAACCCGCCCCAGTTAAAACCATAAATAACCATTTAAAACCTATAACAGATTTATTTTAGAAGAACAAACTAGAAAAGGACGTTTATGCAGCGATATCTTTAGTTTTATACAAATTTTAGGAAAAATGACGAGAAGACAATTTAGAAACTCGCATTGCTTTTATTGTCTTTGAAAAGGCATTCAATTTTATGAACAGAACGCTTTTATTGTAAATAACAAACGGGAATATCCCTGGCATATTTTAGAGGTTATTAAAAGTGTGTGTATATATACACATGAGTTTTAAAGCTATAAATGTAGGCACATCAAAATTGGAATCAATAATAACAAACCGAGGATTAAGACAATGACGCAGCCTGTCACGCACCTTATTCAATACATACATAGATGATCTTATAAAAACATGGAAAAAAGAAGTACATTGAGGACTACGATTCAATAGCAATTAATATGTAAACATAATGTTATACGCCGATGATGTCGCAAATTACAGAACAGCGAAGAAGACCTGCAGCGTTCTATTTATACATTGCACCAACTGTGTAATAAATATAACTTAAACATTTTTATAAAAGAGACCAAAGTAAAGGAAAATACCCAGTGAAAACAAAAATATTTATAGGAAATAATATCCTGGAACAAGTAAAAGCTTTTAATTATTTAGATAAGCTTCAATGTCGATAGAGATATAGAAAACAAGATAAATAATTTCAACAAATATGAGGAATAATATCAAGAACGTTACAAAATAAAACAAGAAAAGAAACAAAAATTAAGTTCAACAAGACCATAGCGGTCCCTTTGCTCATGTATGGTAGTGAATCGTGGACAGCGAAAGAGAAGGACAAAAGTAAAATTCAGTCAGAAATGATATTTTTACGAAGAATTAAAGGATGGACCAGGTTAGACTTAATCAGAAATAAAGTAATTAGAGAAGAATTTAATATTCATAGTTTAAACGATAAAATTGAAGAAAGTAAACAAAATTGGAAAGAACACATTAACCGCATGAGTGAAGAAAGAATATCACTATTAATAAATATAGACCGTTAAGATAAAGAGACGCCGGACGGGTATAAAGTAATGAACGCGAAGACGGATCAGATATAATACCTAATTCTTGAAATATAGAAGAAGAGTTATGTAAAATGTTTAGTTGTAAATCAACAGCGCGATAGTTCTCCCAAAAATATCTAAAATAATTTCTAGCGCATTATATGAAGCTTCACCGGACGCCTCTAACCTAGGCGGCCCCTGTTCGATCCCAGTGGAGTGCATTGGGATTAGCAGTGGACGAAGAGGCGTATGGGTGTGTTTTCTAATGTTCTCCGATTTTCTCCGCCATTCATTCCACCAATTGCTCCATACTCATTTTTCCTGATATCCATTTCACCGTCAGTTTATATCATTCACTTCGTTACCTTCATATTAGACATCGGGCTGATCAGCTACCCAGGCTTTCGGATTCAAAGCCTCTGCTCTCAACAGGCATCTGACTCTAACTGCTGGTTTGTAAGTCCTGGGGGTTGGTAGTGTTTAACGTCCGCTTTTACTACTTGTGGCACCGCAGGCGATGACACTGGTGATACATGGAATGAAGATGGAGCACTGGTGGAATGCGATGGTGGGGGAAACCGGAGAACCCAGAAAAAACCCGCCCCTGCGCCGCTTTGTCCACAACAAATCTCACATACGGTCGCTTCGGATCGGATTCGGGCTGTTTATGTGAGAGGCGAGTGGTGTAGTCACTCGGCCATGGCGCGGTGCAGAGGGTGCAAGTCCTACATATGAAGAAAATAAAGGGAAAAAAAGAAACCTTTAAATATTGTATCTTTAAAATTGGAAGAAGATATTATATCAAAATCGCAGCTAATAATAATAATACAAAAAAATTAATTTTGGAAATTTGAATGACATGGGAAAAATGAATACCATGGCTGGTATTGGAAAAATCTCATGTGTACTATTCACATGACTGTACATTGCTGTAACAAATTATTATTATTAAAAAGTATATTCTTCTATCTACTTTATGACAATCGAGTTAATTTTCCAATTATTGCTTGTGCGTCCCAGAAAACTGACGCCTTGACCTTGTCTGCAGATGGAGCAGTCTTCGCCTTCTTTGGAGCCGATTCTCCCCTTCCAATCCACTGTTTTGATTGTTCCTTCGTCTCAGGTGTAAAGTGATGGACTCAAGTTTCATCCATAGTGTGAATCGACGCAAAAACTCAGCTTTAATGCAGAGAAGCATTGCCAAACACTCGACTGAAATATCCTCAAGACGCTATTTTTGTTATATTGTGAGCAAACACAGCACCCACCTTGAACACAACTTTCTCATATCCAAATTTATAGTCAGTATACGATAAACAGAACTTTTTTAAATGCTTGCAATGTCTGCTAGCTCGCATACTTTCAGCCGATGGCCATCCAATACCATTTTGTGGATTTTCTTTACAATTTATGGACTGGTAACCTCATTTGGTTGACTACTGCGATGTTCGTCTTGGCAGCTTGTACGGCAGTGCTTAAACCCGGCACCCAATATTTCACTGTTGTGAACGAAGGAGCAGACTCCTCAAAGTAGAATCTTGCTCAGTTTTAATATTAGTTGTACTAAGACCTTTCAAATGAAAATATTGTATCACATAACGATGACCAGTTTTATCCATGTTTACAAATTAGCTGAGAGCATTCACTAATGATGGCTGCCAAACAAATGCTAAACAATGTAAAATCGTCAAACTTCAAACATAAGCTTTCTAAGGTTGGTGCTTTTTACCCCTGTTGTTGTTTGAAATAACAGCCGCTATCCATACGTCAGGTTGGGTACTTCTAAAACAGCCCAAGTATGTACAAATCGGTTATATTGACTCTTCATGTTATTTTGTTCCGTTATCAGGGATATTGAAATGATATGATATCATCCTGATCCTTTTGTCTGCAAATCCTACTTAGATATCAACAACTGTTACATGAAAACTATATATTAAGGCGAAATGAAAGGGAGAAGAGAGTTCAAAACTGGAGGTTCATCACATAACGTTCTGTGGTTTTCTGAAACCTTATGTTCTTTAATTGTAGAGTGAAAAAAGAAAAGTAATAGACAATTCATTTCTGTAAAAACAAAATAACTCCATTAAGATCTGGAACATTTTCCATGAAATCACACAATAAAATGAAACACATATTTGGCTCTCATAAACATTCTAACGGCCTGCTACATCAAATCAACAGATGTCAAAATGGTTAGTTTCAATGTAAACAACCTGTAATTTCCGTGAGGACGAAATCGGTTGTTGATCAAACAAGAGAGAGAATTTCATAAATGTAAAGTGCCACTTTAGAATGTTAGTAGGAATTAGGCAACTTAACACAAACCTACTTATTTTTTACAATTTTTTATGTGAAATTAGTGTGAACACAAGAATATGAGCGAGCTACGTCAGAGTCAATTAATGAACACACAGTACATTGTACTGCAGACAGCTTTTGTTTTCAATTCCAAGATTGCAATTACGATCTTAACAATAGTTGGTGAAACTTAAACGAATGTTGAATTTCTTTAACAACATATCGGAATAATAAAGGAAATGACAGATACCATCCTTAAAATTGAAAATAAAAATTTGTATTTTAGATGATTTATTATTTTCTACAAGTGGGTCCTTGTAATTAATTTGTCATGTTTCGCTACTGGCCAAATATTATACTTTAGAACTATCTAATGCAGAGTACTTGCTAGCATTAATTACCTAGAGATCAAACGCGTCTGAAATACGTTTCCTAATTATGCATTACGTATTGTGTGGACTAATTATCCAATAAAGCTATTATTGCCGCATAATTTCTAATTAGAGGCTGAGATTCGATTTCCCGTTCTGCAGAGATTCACAAATATCAATTGGGAGAAGCTTTTGTATTAGATTATGCGGCATAGCGCGAGATATTAGCATTCAATGGGAAGTGCCTGAGGAGAAGCGCTGTAAATCGTTGTACCGGAAGATAGGCGTCGCCCAGTGACATAACCTAGAGGCATCGTGACGTCAGTACACAAACACAAGGATTTCGGCTGTTTGTGTGGTAATGAAGCTCTCTCGGCGAATTCTAGTGTCATAACACTATCCTCCCAGACCGTATCCTCTATGTCACCAAGCCTGAAACCTGACAAAACATGCGGAAGGGGCATAGATATCTTCTATTAAGCTGGTGACTCTGGCATTGAAAAGAATGAAACATTATAATAATATTTTATTCTTTGAACAGTTAAGCAGTAAAATAAGCGTGGCGCATTTTTTCTGTCTCTATTATTCAAATAGCTTACGCTATGTGGTATTGAAGTTCATGAAAACATTTGATGTGTTATATTCATCGGACTTTATCCACCCATTATGTTTTCTATTCCAATTCATTTTAATCGAGATAAACCTTTACATAAATAATACTTTACACATTTCGTTATAAATACAAAGCCAACAACGATAGTCAAATCCTTAAGAACTGGATGCTATGTACTGGTCTTAAATTCCTAGTATTTCCATACAATCGCGAGAAGTAACTGAATATCAAAATGACATTAAAAATGATGAAGTGAAAGACATTGCATTTCACAACGAGAGTAGTGAAAAAGAGGATCGCAAAGGCCAAGGAAATTGCCTACGAGTGCTTATTGCGGCCGGCTAAGGATAATGGAGTAGGGTGCTGGGACACATACAGGGTTAATCAAACTGATTCGCAGGAAAAGATACAGAGAAGGGCTGTTAAATCCATAAAGAGAGGTACAGGCGAAGGGAATAAATGGGAGCCGCTAAAGTTAGGCGTAAAAGATATATATCTTAGTCGCATTATTTAAACGTATGCTGGTCTAAATTCATGGGTGGACGTTAAAAAACGCAACATGCTACGGAGGAAACGATCATTTACATAAAATTAGTGGTAGAAGTTACAGAACCAACGTAGGAAAGTTTTATCTTGTTAATAGGACCATTGAAGAATGGAATGAATTGCCTGCAGCATCCTTTCAAGAGTGCCCTCTGACTTTAAAGAAGTTTAGGGATAATTTAAAGAGAATAAATGTTAAATAATTAATTAAAGTAAATATGCTGAACTAATTAATGACTTGTAATCACTAAAGGAGGTTTCATAGAGACCGTTTATAAACATGCTGGTAATTGACATAAGTATTGCTATACTGAATAATAAGTGGCCCTCTGACCTTATAAACACTCTGGTAATTGACATAGGTATTTCCATACTAAATATTAAGTAGTTAGTCATTTCAAAAATCATGTATATATATATATATATATATATATATATATATATAAATAATGTTGGTTGTCTTACTACCATTAATTGTAATTACCATTTTTAATTGTGTTATTATTCTTAACTGTAACATTATTATTGTACATGATTTTGTACATTTAGCTCTGTCACTGGGTAGTACCCAATTGCAGAGAATAAATACACAATACATACATACATTTTGAGAAACTCAAACTGTTAATAATGATTAACTCGGAAATAACAATTGCGCAAAAACAATGTTTACAATACATGTTTTAAACTCACCTACATTTTTGTAGCACAATTTATTCTTTTACTTAATATTTGTGGTATATACAAGTTTATAAAAATAATTCCGGACCAAGAGACCTTCACAAGGTATATGTAAAGTTTATTTGTCATGTAAATATCTAAATATTTTTAAACGTTAGAAACAGTTTTTGACAAGTTTGAAAATTTCGAAAAATATTCCATGTAAAGGTACTTGGGATGGTGAACTTCCTTGATTGCATTTGTGCCACATCTTTGGGAGATTTTGCCTTGGTGTCAGGAGTGGAATGGTCGATGGAGTAGATGAGAATGTGCTACTAACTTAAATTCAGGAAATAAAATCTGGAATAGGAAAGATGATAGAATTTATATATGGAGAAATGAAGAGGGAAATGTTCAAGATGACCAAGTAGATTGAAAAACTGGCGGATGTAAAGGACACGAAAAATCATATTGGAATGGTGGAAAATCAGGGCCAACAACTTTCCGCCCTGGATGACTTCGGATAATTAGTTACTATCCTAGAGGAAAGGGTCGAGGGCAACGCCTGAAAATCATGGTAGAAACGATGCTAGAAGGAAGGCTTAAGGACATAAACGTCAGGACGTAGGACGTGACAAAATTCCTGTGCTCGGCGCCAGTCAAATACGGCGGAACGTTTACCTTCGAAACCCAATTTCCCGCCGTCGGCACCCATTACCAATGGAGGAAGCCAAACAGCTGATAGCCAGCCTCCACGGACGGGCAGCCGAGTTAGTGACTCCGGCGTTCGGATTCGTGTGGAAAGCTCTCGAGAATCAGTTTGGGAACTAATAATTACAACCTACCAAAACTAGCTCAATTCAAAGCTGCAAGAGCGAGACGAGTCTTGCAGAAGTTTTCTGGCAATTTAACAGCTGTTAACCAAATCTCTGGTGAGACACCCGCCTTGATACATGTCCTAGGAAGCTATCTATTCCTTCGTCGATGGGACGCGCCATGTCCAGGTACGACTGCATCGCATGATCTGTGATTATGGAGGCACGAAGGCGTCAAATATAACGGCTGTATCTATCTCGAATGCCAGGAGCATTAGTTATGACGGGGACAGGGGATAAACCCAGAGATGAGGAAAATCTTCAAGTAGCCTGTGCTGAGGGTGTCAGCTAGTACACTTAGTAAAAGACAATCCACTGTAAGCCAACGAGCAGAAGGGAAATGAGAGAAGACCTGCTTAGCGGGTAATTTTGGGCCGTCTTCAACACCTCGAGTTACGCTCATACCCTGGACAGAAGAGTCGATGACAGCCTCTCACGAACAGCTGGGTACAAGAAAAGCTGTACTGTTCACTAGTGGACACAGTAGTTGATGTGATGGGAAGGCTGACCTATACGTTTTTATGCTATATATGGATGACACCATCATCATTGGCAGCTACACCAAAGGTCATCTCAAAAACTACAGGCAGCTAACATGAAGGTGCACGAGAAAAGGTGCAAACTCTTCTGCAAAGAGATGAACTACTTCAGCCATATAGTTGAACTATTTGGAGTTCATGGGCACAGAGAAGGCTCGGACTTAAAGAGATTGATCTATCTCGGAAAATAAGCTAGATTTGCACAGTTTTCTAGGCATAGGCAGTGCCATCGCTGGTTCGTCAGAGGTTTCTACAACATCGTGAAACCCATCACTCGTATGAAGGAGGAATATAAGCCTTACAATTGGACATAAAAACCCGGATCACGTTTCAGCGCTTAAGTTGGTTTTCAGCAGTGCAACCACAACAGGACGCAGACTTCATAGTGCACACCGCCGCCAGCGACTGCGTAATTGGAGGTCAGGTCCAGTTAACCAGTAGCGGGCAAAGAGTCTCTTCAGCCAGACGCTCTCTAAGGCAGAGAAGCCCAACTGCGCTACCAGATGGAGGCTCCTGACAGTAGTGCAAGTGCTGGTACACTTCCATAAGTACTCTGTGGTCTGTCGTTCCGCTTGAATACTGATCACTGAAAACTGGTTTTCTTCAAGCTTCAAAACTTGAAGTGACACAAATCCTTTTATTTCCAGAGACTCCAAGCAAACCTTCACAACAGAGTAACGAGAGGAAAGGATCTACTCCAATAAGGATGCTATGTCAAAAAAGATACTGCCCAGAGGATTGTGATCACTGCACTAAGATGGAGAAGGAGCTTGCCGCAGCTAAACGTTTGATTTCGGCAGTTATAGTTTCTGAATCATCTGCTGGAATGACCCAGAAGGAACAGTTGATGCTCCCTCGAAGAATGGTGACGGAAGCCCTGGAGGAGTACATGCTTGAAACTACCGAACTATCGACAAGCTCCGACAAAGCTAATACGAGTTGAGGCTACGGATAGAGGTGGTGCCGACATTGCCATATGTGAATGACAAGTTGCGACCTACAGACCAGTGGTTGGGCGTTGCAGCAGCATAATATCGGAGTACTTTTCGAACACATCGCCATTCCCTTGTCCAGTAGGAGCAACAAGAATCTGTTGGTGGTCAGTGATTACTTTGCCAAGTGGCGGAATAATAAATTAGTTTAGATTTAGTAAATTTTATTTAAAGGTTTGGTAAAGACAGTGCCAGCATCCGCGGTTAGACAGCACGCTATTCTTAACTAGAAGGCAAGACGATGGCGAACTGAGTCGTAGTAAAGTTATTCCACCGGTTTAGGGCGCCATGAAGCTACATAGCTCTCAGAGCACCAACTTTGAATTGAAGTTGATGAGGGAAGCACAAGAGCGATTTGGAGTGCACAAGTCGCGTACAACCACTCTCCATCCACAGTCAGACGGCATGGGTGAGCAATATATCAGGAATCTATATGAGCATTTGATGAAGGTCATGGCTAAGCACCAGAGGGACTAGGTAGTTTGGGTACCGCTTTTCAATGCTGGGCTACCGCTCAACGCCAGAAACGACCTGTTTGACACCATCCAGTTTGTTGTACGATCGTGATTTGCGTGTATCATTTGCCGTAATCGTTTAGGGCTTTCTAGGTAGGGTAGTCAGAAATTGACTTCGTGGAGCAACTCGTAGACTGACTTAACAACCAGATGACCCGTCAACACATTCAGGTAGGAGTGGCCGTTAAAGACCAATTGCCAGGGCTCCTATTAGGGTGATCTTGAATGTCTATATCGACCTTCCCGGATAAAGGGCGTTTTCTCAAGCTTGATTAGTTATGGTAGGGCGTACCGTGTATTTGCAGGGCTTAATGGTTTAGTCTAACGAATCAGAGGCTAAAAGAGACATATAGTGCACTTAGATTGCCTAGCTGGTGCTGGACGAGATGTACAGCACTGAGGAGAGTGTAGTGTAATCACGTTTCCAAATGTAATAGCAGGTCGCGCCTGCACTTTGCTCTCTGGATTAATGCAGTTTTGAACGAGGTTCAGTGCTTATATAGCTATAATATTGTTGGGAAAAGGAACATGTGTGCAAACGTCTACTTTACGGAATGTTTCAAGTATCTTCCACCCTAGCAAAAGAATAAGAGCCATTTTAACCCTAGAAAAAAAACCGTAACACTTATTTTTGAGCTCTTTAACAGCGAAAATCATTAACCCTAACATTCCATAAAGCATTATTCATATTTCTTCTCTTAATTTATATATTGGTACTAAGTTAAAATCCCCTAATAAAACATAATAAAATAAACGAAAAGAACAATAAACTGTCAATGGAGCTGCATAAGGAGAGCAGTCGGAGCCGAAAGAAGTCAGTTAACAGAAGCTTTGTAGAAAGTATTTGGATTAGAAACAATGCTGAAAGTCTTACCCAATACAACATTATTCGTCTTATAGAGGAAGGAGTGGAGAAATATTTGCATAATTTGTTAAACTGAACGGCAGCCACCACGTTTATATGAGAGCCTTTTATCAGCGACACTGACGGGGGGGGGGAAGTGTTATGCTTGCTTCCACGTTTTTATTACGTTATGTTTCATTTTTGTGTCAAATTTGAACAAAGGATTGTGTGAAGGTAGTCTGCTAGGGGAACATAGAAAATTATCTTGTAATTATATACTTTGGGAGTTAAATTATATTGGTTGGGTAAAACACTGTCAAACCAGAGGCTAGTTATATTCAAGAAATATCAGTTTTCAGACTGACAGAACTGGGACTAAATAAATTCTGCGCTCCACTATGGGTCATATAATGCACGTTTTATACATCGAATGCCAAGCGAATGATTAGGATTAGACTTAGGATATTGTAACGGAGGGACACCTCATACTGTGACACTATAGTACAGCTCGGCAATGCGGCGCTTGAAATGTGATTTACTGGCACCCTTCAAGAGCCTAATATTTATTTTGAGAGTTTCTAATTTTAATAAAATTTTAGTACAAAATGACTTGCTTCGAATATCTTCCTAGAATACACCAATGTCTATTAAACTTCTTTTTGTACACTCAAAGCTGAAATCACTATTTCCCTCAATTGTTGGGAATTGGAGACAGAGCAAATTTAATCTCAGCAACGCTTTGTTACAACAGAAAGTTCACTCCTTTAAACATTGCTGTTTGTAGCGATATAAGAGAAGGAGCGGTTTCTTTATAGTTGTAACGATACCGAACGAAGGAGTCAGGATTAAAAATCTTATGTGTACCATTCACATGACTTTCTCTACATTTCTGCAACAAATTATTCCTAAAAAGCTTATACTTCTATTTTCTTCATAATAATCAGAAAAAATAGCAGAAATAGTCTTATTACTTGCTTCCTTGTAAGTAGAAGCGAAATAAGCGAGTACCATAGGTTAAAGTGATAGTCCAAAGCTGGTTTCTATAACACTGAAGTCCTTTGTTTGTACGGACAGCAGATGACAAATTTCTGTATGAGAAAAGTTAAGCTTTTCAAAGCAGAAACCAAAAACAAGGAATGTCTCAAAAACGATGAACTCCAGGAAAAAATGTATGTGTGTTTTAACGTGCTCTACATTTTTCGTGCAGTAAGTTTTTGTCTATCTCTTACGGTTTAGCAGTTATTCCAAATTCTGTAAAATTCATCCACAATAAAATACTCTTCAGAGGCTATTCCCAGAAAATTCAAGATATGCATTGTATTTGACAGAGAAATGCTTTAATATACGATATTTTAATCAAAATTATTAGAGCCATTTTTGAGAAAATCAAAATTTTGGAAAAAAGTTATATGGGAACGATAGTTGGTGGTGGGGGGAATTTTTTCAAAATCTTCCTGGAAGACACTAAATTAAAACACCAAGTTTGGTATTTTACCGACTTTTTGTCTTGAAGTTATCGTGTTCACAGACACGCGGACACACACACACACGGACCCTTTTCCGAAAATGCTTTTTTAATAAAGGGGAACCTAAAACATATATTTCCGGTGAAATCTCGGTATCAAATTTTTGGGTGAAGTGCAATACCTTCTCTATATACTAGGTACATAGTACGTATAGAGAAAGTAAACAAATAAAACATTCAGTATAATTTGAGAGATTGTGAATTTAGGTAGAATTACATGTCTTGTGTTGGATGTATGCTCTTAGTATAATATGGCTAAGACACAAAGAACTTACAGTTTTAACACTGATTGGGACGAGCAGTATTGTTTTGTGATATTCAGAGGAAAACCTGTGTGTTAATTATGTAACAGTAGTGTGTCTATTACCATGAAAACTAATGTAGATAGTATTTTTTCGACAAATCACACACATTTAGATAGTGTATTTCTTGTTAATTCTGAATTATGAAAATACAATGCTGTATTATGTTTTAGCGAAAAGGAAAAAAAAAAAAAATAAAAAAAAATCTTTCAGTGACGGGGAATAGTTAAAGAAGCAACGATCAGTGCCGTGGAATTTTTGTTTGATGGTCACAAAGATAAAGCTGAACTTGTGTCTTCTATAATAGGACTTCATTAGTCTCAACAAGCTGTTACTAGACATCTAGAAATATGTTGAACAGACTACTAAGAACTTATAATTTAAATTATATTAGGACCTGCAATCGTATGGATATTTTTCGCTTCAGTTTGATGAAAGCACTGATATTTCTGATATTGGACAGTTGTGTTATTTATTAGAGTGACCTTTCATGACTTTACAGTTAAAGAGGAATTTGAAAAGATTCTGAAAATTCAATAACATAGTTTGGGAGATCATATTTAAAGCATTCGTAAAATGATTTGAAAGAATAAATGGGTTTCTTGCCCTTTGTGCTGAAGATGGTTCATTTCTAAAAGGCCTTCCTTATCACTGCCTTATCCAACATGAAACTTTATGCGCAAAGGTTTTAAAGTTTGACCATGTCATGAAAATTATAACTCGGGTAGTAAATCACATCCGGACATCTTCTACACGTAACCGATTGTTTAGAAATCTTTTGATGCCTTATTGTTCATGCTTCATCTTCATGTAAGATGGCTTAGTTGGGAAACACTCTAGAACAATTCTGCAGCCTTCTGGATGGGATAAGGGATTTTCTGAAATCATCGTCCGGACAATATTGTCAAGAAGTAGTTAGATATCATGGCTCCTAGAGATATCACTTCAAAATTAAATGAACTACTCGAATTGCAAGAGAAAAATCGTAGCATTTTAGTCATGATAAGTACTGTAACTGCTCTTCGGAGAAAACAAAACTTGTGGATTGCTCATTTAAAAAGCAATTTCCTTTCACACCTTCCAGCTTCGAAATCAGTTATGAAAACTGTAAATATCGGCAAATCTGATGTTCTATCTTTTTCCCAACATCTTAAAATGTTAGTCACAGAATTTAGAACAAGTATAGGTATTTTTAAACATTTGAGCTAGTGATTATGTTTATCAATAACCCATTCGCTTCAGTTGACATTACTGAACTTGGCGGTAGGATATGTGAGACATTTGGAAATGTAATTTTGAAGAATTAGAAATGGAAATTTTAAATCTTCAAGAAGATATATCTTTCAAATCATGTTTATCAAGTTCAAGCAGTATCTGAACTCTGGCGGACAGAAATAAATATCCCATCAATGGTAGTGTAGCTTTGAAAACTTATGTTTTGGTTTGACATATATTAAGCAGGTCACGTTTTCATTTAGGAGCATCATCAAGAGTAAGTACCGATCCAGTTTGAGAGAATCGCATCTAGATGACGCATTAAACAGCTTGTTCCGGCTAACCACCGAATTTTTGCACACTTATGAGATTCGGCTAATAAGTCCCGGGCCTCCCAATGAAAACAGCATTTAATTTTTTTTTTTTGCTTTATTTTTACATAATCTCCAGAAAGGCTTATATTCATCATATCGGTGTTCTAATTTGATTAAACATCTCTGTAGTGCGATTCATCAAGGTACTCAAAGCAGCTGTTTATCGCATCAATGACCACCTCGTTGCTGTGAAATCTTCGTCCTCCAAGACATTTTTTTGAGGTTTGGGATCAGGTGGTAGTCGCTGGGTGCTAGATCTGGCGAATAGGGTGGATGTTCAAGCAATTCCAACTTTAATTCGCACATTTTCCCATTGCAATGACTGAACGATGGGCCGGAGCATTGTCTTGATGAAAAAAGTATTTTTTTGTTCTTTTTTTGCTAAATGAGATCTTTTTCTTTCCACCTCATCACTCAAAAACTTTGCAGTAAGCTTGTGCAGTAGTCATCAGTGATACTTTTACCCTTTTCCAAGTAATAAACGAAAAAAAATAATTCCTGTGCATCCCAGAAAACACTCGCCATAACCTTGTTAGCTGACAAAATTGACTTTACCTTTTTTGGAGTTGGTTCACCTGGCGCAATCCACTGTTTTGACAGTGATTTACTTTCTAGAGTGTAGTGATGCATCCATGTTTCATCCATGGCAATAAGCCGTCTCAAGAATTCACTGGGATATTTACGGTAGAGCTCCACATTCTTAACAGAAACAGATTTTTTTTGCAACTTTTGATCAGGTGTTAACAAACGCTGCAGCCATCATGCACAGACCTTGTGAAAGCCCAAAACATTACTTAAAACATTACCTGCACGTTATTTTGATATATTTACAGCCTGTGCTATCTCATACAACTTTAATCTGCGGTCTTCCAGTACTAAACGATAATTTTTTTTCAATGATCTCTGGAGTTGTGAATTCCACAGAGTGTCCAGAGCGAGGCTCAGCACTACTGCTTGTACTGCAACCCACATTTTAATCATTGAATATGAAAGGGCAGAGTCTTTCAATGTAATGTCCATTTCCTCCTTGATTTCTTTTGGCGATAAGCCTTTCAAATGGAAGTATTTAATCGCTGCTCGATTTTCCAATTCGTCCATTTTCGTAAAGACTCTTAAGCTGTCTTGTTTAAAATTCTGTCATTCGAAAACTAAACAGCTATTGACGTGTAACTATGGATACAAGCTAGCCTAGAGTTAAATTCTACGATGCTACTGTCTAACTGGTCTAGTGGCGCCATATCTGTGTGAGGCCCAGGTCATATCAGCCGACCCTAGTACAGAGAACATATAGTGCCAAACTGCACATTAATTATATAAGTTATAAACCTAAGGCATTTTAATTCTTTGAAATATTTTACACTGATGCATGTAGTAGTAGTTGTGGTTTCCATGGTGTTAATTATAGCATTATGTCTGAGTTAAATGTGCCCAAGCACATGAGAAAGTTGGGCAGCACTGCTATAGTGGATCTATTGCGGCTATGCCTCCGCGAGAATTGTGTGAAGGATCCGTAGGAGGCCATGGCTCGACAGGCTATAGAGACGCACACAATTTTCCTAAGCTTTCTAAGCTAGAACACATACACTGTTAGGAAGCAAGACCATGCGCTCGTTCTGTATAGCTCTACCTATTTTGCTGGGACAAGCAAGTAAAATGATTGGTTTCGTTATCATAAATACATAATGAACGTCGTATTATCAGCTGGAGAAGGTTATATTTACAATGACGATATAATGAGCCCTGGTTTTAAATACAGTGTTATTTGCTAATGATGTGGTTATTAACCAATATAGGTATATTTCTCTAAAATATATATTCTTTAAAGGTAACCTTATCGGTGAAGTGCATAATATATAAAAAAAAAAGTAATAGCATGTCGAAGCAAAAATTAATAAGAACAAATATAATATGAAATAATTAAATCTAAAAACAAGAATATCATTTCAGTTATTCAAGAAACATTTTCATTAATAAAAGCACCATGGGATTATAATATTAAAGCAAACAAATTTGGAAGTATTTATGCCACAGTTAATCTTAGTGCAAGAAATAAAATAAGAAAAACACATACAGTTTAAACTTTACAAAGTAATTAATGTACCCGTGCTATCCTACAGATAAGAACTACGCACAGCAATAAAAAGCAGGAAAAGAAAATTAGGCATCAGAAATTGAATTCTTAACCCTTTATTGCATGAATTATTTTGCTACATATGCCGTTCTTTCGCTAATTCGCAATCCGGTATTTATATCCCTTTCACCGGCACCACAACTGAAGTGAACGTGATCGTTTGTGGGATATGAAGTGGACTGGCTACCCAGTCAGCGAGATTGCAGGTTCTAGTTCACTTTTAGACTAAGGCTGTTTCCTGAGCCTTTCCTTTTGGTTAGGGAGACAATATGGCTACGTGACAGGTGAACTACAGGTTTCGAGATTTCGTAGAGGTTAGGCTACATTAGGTTAGGTTATGCGCATTTAAATGAACTGCATCGAAATAAGGGATAAAAATGGACTCTCTGAAACTAGGTTCTGCTTTCCAATCCGAAATGCACAGTCTTAGGTTCGTTCTGTCTACCCGTGCATGGGCAGCTATGTTGGTCAATCGACCAATGGCAGAATCAAATTTAAAACTGAATTAGAATCTGCAATGTCACATCCAGTCAAAGCCGAACGTCACGAGTTCAAATCCCAGCGACTGCAGTCAAATGTGTCCATGGTAAAGGAATGGGAGAGCCCAAGTAAAATAACTGGTGTGAAGACACACTTGGATGCTGATGGGGTTATATTTGGGGTTATATTTGGATTTTGCTCATTTTATTAAAAAAGAAAGAGCATACTAAAGTTTTCTTGCAAAAATATAAATACAGTATGCAAAAATACAATATAAAACAGCTATAAGTAGCCTAATTTTACTGTTGAAGGTTAGTGTAATACAAAATTAGGAAAAAATCTCCATTAAAATACCATCTATCAGTAACCATATTTGTTGCATAATTGCAACATCATGCAATAAAAGGTTAAGATGAGTTAAACATTTTTCATACCCCATCATATAAAAAGAGAAATAAGCATTACTAATATTAATAATAAATTGAGAAATTTCAAACGAAAATGAATAGAGCAACTACAGAGAATTAATGAGTAACAGAGAGACCCAAAAAATGTACACGGAGTTTGTAGATCAATAATTATGTAATGAATTGAAATACAGTTCTTAGATTTGACTGTGTGTATTAGCTCATTGCCCAGTATTTGGACGGTCTTGGTATTTGTAACGTTGGTGAGGGGTGAATTAAGTAAAATTAAACAAAAGCCTCCCCTCCCTCCCAAAAAAATTTGATGTGTTCCATTCACATGACTTTCTCTACATCTCTACAACAAATTATTGTTAAAAAACTTATGGCTCTATTTACTTCAAGCTAATCGAGAAAAAATTAGCAGAAATAGTCTTATTACTTGCTTCCTTGTAAGTAGAAGCGAAATAAGGGAGTACCATATGTTAAAGTGATTGTTAAAAGCTAGTTGCTATGTGACTGAAGCTCCTTTGTTTGTATGGACAGGAGTTGACAAATTCCTGTATGAGAAAAGTATAAGCTTTTTAAAGATGAAAGCAAAAACAAGGAATATCTCAACTCGACGAAAAAAATGTATATAACATAAATCGTGTGTTTTAGCGTGCTGTACATTTTTTGTGTGGTAAGTCTTGTACATGTCTTACGGTTTAGTAGTTATGCAAAATTTCATAAAATTCATCCAGAAAAAAGTATTCTTCAGAGGCTATTCCCAGAAAATTCAAGATATACATCTCATTTGCCAGGTAAATATCTTTATTATACGATATTTTAATCAAAATCCTTAGAGCCATTTTTGTAAAAATCAAACTTTTCGAAAAAAGCTCCATGTAAAGGTGAGTGAGTTTGGGGTGAGTGGATTTTTCTCAAAATATTCGTGTTGCATCCCTAGAAGATACTGAACTTAAATACCAAGTTTGGTATTTTGCGGACTTTTCGTTTTTGAATCATCGTGTTCACAAACACATGGACACACTGACACAGGGACATACGGACACGAACACACACGGAACTTTTTCTGAATTTTTTTTTATACAGGGAACCCTAAAACATGTATTTCCGCTGAAATCTCGCTATCGAATTTTTGAGTGGAGTGTAATGCCTTCTCTATACACTATGTACAAGGTATGTGCAGAAAATGTAAAAATTGCCCAAAATTCGATTATTTAAAGAAATCAACAAAACGATGTTGTTTTTTTATTTAGATGATATAAACAGTGACGCCAAAATGCTATTACAAGGCTACAGGTTGTGCGCCAGTTCTTGACGAATGAAAATGAGAGGGTAGATGCGATCACTCACCTTTACTGAAGCATCGGTACTCGAAAGCAGGAATGACAGACGTGTGTATGCTATTCTCATGCTTTCGCTTTGCAGTAGTACAGTCAAAGAAAATATCACACTTCCAGTGATGTCAGTCACAGGTATTCATTCTCAACCTCGATTACACTTTACACTACATTTTACACCTAATTCTCTTGTAGTTCCGAAATTTCTCCGATATTTTTTCTCACTGAAATGCTGTCATTTTCATTAATGTCTAAGCATCTCTGGTTAAAACACTGGCAATGGCATAAACCACGCAGTCAACTGTACACTGTGTATTCTGAAACATAGTCTTAAGTAAGCTGAGCTATTGTTATTCATCAAGAGTAGGTTAATTCACTGCACCTTCGCTAAAGGTCATCGTCTAGAAGGAACGAGTAGACTGTGCCAGCCAAACAGAAAACATCGATTTTAGCGATCATCCGCGAGCTGTACAAGGAAGAAGGATTTCATCTTCAACAAGATAGTAGCCCTGCTTACTACCACTAAGTCTTTAGAGAGTGCCATGATAAAACTCATTCTGGATAATGGATAGGCTGAAGAGGTGCTATCGAATATCCAGCATGGCTCCGAGATTGAACACCTCTAGACTTATATCTCTGGGAGAATCTTAGGAAGTTTTGCATTGAGCAAAGCCACCTAAACCGGCTGCATTCCTCGAAAATATGAAATTATTGTTTGCAACAATTCCACTGTAAACATTAGAGCAGTTGATTTGTGACCTGTTTTGAATGCGTTTGATTGCTAATGGAAGCCACTTCAGCATCTCAAGTGATTCCGGTATATTCAACACTACCGAGTTTGAGCCTTGTGTCAAATTCATTGCAAAATTATTGATGATCAAACATTGACGCACAGTTTTGGACACCTCGTAGAGACTACAGAAAAGATCCTTGGGAAGTTGAGAATAAGATGCTTGGAAGATTACTGAGAACGGAACATGCAGTATATGCCTTTAGTCAAAAGTGAAATCACTTTTCGAAGAACTTGCCCAGGCAGCGGTACAAATAGGTATATCAGCGCTGTTCAGTTTGGTGGTATGTGAGCGCTACTTCGGCTTTGTGTATTGACAGTACAAAACTAAGTATTGGCGCGGAAGCAACTACAACTTTCAAAGTGACAATTAATTTTTGTCTTCATTCGCGTGATGATTTTTCATAGGAACGGCATTTGTGCAATTTTATTTTTTGAAAAGTGGCGGTATTGATGCGGTGGAGCCCCGCTAATTGCGGTGTGAGAGAGCCAACCTTACTGTTCTCAGGATCACGGCAACCCATTTCGCAATCAATAACACATCCGGGCAGCCCACCCCCCTCAGGGGGTCCCGCGGTTTAATTACCGCCCCGGCCCCTTTGTGTTCCCAGGACGCTGGTACTCTGTTCGTTACTATAAATATTGCTTCTATATTATATTGCTTTGCACACGGTGTAAATTAATGCACAGCGCGTTTGTGTAACGACCACTCTCTCTCCTGCGGCCTTCCTTGGTCAGGACACTCAACACAGCTTCGAACCAATACGCTCACGAATATCTACCACTCTCAACCAATACAGCTATTAAAAGGATGAAGTATTCCATTCATATGACTTTATCTACCTATTCTGCAACGGACTCTTCTTATAAAAGCCTTTTATTCTACCTACTCCATGCTAACCAGGATAAAAATTGCCAGAAATAGTCTTATTACTTAGTTCCTTATAAGCAGAAGAAAATAATGTCGTACTAGATAAAACGGCAGTCAAATCCATTAAAAACTGGTTGCTATGTGATTGAAATTCGATTCTCTTTGCACGATCAGCACCTAAACAAAAGAAGGACTGACCAATTCGCATTTGAGAAAAGCATTCTAAAGTTGAAACCAAGAACAAGGGGTATCTCGGAAACAATTACCTCTACAAAAAAATGTATATGACAAAAATTGTGAGTTTTAACGAGATCTTCATTTTTTGTCTAGTAAGTTTTGTCTATCTCTTACGGCTTATTAGTTAAGCAAAAGTCATCCAGAATGAAAGGGTCTTCAGAGGCCGTTCTCAGAGAATTTGGGATTTACATTTTAGTAATATTTAATAATAGTCTAATCTAATACATGGTATGTTAACAAAAATCGTTAGAACCACTTATGAAAATCAACATTTTTTTAAAAAATGTCTACGTGAAGGGCAGTTTGGAGCGGGGAAATTTCTTGAAAACCTTTCGTATCTTTAGAGGTTGCTGCTTAAATATCAGGTTTGGTATTTCACCATTTTTTTGTTTTGTTTTTGAGTTATACAACTCACAGACCTACACACTCAAACAATTATAGACATTTTTCTAAAGTTGTTTTTTATATTCGATATTCCTGGTGACATGTATTTCCGGTGAAATCTCGGTACCGAATATTTGGGTGAAATAAAATACTTTCTCTAGCTACTATGTACATTGTATATACGTGCTACAGAAAGTAAAATCATTTTATGCATAAAGTTATAACAAGACCTTTTGTTTTCAGGTTCTAAAAAAGTACATTTTTAACATTGTTGGTGTACTCCGATTTCCTGCCTCAGATTGCTTCACATTTTGGGAAACTTAACCATATTTTTTATTTATTGCAATTTGTTTAATTAGTAGTTTACAGCTTTTCCTGGACTTGCTCATTCTCAGGATAATACTCTTCAAAATAGAAAAGTTGACTGATATATAATGGAGAGGGATACCTCGCGCTCTGCGACCTAAATAGATCTTTTGTGACTAATACCCCTCAGATAGAAGGGAGACTGACCCCAGACAGGCAGCTAGCCAGACATAGAGACGTGCGGAAGTCCCTTATATGTTCCGGGCTCAAAGATCAGTCCCAGTGCTGGAGCTGCCTAGAGAGGCGATGAACGACCGGTCGAACAAACAGCCCTTTAAGAACATGTATGACTGAAAGTTTGAAATTCCAAACTAATAATGCTTGTTGGAATATAATGCAAATAAGTTACAATGCAAATTTCATCCATTTTGCTCTAACGGTTTGGAAGTTATGGTCAACAATTTTTATGTTTTTTCACGCCACTAAAAAGTTCCTGGCGACAAAAGAAATACAACTTAAAACTTAGGTACACAATACACCTTTTTGAAACGCCCATAGGTTTTTCTGTGTCTTCTTTGATTTACGCCGCAAAAACGTTTAAAGTTATGACTGTGACTTTTTTGTCATAAAAATATAATTTCTGTGTTTGAAAATTGAAAACATGTGCTTAAATACATTTGACAGTATAACCTAGAGCAATTCTTATCCATCGTACCTCTTTGAACATGCACAACACATTTTATTTGTGTGACAGAAAAACTGCTCCGCAAGGGACATTTTACAGGAAGAAAAAATGCTGAAAATATCAATAGCCAGAGAGAAGGAAAGATTCCATTGCATAGCTCACATTAAAATCCAACAGGTTGATAAGTTGGACCCTCAGCTTTACTTTTCTTCTCCTCTGCTGTCATTTTCCACTTGCATTGCTGCCTTTATTCTGCACATCTTCGTTTTTAGTTTCTCTAGCCTCGTATGTACAATGTACATAGGGATTGAGAAGGTATTTTATAGAGTAGGTATTGTATTACATCTAAAAATTTTATACCGAGATTTCCCGGAAATACATGTTTTGGGACCCCCTGAATCCAAAAAATAGCATTTAAAAATGTCTATGTGTGTGTGTGTGTGTCTGTGGGCAGCATATCTAAAAAAGTTCGTTAAATACCAAACTTTACACTTAAGTTCAGTATCTTCCAAGGATACGACACAAAGATTTTAATGAAAATCCCCTCTCACCCCCAACTACCTTTTACATAGAAAAATGTTCGAAAATTTGATTGCCCCAAAAATGATTAACGATTTTGATTAAAATCTTTTATAATTAATACAGTCACATGATAAATAAAATCTGCATCCTAAATTTTCTGGGAATAACTTATGAAGACCTCTTCTCTGGATGAATTTTTCTGAATCCGATTTCAATCCCATAGTATCCGCATTTTAAAACATCTGACTGTCAGTTTCCCTTATTTCCCTACTACTTGTAAGGAACTAAATAATAGGAGCATTTCTGATAACGCTTATCTCAATTAGTATGAAGTAGACAGAAAAATAAACTTATTAACAATAATTTGTTACTGAGATGTAGAGAAAGCCATGTGAACGATTTTTAAATAAAAGAAATAATTTTATTCATTCTGCTATAAGAATTTGTAAGTTATAAATCATGGCTCTATAACGAAATTACAGAATACAGCTGATTGAACGTTATTATGAGATCAAGAGTTTTACTAAAGATCTGAGAAAATTGAAAACTCATAACAATTTAAGAGCAAGCCTATGTTCCATTCTTAAAGATCCAACAAAGTTGCCGCCCTGATCTCCATATATCAATCCGACTGACTTTTGGTTGTAGGGTCGCCTTAAAGAACGAGTTTTCCTGACACATTCAACAACCCAACAGCAACTGAATGAAGTTCATGGGGTTGCAAAAAGAACGTATGTTGAATAAGAGAACGGAGGACATCTTCCCAAGTTTTATAAAACCTTGTTTGCCCAGTATCGATTTCTATTGTATGTATTTTTTTCATATCTAAAATATTATAATATTTATAATGGTTTAAACTTTGAAGTGACGTTTGAGAGACCCTACATATTAAACAAACGATCCTGAGAAATATTAAATCATGTAGTATACTGCAAAATAGGAACTGTCATGTAAACAGCTGAACAAATTTAAAATATTCCATTTTACATGTATCTTCAAAATTGTTCGGTATGACTGCACAGACAGAATCTACTTCCGTAACGTGTATAGCATTTGTATTAATAATAATAATAATAATAATAATAATAATAATAATAATAATAATGATATTGAACTGCTTATTATCGTCAAAGTTAAGTCCATTTCCTGCTTTACAATGTGTGTACAAAATATTTTTAGCCGAAAATGTTATCTTTTATAGTATAAAATGAAATTAGCTACAAATAAACATCAAAAGAAAACTTAATATGGTCTTTTTATATTCATTAATACAATGAAGTATTAATCAGCTTAAAATAAAAGAAATTACTGCAAAATTACAAGAAAAAACAAAATTTCTTGTATAAAGTTACTGTTCAGAAAGATCTATGTTCTAATTAAGTTCTAATACACACAACACGCTTAAAAATAAGATGCACTTATAGGGTAGAGTGGGGCTATTTCGGTCATTTTGAGTTTGGGCTAAAATTAGGCAATGAGGGAAATACAAATGATGTAATATTAAAAGCTCAATGTGCTGTGATTGTTATAGATTAATTTCTATGGCAATTAAATAACTTTTTCACAGAAACAATCCACAGTAAAACATTGAATTCAAATATCCATAAAGAAGAAAATCATAAAATAGCGGGGTTTTTCAACTCACTGCTGGGGCTATCTCGCTCAAAATGTCTTCTGATAAAAATCACAGACATTTGTGGCATGCGAACATTATTTTTTTCTCCTTCCAGCACCAACATACACTGCATGGTACCATGTTCCACACTTGTGAGATTTAATTCAGTTGGCTTTTAACAATGTTAGGTTGCAATACCCACAAGGAAAATTTTCTTTCTCATTTTTCACAGCAACATGGCGAATGTCCTCTTCATCACTTGAGGGCTCACAGAATTTTATTCCTTTGGCATATTCAAAATACTTCAGCCACAGCTTAATTTTCATCCGAGGTGAGACCTTTTGTCGCTGACCTCTTTCGGATTTTCAAAATTTTTGTGATGTGCAGCTAATTTACAAAAAACTAAATATTTAATTCTTTCAGCCAGATTTTTCTTCTCATTTTCGGTAAAAAAAAAAAAGGGTAGGGTACCCGAATACTGGATATGTAGCTTCGTCTCCTAGTCTATTTCTTGAATGTATTTCATTTACGCGGTCTTTAAGTGTGGAAAAAGGCATATTGAAAATACCAGCTGCTCCTATTAGGCTGAGGTTCCCTTGAAGAACACACAAAACAGCGTAATAAATGCCTTCGTCTTAACTTTATTTTTTTCTTTTTACCTGCGCCTTTGCTTTTAAAAAATATGAACAATTACAGCATATAATATACAAAAATAAGCGAGTGCAGCAACCCACAAATTACTGAGCGGAATAGCCCCAAATGCACTGTTATAAAATTATGCGCCTTTAAAGCAAAAGGACCAGCGGATGTCAGCACTGCTCTCTAGGAGGACATGCAGTAACCTCTGTTCTGAAGCACACAAGTTTCCGTTATAACAAACTAACATTGCTTTACGCTCTATCCCTTATGTTCACGAGAACAAATATTTATCCTCGCTAAAAATGCACTATGTTTGCTTACCTTCAAATGCTTTTCTTCTTATCAGACCAAAAATGGAGCAATAATCACTCAATTATTCTGCGATTGCTTCTACACTATCTCACAGCAGTATGGCAAGGAAAAGACAAGATGTCGGCTGCGCTCAATACATGCGCAGTAACGACATTTGTTATTTTGAGCGGAATAGCCCCACTCTACCCTACAGTTTCGTGAGCCCATCCTTTGCTATCTTGACACTGAATCCAGTCTACATTGAAACTATCACCGCACAATATGCAATTTGTTTGATCTGCAAGCAACTGTAATGATGTTGAAGGACCTCCAAAATCAACTGTTTTTCAACAGTGATGTCTAGGCTACATGATGCTGTGTTTCTTTTACCACTCTCTTATTATGTGTGGCTAGTAATGGCTGATTGATCAGACTTAAAGTAAACATCTTATGTGTTACACTCACATGACTTTCTCTAGCCGTTCTACAAACTTCTTACATAAGATTATTCTTCTTTCTGCACCTTGTTAATCGAGGTATTGAGCTCAATGTTCTTATTACTTAGTTCCTTATAAGAAGGAAGAAAATAAGGGAATACACTAGGCTAAATCGATAGTCAAATGTTTTAAAAGCTGTCCTTATGCGATTGTCATTACAAATCGCTTCTTTTCTTGGCCAGGATTAGAACAAAAGAAAAACGGACACTCCCGTCTGAGAAAAGTATAAGTAGCTACTTCACAACTGAAACTAATAACAATGAATACCTCTAAAACGGTAAGTTCCACGAAAAAAATGTATATGACGTAAATTGTGTATTTTAACAAGGCCTACATTTTTATACAGTAATTTTTTGTCTATCTCTTATGGTTTACTAGTTATGTCAAATTAAGCAAAATTCATCCAGAATAAATAGGTCTTTAGAAGCTATTCCCAGAAAATTCAAGATATACATTTTATTTGTCAGGTAAATATCTTTAATATACGATATTTTAATCAAAATCGTTAGAGCCATTTTTAAGAAAATCAAAATTTTCGAAAAAAGTTCCATGTAAAGGGTAGTTTAGGGAAGGGAGGATTTTTCTCAAAATCTTCGTGTCGCATTCCTGGAAGATACTGAACTTAAATACCAAGTTTGGTATTTTAGCTACTTTTCGTTTTTGAGTTATCGTGTTCACGGATACACGGACACATGGACATACACACACACACGGACCTTTTTCTGGAAATGCTTTTTTTTTGGATTCAGGGAGTTTTAAAACATGTATTTCCGGTGAAATATCGGTATCGAATTTTTGGGTGGAAAACAATACTTCTCTATCCCTATGTACATTGTAGATACGGGTCTAGAAAAAGTAAAAATCCGCTTCTCTGTGTTTTCCGTTTTCGGTTAATCGTATTAATTATTTACTGTGGCACTTCAAAGTTCAGAAATATAGCTTATTTTGATTCACAGATAGATATGCTTTTTGTACTAGTGCACGCAGGAGAAATTAACGATACTACTTTAAATATTTGATAAAGTAATTTAATGTCATTACCTAGTATTTATTGGGTTACTTGCTTATTTAAGACTTTTTCTACTACAGTGAACATTAGTGAAAATACGATATAACAGTTCAAAATGCTTTTAAAATGTTTTAACATATTGCTTAGTTTATGGAGGGAAACAAAAATATAGCTATATAAATATATAAAAATATCATTGTTTCATTTAAAATGCAGAGGCCTCCTGTGCCCCATAAGAGTCCTGTGAGAATATTTTGATGTCATCATTTGGAAGATCCTTTGCTACTACATGAGTTTTGTAGTTTTTTTTTTCTTATTTTCTGTAAAATGTTATGCGAATATATAATTCTGTGGAGGATAGAGAATGATTCTGGTTACTGCCCTGCTGGGAAACGAACTTGGGATCTCTGAGTTGAGAAGTCAAAACGCTTCCACTAAAAACTGCATTAACACACTGGCATTCTTCCAGATTTTAGAAGATTTGGAACTCATGATGTATCAGCTATTGCTTTAAATTATATTAATGGCCTGTTTTATGGCGTGAGGGTAGCGAGTCCGCCTCATATTTCGCAAGGGTGAGTTCGGACTCGTTTGAGTGATTTTACGGAATAAGAATTTGTCTTTTTTTTTTTTTTTTTTTTATAAGCGAAAAGGTGTAGATTAATTCCATTCTTTTCATTGATCTTTAAAGAATCATTCGCATAACCCTTCATTGTATGATTTACATATGCCGTTCATCCTCTAATTTGGAGACCGATATTTATATACCTTTCACCGGCATCATAGCTAAGGCGACTTGATCGTTAGTACAATACGAAATGGACTGGCCATCCAATCAAAGCCGAACGTCGCGAGTTCAAGTCCTAGGACTGCAATCAAGTGAGCGTGTGGTAAAGGATGGGGATGGCCCAGGTAAAATAGCCGGTGTGATGGCACACTGGATGCTGATGGGGTTACATATGACTGCAGTTGCATGGATTTTGGTCTTTTTTATTAAAAACTCTACATTTTAATTACCAAAATATTAATAATTTTACGGTACAAAGCATCTATAACTAGTCTAATTTTATTGCTGAAGGTTAGTGCAATACAAAATTTTGAAAAAGGGCACTCAAAATATTAAAAACTTTGATTAATTATATTTATTACATATTTGCAACACCATGCTATTAAGAGATAAAATACGTTAACAATATTACTACTAATAATAACACTAATAATAATAATGGCAATAATAATTACAAACATTGTGTTCCATTCACATAACTTTCTCTACATTTCTGTAACAAATTATTGTAAAAAAAAACTTATTCTTCTATCTACTTCATGATAATCGACATAAACATTAACATATATAGTCTTATTACTTGCTTCCTTATAAGTGGGAGGGGAAAAAAAAAAACTAATGTGTTCCATTCACATGATGTCCTGTTCGGTAAACAAACCTTTTATTCAAAACGTTAATCTTTTATCTATACCGTGCTAATCAAGATAAATTTAAACAGAACTAGTCTTGTTACTAGTTTCCTTGTAAGTAGAAGGGAAATAAGAAAATGCATAGGCTAAAACGATAGTCTCGTCCTTTAAAAGCCCGTCTCTATGTGAAACAATCAATACTTCAGGCTCATGTCTTGCCAGAAGTAAACAAGCGAGCAACGAGAAGAAAGATGTCTTCCCGTTTGAGAAAAGTTTACGTAGCTAAAATTGAAACCAATAATCCCGAATATCTCGAAAAAGGTTAACTGTGCAAAAAAATTTATAGATATAAATTGTGTTTTAATGATATCTGCATTTTGTGTGTAGTAAGCTTTTATGTATATTTTATGGTTTGCCAGTTATATAACAGTCATCCAGAATGAAGAAGTCTTCAGAGTCTATTCCAAGAAAATTCGATATATACATATGATTTATGATAAGAATATGTTAAACATAAGGTATTTTAATCAAAATCGTTAGAGCCATTTTTGAGAAAATCAAAGTTTTCAAAAAAGTTCCATGTAAAGGGCATTCTTGAAAATTTTCGTGTTGTATCCTTGGGAGTTTGGCATATAACCGTATTTTTGTTTTTGAGCTATGCTGTCCACAGACATACACACATACATGGGCCTTATTTTAAAAATGCTTTTATATTCAGGGGGACTCAAAACATGTATTTCTGGTGAAGTCTTGGTATTACATTTTGGGTACATTACAATACCCTCTCTATACACTATGTACACAGTGCGTGTAGAGAAATTAAAAAGGAATGTGTGTGAAGCATTTAAGTTATGGCTGTACCTGTATTGTTCTATGGATGCACACCCTGTACATTGGTTAAGAAACTAAAAACTAAAATACAGCCTTAGAAATGAACACCCAACTGTCAACTTTATGAGCAGATGCGTGGGAGAGATGGGCAATTACTCAGCTGCCACAGTAAAATGAGGTGGTGAACATCTCCTGTCCGACCGGAATTCGGTTTTCGTAACCCATAGCACTAAATTAAGATTAACCCAGAAAGGGCCCCCAGTCATTGGACCAGAGCACCGCACAAAGATCGTTGTGGTCCTATGCGACTTACGAGGGATGAGGGGAGAAAAGGCGACCAGATCCGGATAATGGCGGTCGCAAGCATGAACGGGGTCCCTAACGTCGGACAGATCTAAGACTCCATCCAGGAACTACCCACAAGTCTGGAACCTCCAGAGGCACTCGCCTGAAAACACCCAAAGGCAATGACGGCAGAGAAGATTTTACAGAACGCGCGCCACCGTCCTGCCGCAATCCGCCGAACAACTTTCTGATCCTTTAATCCTGAAACAGATGACAAGTTAGTGATGAGCGCAGGAAATTCATAGCACTTTTGTGTAAGATTGTTTGCCAATAATCAAATCCGTACAGAAATCAACATTCAAATAGTAATAGTATTTATCAATTTAAGGAAATAAGACAAAAAAATCTATGTATTACACTCACATGACTCTCTCTAGCTGTTGTACAAACTTCTTACATAACATTATTCTTCTTTCTACACCATGCTAATCGAAATAATTATTAGCAGAATGTTCTTATTAGTTACTTCCTTGTAAGTAGAGAGTCACCCTCCGTGGTGTAATGGTTACCATGCTAACTTTATATACCCAAGGTCGCGGGTTCAAACCCGGCGGAGGTCGATGGGTTTTTTTCGGGTATAAAAATCCTTAGCATGGCTTCCTTCGGAAGGCAAGTAAAGCCGTTGGTACCGTGTCGTAGTTTACGTCACGTAAAGGAACCTCAATTCTAATTGAGAGGCCCAGAATAGAATGGGACACTGTGAACCACATAAATATCACGCTATTTATTTCTAGTAAGTAAAAGGGAACTAAAGGAATACACTAGGTTATACCAACAGTCAAATGTTTTAAAAACTACCGTTATGCAATTGTTTGCAAATCATTTCTTTGCTTGGCCAGGAGTAGAACAAAAGAAAATGGACACTTTCTGTCTGACAAAAGCAAAGTATTTTACGAGTGAAACCAATAACAAGGAATAAATCGGAAACGGTTACCTCCACAACAAAAATATAAAGGACATAAATTGTGTGTTTTGACGGCATCTACATTTTTTGTGCAGTAGGTTTTTGTCTGTTTCTTACGGTTTAGCAGTTATGCTAAATTCTGCAAACTTCATCTGGAATAAAGTGGTCTTGATAGCCTATTCAAAGAAAATTCAGGATATACATTTTATTTGGATGTAATATCTTTAATATACCTACGGGGATTTAATCAAAATCCTTAGCGCCACTTTTGATAAAATAAATATTTTCGATAATTTTTCCAAGTAAAGGGTAGTTTGCGTGGGAGATTTTCTTAATATCTTCGTGTGGCGTCCTTGGAAGATACTGAACTTAAATACCAACTCTGGTATTTAACGGGATTTTCGTTTCTGAGCTATGTTGTCACACGAACACACACACGCGGACTTTTTTCTAAAAATGCTTTTTTTGGGGTGAGGGGACTTCAAAGCATATATTTCCGGAGAAATCTCGAGATCAAATTTTTGTAGGAAATTTGAAGAGAAATTACTATAGGACGTAAATAATAAGGAAACGACTATAAAGTGTAAATACGAGGTAACTAGGGGGGAAACTATTAATCTATTGAATTGTAAATAATATTGTTTACAATTAATGTGCAGATTGTTAATCAAACACATTCAATGTAAAACGTTGTCAAAACAATGTTGGCAAGGCAGGGGTAACAACGAAGTAATTAGTAGAACAGCTTTAAATCCAGGGGAGTTGGCAAACACAGACGGGACCAGAAAGAGTGGCAGCAAGAACATCAGAGATGAGATAAGTTGAGTTCCTAGAAGTGTTAATCGCAGCACAGGAAGTCAAATGAAATTAGAGTGTGTTAGAATTAGGAACCTACGGATATAAGACACAAATAAGATGTTTAAAAGCCAAAAGAATCAGAATGAAAAAAGATCTGTCATATATTTTTTATCAGCCCTAATTAGTATAAAACATTATTAATTCCCGTACTCTCTAAAATTCTTCATTTTCAAAATTTAGTACTTTATTTCTCAAAACTGGAGCATTATTTCGAAATGTATGTGACCATATTTTATGTACTAATTAAAAGGCAGTATAAAATTTAGGAACAATTACTGGAAAATCTGGATGAATATGGTAGAGTATTGAAAAAAAATTGCGTGAAAATAAAGTTTAAATTTATTAATTAATAACTATAGCTCCAATTAATTGTAAATTGAAGTGCGCCAAGGGGAAGAAACGATACATTACATTAGATTAGATGTTATATTATTTTACTATGAAAAAACTTATTATTTTAATTTTTCAAAATTTATGGTCAAATTTCACAGAAGTGTCACCTTAATTAGATTATTTTCTTCTTAATCTTTATGCTTTTTCTAACTCGTATGTACATACAATGTAGATAACAGCTGGAGAAGGTATTGTGTTCCACCCAAAAATGTTGAGATTTAATCGGAAATATGTCTTGAGATACCCTGATTCAAAAAAAAAAAAAAAAAAGCAAAAAGTTCCATGTGTGTGGACAGAATAGCTCAAAAACCGTTAAATACGAAACTTGGTATTTATGTGTCGTGTATTCCAAGGATGCGACACGAACATTTTCAAGATAATCTCCCACTCCAAACTACCCTTTTCTTGGAAAAATGACTAATTATTTTGACTAAAAATCATGAGGTCTAAGGACCTCACTAATCTGCATGAATTTTGCAAAATTTTACATAACTGGTAAGCCGTAAGAGATAGACAAAAACTTATTATATAAAATGCATATATCGTAAAAACACATATATATTTCTTTTGCAGATTTGCCTTTTTTTAGGTATTCTTTGTTATTGGGTTTAAATTTTTAAACTACCTAACTTTTCCCAAAAGGGAAGTAATCTTTCGTTTCATCTCTTTTGTTCCACTATTGGTCATGCAAAACTAATAGAACTTCAATTGTTTCACTCAGCGACCAGCTTTTAAAATAGTTGACTGTTGCTTGAGCTTATGTATTCTCTTATTTTTCTTCTACTTACAAAGAAGCAAGTAATTATACCAATTCTGCTAATGTTTATCTCAATTAGCATGGTTTCGATTAAAAATATTCGTTTGAAGGACCACAGTTTGTATGAGGAACAGCTAGAGAAATTCGTGTGAACCGAACGACGGGACATAACAACGCGCATTCTATATCAGTTGCTTAGCAAGGTGTAAACAACGTCTGTTCAACAATTTTATTTCCCTATAATTTTGCACAGAAGTTTTAGGCAATAAAGTACAATTACTCTTTTACGACGTGATCATGCTTTGTACAAGTAGCCTTTTTTTTTTCTTCTTTTTTAGTACACACCATAACCTGAGAGAAGAATTCACGCAGATAGGGCTTAACAGGTGCAGGGGATCGTGGGTTTGAATCCCACCTTGGGAATGGGTGTTTGTGTGCTTTTAAAGGTGTGTTTGTCAATGTGTATGTGTCAGTAAAAAGAAAACGGTAAATCGTTTAATGGGAAACTAGGAAAAAGGGAGAAAAAAGAGAAAGAAAAAAATCTGATGTGTTCCATTCACATGACTTTCTCTATATCTCTGCAACAAATTACTGTTAAAAAGCTTATGCTTCTATTTACTTCACGCTAATCGAAGCAAAAGAGCAGAAATAGGGAGTACCATAGGTTAAAGTGATAGTCAAAAGCTGATTACTATGTGACGTAAGTTCCTTTGTTTGTATGGATACGAGTTGACAAATTCCTGTATGAGAAAAGTATTTTTTTAAAGCTGAAACCAAAAACAAGGAATATCTCAAAAACGATTAACTCCACGAAAAAAATTATATAACATAAATTGTGTGTTTTAATGTGCTCTATATTTGTTCTGTGGTAAGTTACTTATCCGTATCTTAAGGTTTGGCATTTATGCAAAATTCCGTAAAATTCGTCCAGGATAATGTAGTCTTCAGAGGCTATTTGCAGAACATTTAAGATATACACATTATTTGTCAGATAAATAAATAGCTTTAACATTCGAAAATTTAATCAAAATCGTATGAGCCATTTTTGAGAAAATAAAATTTCTCGAAAGAAGTTCCATGTAAAGGGTAGCTGGCGGTGGGGGAATTTTCTTGAAAATCCTCGTGTGGCCTCCTTGGAAGATATGAAACTTAAATACCAAGTTTGGTATTCAACGGTCTTTCCGTTTTTGAGCTATGCTGTCCACAGACACACAGACAGACATAGTGACATACAGACATATACACACGAATCTTTTTCCAAAAATGCGTTTTACTGGATTCAGGGGGACTCAAAACATGTATTTCCGGTGAAATTTCGGTATCGAATTTTTGGGTGCATTACACTACCTTCTCTATACACTATGTACATAGTACGTGTAGAGAAAGTGAAAACCAGGAGGAACAGCCAGGGGTCCACTAGACGGACGTACTCCGCTACATGTTACTCCAGCATTCACCTGATTACCTGAGAGCATTACATTGCAGGTGAATGTAGCATTAGTGAATGCACATTTTCTTACAATTCCTGTGACGATGGTAACGGTCTCTGGTAACCAAAACTATTATATGGTATACTAGTTTCATTTAGATCCTTTAAACCACATAATTCTGAACATGTAATGCTCATTTAATATGTAAATGTTTATTACATATCCTGCATTTATACTGCTTAGATGTATAGGGTCCTTAAAAAGTCACTTCAAATATTAAACTATTATAAATATTATACTATTTGAGAAAGGAAAAAACAACAAAACACATACTGGCCAATAAATGGGATTTCAATAAACATTGGGAACATGTCTTCTCTTCAACTGTTCAACGTACACCATACTTTCTTCGAATCCATCCACAGCATTTTGCAGTTAATGCTTTTAAAAATTAGTAATTTCTGCGAGACAACACCATTCACTTGCTGGTGGATAATTGGATGTGCCAGGAAAACTCGTTCTTTAGAATAACCCCACAACCCAAAATCGTTCGGATTGAGATCTGGAGATCACTTTGTTTGAAAGTGTCACGATGGCCAAAGATCAGAATAATTAATTGTTTTACAGGGGTGTTGATATGAAGCACCTCAGCAACAGCGACATCATTGATTACCTTTGGCCTTCCAGAGTTCCTATCAGCAATATTACCAGTTTTCTCAAACTTCTTGGTTAAACCCCAAAATTACGAATGGAACAGGAGCCTGTTCTTAAATTGTTAAGAATTCTAAATTTTCTCAGATCTAGAGAAAAACTTCTCAGCTTCTCATAACAGCACTGAATCAGTTGTATTCTGTTATTTAATGATGAGCCATTATTCATGATTTGCAAATTCTTACATCAATATGAACAAAATTACTGATATTTTGTTCAACAAAGCTGAAAAAATAAAATAAAACTTGCTTGTTTAGTACGTGGCTTCTTTGTTTTTAGCCTATCTCAAATATTATATTTATAGCAGTTTAAAGTTTGAATTAACTTTGAAATAGTTCCTATTGTTTCTATAAAATTATTTTATATTTGATTATTGTTTTACATTTTAGTTGTATATAGGAAAAATTTGAATTAATTACCTACTTTCTTTATTTAGTTTGACAACAATTTATAGAAAAATGGTACTGAATTGGGTAATAATGTATTTTTTTTACAAAAATTCAGGACAAATCTGAAAAATTTAATTGAATCAGATTATTTCTAAAACATTGAAAACTGAGTAGAAACAAATAACAGCATTGTTATTAATAATTTTACATTGTAATTGAAGTATAAGAGAAAATTTTTAATTAATTACCCACTTTCTTTATTTAGTTTGACAAAAATGTATAGAAAAATGTTACTGAATTGGGTAATAAAGATTCTTATTTACACAAATTTAGGACAAATCTGAAAAATCTAACTAAATCAAATTAAAATATCTAAATCAATTTCTAAAACATTTAGTAGAAACAAATAACAACATTTGGAACAAAATATTAAGAGAAAATGTATGTTCTGTAAATAAAATCCGAACTGTCGGGGAATAGAGAGGGGGGAAAACACTTCAATATTAAAGCATAAACATAATAAACTTTAAATGCCCGATTCAAAGGTTTAGAGTTATATTTTGGGGGAGGAAATGACAGAAAATAGTTAGCATGTTGTGAACAACAATCAAAACAAAGAGAGAGAGAGAGAAAAGAGGACAATTTCAGCATTTGAATATTTTCTCGCGTAACGTCCCCTTAACCCATGTCAGAGTGAGGATCAACGGGGATGAAACGTTGCCTCCTGAATACAGGTCGTAGACGTTACCGCCTGAACCATCCCTCCAGTTATAGTGCATAGATATATGACACATACCTGAACATTCTGTAAGTTCACCGTCGACATTTGAAAGGCTTCAGAGCCTTCTTGAGCTGTAGAACTACCATCCTATCGTACAGCCCCCCACATTTTACACGATTCCGATGTTAATGGAGTGAGTTGGTCACGTTGCCTTGCCGGGGAACATCTAAAAAGGTTAGACTTTTTGTGCGCAAAGGGGGATGCTTTAGTGCTGGCATAAAGATTGGTCAGCTTTCCGCGGAAACAAGCTCAGAGCAGGGAAGGACCTTTCAACAAACTGGGTAACTTCCTCTCGTCCATATCAATATGGTGATTTTGGGTTCGATTGTGTATTGGCCACTGCTTTATTACTTTCTCTACACGTACAATGTACATAGTGTATACAGAAGGTATTGCATTCCAGCCAAAAAAATTGATACCCAGATTTCAACGGAATTGTAGGTTTTAGGGTCCCCTGAATCAAAAAAAAAAGGTCCGCGCGTGTGTGCCTGTGAACACGGTAACTCAAAAACAAAAAGTCGCTAAAATACCAAACTTGGTATATAAATTTAGTATCTTCCAATGGTGCAACACGAAGATTTTGAGGAAAATCCTTTCACCCCAAACTACCCGTTACATGGAAAAATTTCGAAAAGTTTTATTTTCTCAAAAATTGCTCTAACGATTTTGACTAAAATACTGTGTATTAAATATATTTACAAGACAAATAAAATGTATATCTTGAATTTTCTGGAAACAGCCTCCGAAGACCTCTTCATTCTGGATGAATTTTGCTGCAATTTGCATGCTACTAAACCGTAAGAGATAGACCAAAAGTTACTACATAAAATATGTAGATCTCGTTGAAACACAATTTATGTCACATACATTTTTCTTTAATTTTGCGTTTTTGAGATATTCCTTTCTATTGGTTTAAGTTTTAAATACTTTTAACTTTTCACATCGGGAACTTCTCAACTCCTGGCAATGCAAATAAACGGATTTCATCCATATGGCAACCAGCTTTTAAAATATTTTACTTTCGTTTTAGCCTAGTGTATTATATTATTTCCCTTCTACTTACAAGATTGCGTTTCTGCCAATGTTTATCTCGATTAGCATGAAGCAGATAGAAGAATAAGTTTTTTAACAATAATTTGTTACAGAGTTGTAGAGAAAGTCGTGTGAATGGAACACATCAGATTTTTACACTTATTTTCCTTCTTGAGGGGGAACCTGTTCCTATTTTTCCGTTATGTAGAGAACATTTGCCGATCCGTTATGTGTTCCTAGATTGTGTTCCTCTAGCCCATGTTCGGGAATCACTTGCCGGTCAGTCTTGCTGAGGTCCTGGAGGACGATAAGCTAGCAGTAGATAAGGTTTTTAAATTTTTATTTATTTATTTTTTTATCTCTATTTTCATTCCCCCCTGCCCCCCCCCGTAGGTTTTACTGATTATTGGTTTACTTGTTTTACTGTTTCTTTTACAAATATATTGCACAAACATATAACATCCATGCCCAAGGCGGGACTCGAACCCACGATCCCCTACCCACAAAGCACCAAAGCGAGACGCTTTAGCGAGCGCGGCCATGGGGACCGGCATTTATTAAAAGTACTTTTTCAAATGAGGATTTAATTATATCCTTTTTGTATAATTTTTCGAAATATTTCTTAAATTCTTACTTCTCTTGCTTTTGCCATGAATAGTGTTGTATACATTATATAAATATAACTTTTGCTTTTGTTTATATTAATGATATATTACTTTCTCTAAAACCACTATGTATTTGTATTGAACCCAAAACTTCGATATCGATATTTCACTGGAAATACATGTTTTGGGTCTCCCCGAATCCAAAAAAAAATCATTTTTAGAAAAAGGTCCGCATGTGTGCGTGTCTGTGCGTGTCGGTGGACAGCATAGATCAAAAATGAAAAGACCGTAAAATACCAAACTTGATATTTAAATTTGGTACCTTCCAAGGGTGGGACACGAAGATTTTTCAAGAAAATCTCCCTCACTTCCAATTATACTTAACATGGAAAATTTAATATAATTTTGATTTTCTCAAAAATGGCTCTAACGATTTTGATTAAGATATCGTATATTAAAACGTATTACATGACAAATAAAATGTATATTTTGAGTTTTCCGGAATAGCTTCTGAAGACATCTTTATTACTTCTGAAGACATCTTTATTCTGGATGAATTTTGAGGAATTTTTGCATAACTGGTAAACCGTAAGAAATAGACGAAAACATGCTATACAAAGAGCTTGTTAAAACAAACAATTTATGTTATCAACAGTTTTTTGTTGGAGTTGACCGTTTTTGAGTTATACCTTGTTAATGGTTTCAGCTTTAAAATACTTTGTCAGCTCCTGGCCATACAAACAAAGGAACTTTAATTACATGAAACCAACTTTTAAAAGATTTGACTATCACTTTAGCCTAGTGTGCTCCCTCATTTCCCTTCTAATTACAAGGAAGCAAGTAAAAATATCATTTATACTACATTTTTTCTCGATTAGCATGAAAGAAATGAAAGATAAGCTTTTTAACAATAATTTGTTACAGAGATGTAGAGAAAGTCATATGAATGAAGCACATACATTTTTTAATATTAATTTTATCTCTGTCTTTTGCCATGACTTGTTTTAATGACCTAGTAGTTGAGCATTCTTAAACAACAACCATCAACACATTGCTCGGTTTCGTAACTCAAAAAGCACTAGCGTTCTCCGTTATGAAATTTCTTTGAGAATACTGAAGGACACTAATTCTATATAGGGCCAAAAAAATCCGCACTTCCATGGGTGGTTTCGAACTTAGGTGCACTATTTGACCAAGAACTGGAGAACCTGTACAAAAAAGGTGTGTTTAAATAGTTATGAGATGTAATATTAACGTAAGTAATTATGATTGCATTGCAGAAACTCGTAAAAATGTGGCAAAATGTTATCATGATTAGCTAAATGAATGTATTTCTGAGGATAATTTCTTCTTTTCACATTTTAGCACTTAATTTAATCATATAAGCGCGTAAATAAGTGAATACTGAGTCGTCATAAGATATTATTGTCATATGTTAAAAGCAAACTATTTAAACATATTACTTTTTCTACACGTATGAAATACATATTGTATAGAGAAGGTACTGAACTCCACCCCAAATGTCGATATCGAGATTTCACCGGAAATACATGTTTGAGACCCCTGAATCCACAAAAAAAAAAAGGATTTTAGAAAAAGATCAGTGTGTATGTATGTGTGTGTGTGTGACAGCATAGCTCAAAAACGAAAAGTCCGTCAAATACCAAACTAGGTATTTAAATTTTGTATCTGATAAGTATGCGACACGAAGATTTTAAAAAAATATCCGCAAGCCAAACTACCCTTTACATAGAAAGTTTTTCTAAATTTCTTTTACGATTTTGATTAAAACATGGTATATTAAAGATATTTTCTAACAGATAAAATGCATATCTTGAATTTTCTGGGAATAGCCTCTGAAGACTTCTGAATGAATTTTGCTAAATGTTGCATAACCGTAAGACATAGACAAAAACTTACTACATAAGAAAGTAGATCTCGTTAAAACAATTAAGATGTTTTTTTTTTATTTTTTTTTTGGTAGAGCTCACCATATTTGAGATATTTATTGTTATTGATATCAGCTTTAAAATACATGCCTAAACTTTTCTCATACGGGAATTTCTCAACTTCCGGCCATGTAAACAACGGAATTTCAACCACTTAGCAACAGTCTTTAACAGATTTGACTATCGATTTATCGTAGTGTATTTCCATATTTCCGATCACTTATATGGAAACAGGTAATAAGATCATTTCTGCTTTTGCTAATGTCATCTCGATTAACATGAAGTAGATAGAAGAATAAGCTTTTTAACATAATTTCTTAGAGAGAAGTAAAGAACTCATGTGAATAGAATTCATCAACTTAGTTTTTTTTTTTGTTTTTTTTCTGCACTCAATATGACTGTACAAGAACATATACATTTACATAATTTATCCTGATTCCTTATTCTATCCCTTTCTTTGTTGTAATATATTATTAGTATTGTTGCGTAATTTAAAAAGAAAGTTTGGTAATAAATAATAAAAGAGGATAACGTTAGAAAACGGTAAAAATATCTCCACCTGAATTGAAATAAGAGTTTTATTTTTAAATTGCGTATTAATGTTAATCCATGCAAAGACATTCTACAAACTGCATCGGCAATCAAACAGGACAGTGTTTATTCAGTGGCGGTAAATTACTTTTTTTTCTCCATCCCTTTTTCTACTGCTAATAACTTTTACCACCCTTCCCCATCATGGTTCGACTCAAATCGTTAAAAAAATACCAAAGCTTTTCGCAAAACCCATCGTGCTTGAGCTCTGCCCTATAAGCAAGTATTGAAGCCATGAGCTGTAAACTTACGTCAGGCAGAGCTTATGTAAACATTACTTTATAGATAATGTCATAAATAATGTTAGTTTTTAATTGAATTAGATGTCTTCATTACAAGAAATTAAAATTATCCTCCAAGTAAACACTATAAGATTCTGCAGTGCTGAGCCAGGCTTCAGTTAGGTTTGTTATCTCGCAACGGTGTTAGTTAACATTTAAAATGTAACGGAGTTTTAATGGGAGACCTGGGTTCGATTCCATTTACCGGCGTGGGGAATTTTCCCGCGCTGGCTTACCGGATCCGGGTACACTCAGCCTCGTGATGTCCCTGGGAAGGCCAATTGAGGAGCTACTCGATTGAGAAGTAGCGCCCGCAGAAGTATCATCCGGCCGGGAGGGACTCGAGGCGCTGATCACATCTTACCCTCCAGCACTGTACCCCATTCATGACACCTATGGGCCTAAATTAAATGGCGTGTTATTTATGGACGCTCTTTAACTGCTGTGGTTCTCAGCGTCCCATTCTATATTGGGCGTGAAAGACCGCTGTATTTTGCTCTATCAAGTTCTTTTACATGCCGTAAATCTACGACACGCGACCAACGTCTTTACTTCCCATCCGGAGGAAGCCATGCTGAGGATTTTTACGCTCGAAAAAGTCCATCGTCCTCCACCGGGTTTGCACCCGCGACCTTGGGTATATGAAGTTAGCATGGTAACCATTACACCACGGAGGGCGAAACTATGGGCCGAGATGGGGAATGCAGCGGCCGGGAGGTAGACCGAGGTCCCTTGTCGTGCCATGGAGTTACGTGTACCGGAGATTTGCTCTCTCTAGCACGCGTATACAATGTATGTGAACGAATGAATGAGCGCGAATATACTCGTATTTAAATACCAGTATATATTCTAATAATCAAAAAATAAATAAATAAATAAATAAGAGAAGGTATTTTATCACACCCAAAAATTCGATACCGAGGTTTGACCGAAAATATATATTTTGAGTACCCCTGAATCCAAATAAAGCATTTTTAGGCAAAGGACCGTGTGTTGTGTCTGTATTTGTGTGTGCATGTGTGCATAATTCAAAAGCGAACAATCAATTAACTACCCAAATTGTCATTTAACTTCAATATCTTCTAAGAATATTCTAAGAATCTTCCCTACTCCAATCTGCCATTCTCAAAAATGGCTCTAAAGATTTTGATTAAAATTATTAAAGATATTGAAAGAGCAGAGAAAATGTATACCTAACTTGAATATGTATACCTCTGTGTGCTCTTCATTCTAAATGAATTTTACATAACTGGTTAACCGTAAGAGATAGCCAAAAACTTACAATACAAAAAACGTAGATGTCATTAAAATACCCAATTTATGTCATTACAGTTCTTTGAAGAGCTATCCATTTCCAAAATATTGCCTGTTATTACCTTCTCTACACGTACTACGTACCTAGTTATAACGAAAGAAAATACTGTATTGCAACCAAAAATTCTCTACCGAGATTTCACCGGAAACATGTCTTGAGGCCCCCTGAATCCAAAAAAGGTGTTTCTGGAAAAATGTCCGTGCGTGTGTGTGTCTACCTATGTATATCTGTGGGCAGCATAGCTCAAAAACGAAAAGTTCATTAAATACCAAACTGGATATTTAAGTTCATTATCTCCCAAGGAACGACTTGCATCCCCCACCCCCAACTACTCGTTATACTGAAACATTTTAGAAAATTTAGATTTTCTCAAAAATGATTGTAACGATTTTGATTAAAATATCTCATATTAAAGATATTTACATAACAAATAAAATGTATATCTTGGGAGTAGTCTACAAAGACAAGTTTATTCTGGATGAATTTTGCTGAATTTTGTATAACTGGTAAACCGTAAGAAATAACGTAAATAAAAAACGTATTATACAAAAAAGTAGAGCTAGTTAAAAGAGCAATTTATGTTATATACATTTTTTCGCGAAGCTGACCGTTTTTGAGATATACCTTGCTATTAGTTTCAATTTTAAACACACATTTCTCATACGGGAATATATCAACTCCTGTCCTTGCAAAGAAGCGGATATTTCTATCACATGGCAATCAGCTTTTTAAAGATTTTACTATCACTTTAGCCTAATTTATTCCCTTATTTCCCTTCTATTTACAAGGAAGCAAATAATAAGTGCATTTCTGCTAATGTTTACTTCAATTAGTATGCAGTAGATAGAAGAATAAGCTTTTTACCAATAGGTGTTGCAGAAATGTAGGGAAGGTCATGTGAATGGAACACATCAGATTTTTTTTTTCTATTTTAAGATACTTAAGGTTTTATTAAACAGAATTTCTCATTTGTCTCATCACTTTTGTTTTATTCCTTGCCATATCAATCACATAACGACAGTTCTTAAAATATTTGACCATGACTTTAGCCTAGTGTATACCTTTATTTCACTTCTATTTTTAAGGAACTAAGTAAAAATAGGATTTCTGCTAATTTTTATCTTGATTACCGTGATATAGATTAAAGAATTTGACACTTCAGCTTAGTGTATCACCTTATTTCCCTCCTACTTACAAGGAAGCAAGTAATAAAAATATTTCTGCTAATGTTTATCTCAATAAGTGGGATATGGATAAATAATAGTCTTTTGTAACAATAGTTTGTAGAGAAAGCCATGTGAAGCATGACAGCAAAAATTATTTTTTTCACATATTTGTTTATTGTGATATATGTAGTAAGGTAGTCAATATAGCTTTTTAAATACATGACTGCTTAACCTGCTCTTGGGTACACTACAAGAAAACTATATTGAGCTAATATCTATCATTAATTATATTATTATTATTATTATTATTAATAATAATATGAATACACTGCAACATAGCTATATTGAGCTAATATCTGTCACTAAGAATAGTTTTTTAATAATAATATTAACAATAATAATAATAATAATAATAATAATAAGAGACAGACATAAAATAAACAAGTTTTTTAGTAACTACTTTGTGGGATAGACATCAAAACAAGTGATCGCAGCTAGACAAAGTCATATAATTGATATTCTTTAATTGAATACCTATTACAACTATGAAACAGAAAATGTAATGATATCAGAAATGAATTATGTAATTATGCGATGACCCAAAAGAATTTGAATTTCATGTCTTTCAAATTATATAATAGTGGACCAATATGCACCAAAGACTTTGGCTGTGCTCAGTTCAGAACGATCATTAACCGTAAATTACTTGATTACCATGGTAACTTCATATACCCAAAGTTATGGGTACAAACCCGCCGGAGGCCGATGGCTTTTTTTATCGGGCGTAAACATCCTTAGCATGGCTTTCTTCGGAAGGTAAGTAAAGCCGGTGGTCCCGAATCGTAGATTTACGGCACGTAAAAGAACCTCAAACCTGAAAAAGAGACCTCTGAGCAAAAATAAGTGGCTTTCACGCCCAGGATAGAATGGAACGCCGAGAACCATAGCAATTAAAGAGCGACCATAAATGAAATTCCATTTCTATTTATAACAACTATAATGTAAACGAATATTTAATTATTATATCTAGTTTTTAAGTAACTTACATTGCTATACATATTCTGTAGCAGTACTAACAGCAAATAAATAAATACACTTAAGTTTAGGAAGTAAATCAACAAAAAGTTCTGAGGGTCTGTCAGAAACATTTGATGTATCTATATAGGTCATACAAAAGTTGTAGAACTTTCCTCATTAATTTGACTGCTGAACAGAATCTAAACAGAGTGCTGAATATCTGTCGTCAGCTTATACCTAGACCCATTAATGCCAAGATGTATGTCGCATGTGACAAAGTTAGAGCATATTTTCTTAACCGTAATCATTGATACAGCTTTAAGTGTGCTTGCAACTTGTCAAAGTCGTCGTTAAACTCCCCAAAGTAATTCTATCCACCTAAATGAATTTTAAAGGTCAACTAGCTGGGAATTTGTTTAAACATTCTCTAGCTGTTCTAAAATAAACTTCTTACAAAATATGGTTCTTCTTTCTACACCTTGCTAATCGAGATCCTAAGAATTAGCAGAATACTCTTATTACTTCTTTAGTTTCTTTAGAAGGGAACTAAAATGTACTATGCTAAAGCGATAGACAAACGGTTTAAAAGCTGTTGCTGTGCAATCATTGAAATCCGCCTCTTTGCTTAGCTAGAAGTAACACAAAAGAAACACAAGGTATCTTCCTGTCTGAGAAAAGTATAAGTGCTTTAAAATACAGAACAATAGCAGAGGAATATCTCGAAAACGGTTACCTCCGCAACAAAAATGTAAAATACATAAATTGTGTGTTTTACAAGATCTACATTTTTTAGCATAGTAAGCTTTTGCTTGTCTCTTACGGTTTACGAGTAATGTAATATTCAACCAGAATAAATAGGGCTTCAGAGGCTATTCCTAGAAAATTCAAGATATACATTTTATTTGTCATTAAATATCTTTAATATACGCTATTTTAATTCAAATCCTTAGAGCCATTTTTTATAAAATGAAAAATTTCAAACATTATTCCATGTAAAGAGTAGTTTGGGATGGGGAGGTTTACTTGAAAATCTTCGTGTCGTATTCTTGCTATATACTAAACTTAAACACCATGCTTGGGTTTAACAGAAGTTTCATTGTTGAGCTATGCTGCACACACACACACACATACACACACACACACACACACACACACACACGAGACAGATGCACAACTGGTCTTTTCTTATAAAAAGCTTCTTTTAGGGTTCAGGGGGTCTTAAAATATATATTTTCGGTGAAATATGGGAATCAAATTCTTGAGTGCAATACACTGCCTTTTCTGTCGCGCTAGCGAAAGTAATAAAACATCTGATGTGTTGCATTTACACGACTTTGTCTACCTGTTCTGTAAACAAGCTATTCTTTCAAAAGATTATTCTTCTATTTACATTATTCTAGAGATAAGCTTTAACACGATTGGTCTTACCACTTAGTTTCTTATAAGCAGAAGGGAAAGAGGGGAGCTACCAGGATAAAGCGAAAGAAAAGTCTTTTAAAATCCGATCGATAAGTGAACAACTGAAGTTCATTTTGCTTTGCATTTCTAAAAAACACAAAAGAAAGATGAAACGAAGATGACCCTGTTTGAGAAAATGCGTAGTTGAATTGGACCAATAACAAGGAATATTTCGGAAATGGTCAATTTTACAACAAAAATGATGTTATAAATTGTGTAGTAGGATTTTGTGTATCTCGTATGGTTCACCAGTTATCCAAAATTCAGCAAAACTCATCTAGAATGAACAGACCTGCAGAAGCTTTTCCTTGAAAACTCAAGATATACATTTTATTTGTGATGAAATAGCTTTAATATACGGTATTTAATCAAAACTGTTAGAGCCATTTTTGAGAAAAACAGAATTTCTGAAAAATTTTCCATGCAAAGACTAGTTTAAGTTGGGGGTATTTTCTTGAAAATCTTCGTTTAGTATCCTTAGAAGATATCAAATTTATATATCAAGTTTGGTTTTCAATGGTCTTTTAGTTTTTGAGCTTCACTGTTCAAAGACATACACGGGTATTTTTCTAAAATGCTTTTCTTGGATTCAGGGGACCCCAGAACATAGATTTCCGATGAAATTTTGGTATAGAATTTTTGGTGAAATACACCTACTTCCATTATACACTATGTACATAGCACGTGTAGAGAAAGTAAAAATTTCAGAAATCAGAGACGGAAATCTCGGAAATGGCTTAAATCACAAGTATTTTGGAATAAACTGTGTGTTTTGTAGCTAAGCACATTTTTACTTTCTCTAGCCCGCATGTACAATGTCCCCAAAAATTCGACGTCGGAATTTCACCGGATATATATGCTTTGGGGTCCCCTGAGTCTGAAAAAAGCATTTTTTTTTTTTAAAAAACAGTCCACAAGTGTGTGCCTATGGACAGCATAGCTCAAAAACTAAAATACCGTTAAATACCAAACTTGGTATATAGCATAGTATCTCCCAAAGATGCGACACAACGATTTTTAAGAAAATCCCCAAATCACAAACTACTCTTTACAAGGAAAAAGTTTTAAACATTTTTATTTTCTTAAAAATGGCTCTTACAATTTTGATTAAAATTCTGTATATTAAAACTATTTACATCCCAAATAAAATGTATATCTTGAATTTTCTGGAAATAGGCCCGGAAGACCTCTTTATTCTGATTGAATTTTGCCGAATTTTGCTTAACTGTTAAACCGTAAGAGATAGACAAAAGCTTACTATACAAACATGTAGATCACGTCAAAACACACACTTTATGTCCTTACTTTTTGTTGTGGAGGTAATTGCTTCTGAGATATTCTATGTTATTTATTTCAATTGTGAAGTACTTAAACTCTTCTTAGACAGCAAGTGTCCGGTTTTCTTTTGTTCTATTCTTGACCAAGCAAAGAAACGACAGTCACATAACAATGGTTTTTAAAACATTTGACTATCACATTAGCCTAGTGCATTCCCTTAGTTCTCTTCTATTTACAAGGAACTATGTAATAAGAACATTCTGCTAATGTTTATCTCGATTAACATGGTGTAGAAAGAAGAAGCATATTTTGTAAAAAGTTTGTAGAACAGCTAGACAAAGTCATGTGAGTGTAACACATCAGATGTTTTTTTTTGTAGTACTTTAACGTCTACGCTTAACATATACCAACTATAGAAGATTATACAAAATTCCCACTTATGAAGTGGTTTCACAGGCTATCCCTAGGAAATCCATATTTATACAGCTTTTAAATTGCAATATGAAAGTTGTTTTATATAAATGTGCCATTTTTTAGATATTCCTTAAAAACCAGAGAATTATTTGAAATTCTATTTAGTCCAAAACTTTGGATTTGAAATACTAACTTAAAATTCAGATTTTGTATCCGGATAATGAGATTTCATTTTTCAATTTACTTTCGTGCTGCAGTGAATTGTTAACATTAGTTATTACAACAGTTTAAATTTTGAAAGCTTCTGAAAGATAAGCGTTAATAAGAAAAATAATTTTATATGTACCTTCACGTGACTTTCTCTACATTTTCGTAACCAATTATTGTTAAAACGCTTTTTCTTCTTATCTGCTTTATGCTAATCGAGATACAATTAACAGATTTAGTCTTATTACTTGCTTCCCGTTTGAGAAAAATATGAATATCCTAAAGCTAAAACCAATCACAAAATATCTCAGAAACGGCCAGCTCCAATAAAAAAGCGTATTTGACAAATTATGTGTTTTAACAACATCTACATTTTTTTGTATCGTTAGTTATATCTCTTACGGTTTACTAGTTATGCAAAATTCAGCAAAATTCATACATAATACTTAAGAGGTCTTCAGGAGCTATTCCCAGAAAATGCAAGATATACATTTTATTTTTCATGTAAATATCTTTAAAGCATGATATTTTAATCAAATTGTTAGAGCCATTTTTTGAGAAAATCAAAGTTTTAGACTTTTTCCCCTGTAAATGGTAATTTGTGATTGAGGGATTGTCTTGAAAATCTTTCTGTCCCATCCTTGGGAGCTACTAGACTTAATACCAATCCCGGTATCGAATTTTTTATTGCAATACAATACCTTCTCTATACACTATGTATATAGTACGTGTAGAGAAAGTAAAAATTTAACTATCCCTTTAGCTTAATGGAGAGCCATATTTCCCTCCTTTTACAAGGAACTAAGTAATAAAATAATTTCGGCTAATCGTTATCTCGTTTAGCATGAAGTGTATAGAACGATAAGCTTTTTAAAGAATAGTTTGCTATAGAATAGATAGAAAAAATCGTATGAATGGTACACATCAACATTTTCATACTGAAATACTCTGCATGATGCAGTTTTTTACGAATTTCTTTCAAATTGTTGTTATGTTCCTCAAAAGGCACTATAAAAATTCCTTTATATTTTTTAACAAACGGTGTTTTACTGTTTACAAATACATTATTAAGTTTTGAAAATTCAAAAATTTTTGACAGTAAAATAAGTAATATCTTTTCTATAATAATTAGGGGTTAACATAAAAACATTAATATAATACATATTTTTGAAACTAATTTACTGTTAAACTTGAATTTATGTAAATGTTTAAAAATTTAATTGTGTGGAAATATCTTAACTAGATCAACAACATTATATATTGAAATATTTAAATAACCATTCATAGACAGTATTTTTAAAAATGGCAAAAACGTTGATGTTATTGTGTATAATAACTGACGTCTTACTCTGGATTTTACAATTTCACAACTTAAACACACTTGTGATTTAAGTCAAAGTGAACCCCAAAATCAGAAATATTACATCTCAAAAAGCGACTTACAATTTCGCAGGTGCCTTATATTTCCGGTTAACTGCTATAAGATTTAATGTGTTTAATATCTATTGTTCATACAGATAGCTAGTGTGTAACTAGTTACCAAAACACGTGTATTGAAATCCATTGATCGAGAGAACAAAGGCAAAGCTGATTTATATTGAATGGAGAAAATTCCTCAAAACTCAGCAAGGTTGTGAATGAGCACATAACATGTAGTGTCACCAACTGCCGCCAGAGGGTCAAATCACGCACTGTAGGGCTTGAAAATCCTGGAGCTTGCGCCCTGCCGAAAAAACCACGTGCGGAACATGGTAGTCGATACCTGTGGACTGCAGTAGTGGACATATTCACCACTAGATGTCAGGCGTTGTTCGACTGTGTTTACTACAGTTTTGCAACAAGTTAAAACCATCATGTGTAGAAATCAAGAACTCAGGTTTGTTGAGGACGCAATTGTTTTCAAGAAACGACAAGGCTAAAAGTAGAGAATATCTCCGTGGATTTATAGATAACTTTTCTACTTGCTGTTTTAGTTTACACTTGACCTATGTGTCACAATTTCTTCGTTCCCTATCCAGCCATAATATTCCCTAGACTACAAAAAAACAATAAATTAGAATATGTTTAAGTTAAAAGAAAGTCTAATGTGATCCATTTATATGAATGTTTACTTTCTCTAACGTACTATGTACATAGTGTACAGAAAATATGTGTATTACATTCTACCCAAAAATTCGATACAGAGATTTCACTGGAAATACCAAACTTGATATTTAAGTTTAATATCTTCCAGGGATGCACCACGAAGATTTTGAGAAAAATCTACCCACCCCAAACAACCTTTTATGTGGAAAAAAATTCTATTTTTTTTAAAAAATGCCTCTTAACGACTTTGATTAAAATACCGTGTATTAATTATATTTATATGGGAAATAAGATATATATATATATCTTGAATTTTCTGGGAATAGTCTCTAAAGACCTCTTTATTCTGAATCAATTATACTGAATTTTGCGTAACTGGTGAACAGTAAGAGTTAGAAAGAAACTTGCGGCACAAAACATGTAGATTACGTTAAAATACACAATTTATATCATATACGTTTATTTCGTGAAGTTGACCATTTCTGAGATATTCCTTGTTATTTGTTCCAGGCCTAAAATACTTTTCTCGCACGGACAGTTATAAACTGAAATAGAAACGGATTTCCACCACCTGGCAACCAGCTTTTAAGAGAGTTTTAAAGTTTTAAGTGTTAGCCTAGTGTATTTCATTTTCCTTCTACATACAAGGAAGCAAGTAATCAAAAATTTTGTCTGCTAACATTTATCTCGATTAAATAAAGTAGGAGAATGTGTTTTTTAACAATAATTTGATACAGCGATGAAGAGAAAGTCAAGTGAATGGAAAACATCAAATGTTGTTGTAAAGCTATTCTTTTATCTACTTCATTGAGCGCTCTTAAGCCCCATTCATCATCATCATCTTTTCTTCTTCCTCTTCTTCTTCTATCTACTTCTCGCTAATCGAGATAAATATTAGCATAAATTGTCTTATTACTTGCTTCCTCGTAAGTAAAAGGGAGATAAGGGAGCATACTAGGCTAAAGCCTAGTCAACTCTTTTAAAAGCCGGTTGATATGTGATTAAAATTCATTTCTTTGATAATCACGAGTTGACAAAGTCTCACTCCAGAAAAGTATAATTATTTTAAAACTGAAACCAATTACTAAAATATCTCCGAAATTGTCAATTCCACGAAAAAAATGAATATGATACAAATTGTGGTTTTAACGAGTTCTATATTTTTGTGTATTAAAAGGTTTTTGTCCGTCTGTTACAGTTTACCAGTTTTGAAAATTCAGAAAAGTGCATCCAGGATGATGAGGGCTTCAGACACTAATTCCATAAAATTCAAAATATAAATTGTATTTATTAATCTTATCATGACATGCGGTATTTTAATCAAGCTTGTTAGAGTTGTTTTTGAGAAAATCATAATTTTCGAATTGTTTTCCATGTAAAGGGTGGGGTACTTTTTTCAAAATTTGCGTGTCGCATCCTTGAAAGGTACTAAACTTAAATACCAAGTTTGTTATTCTATAGACTTTTCGTTTTATTCACACACATATACGCAAGCACACGCAAGCACCCGTTTATACTTTCTCTACACGTACTATGTGCATGATGTATAGAGAAGATTTTGTATTGCACCCAAAAATTGAGTACGAGATTTCACCAAAATTCATGTTTTGGTACCTCCTAAAAAAAAAAAAAGAAAAAAAAAATGTCCGTTAAATATCAAACTGGGTATTTAAGATCAGTATCTTCCAAGGATGCGACACGAATATTTTCAAAACAAGACAACCCTTTACATGGAAAAACGTTAAAAAATTCTGATTTTCTCAAAAATGGCTCTAACGATTCCGAATAAAATATCGTGTATTAAAGATATTTACATGACAAATAAAACGTATATCTTGAATTTTCCGAGAATAGCCTATGACGACATATTTATTCTGAATGAATTTTGCGGAATTTTGCATAACTGATAAACCGTAAGAGATAGAGAAAAACTTATGCACAAAAAATGTAGAGACCGTTAAAACACACAATTTATGTTTAATGCATTTTTTCATCGAGTTGACCGTTTTTAAGCAATCAATAACAAGGCATATCTCTGAGAGGATTAGCTCTACAACAAAAATGTAAAGTAAATAAATTGTTTGTTTTGTCGAGTTCTACATTTTTGGGTAGTAAGTTTTTGTCTAGCTCTTACAGTTTATCAGATACAAAAGTCATCCAGAATGAAGAAGTCTTCAGAGGCTATTTCCACGAAATTCAAGATATACATTTTATTTTTACTGTAAATATTTCTAATATGCGGTATTTTAATCAGAACCGTTAGAGTCAGTCTTGGGAACATCACAATTTACTGAAATTTTACCAAGTAAATGGTAGTTTAGAGTGGGGAAGGGGGCTTCTTGAAAATCTTCGTGTCGCATTTTTGGGAGATACTACACTTAAATTCCAAGTTTGGTATTTAATGGACTTTTCGATTTTGAGTTATGCTGTCCACGGTGACACACATAAATCGACAGACAGACATTCAAACACACAGAAGACACACATACTGATCATTTTATAAATTTTCTTTTCATTCAAGCGGTTTCAAAACAAATATTTCAGGTAAAATCTCGATATCGAATTTTTGGTTGATATACAATCCCTTCTCTACCTATTATTTATGTTGTACTTATGCAATATAGCAGGTAAAAGTAATATGAGTCAATAATTAATGTTATCAAAATATTACAGGGTATTGTTTTATTGTGTGAATTAAAGCTCTAATTCTAAAAACTCCAACTAAATTTCTCAAATTCCTAGGCGAGTGGTACATTTCGATTCTGGATTATATTTATGTAATAAAATGTGTGTTTCTTGTTATATCTATCAAACTATTTATCGAATTTAAAGGAAAGTTGGCATTCATATTAATATAACAATATTGCATTCGCGGTAACAGTTTCAAAAACTCTATATAAAAATATAGAATTTTCAATTTCACTTTCATTATCCCTTAAATACATAAAAGAGAAAGTACAAATTAATATTTTACAGGTTTTGTTTTCTAGTTATTCTATGAACAGATATATGTTTTATTTACATGACCTCAAAACATATATTTCTGGTGAAATCTCTTTACCGCACTTTGGTGTAATACAACACATTCCCTTCCTACCAGTGTAAGTAGTAACGAGATAATCAAACACAATAAAATTAATAAACGAATAAGAAAGTCTAACATCGAAATAGCATGAATACCCTAGTAAGCCATATTTGGGACTAACAAACGGAGAAGTAGCATTTGGTCATTTTAAGGAATCTTTCTTTAAAACCTAGCGGAAAAGGTTAAACAAAATAAGTGGGTACACATCTGATCTTACTTTTCTACAATAGGAGAGTTCCTGGACATGTAGGAATGTAAGAAATTGAGAAACACAAAGTTACAAGTAACAAACGGTAACGAAGAAATAAAAGAACGGGGGATATGCATGGATAGAATAAGGGCTGAAGCTGAATGGAGGAATATAAAGAAAGGAAAGAAGAAAGACCTGTATTGAGTCAGCTTACTGTTAACAATTTCACTTCCCCATGTCTTTGTCTCCAGTTGATTGCCCATTACACTACATTCTACCCTGTTTATGAGCTATAAATTGCACTTAGGTGTGTATTATACGAGGGAATTACCGCACTTAAGCTGCCATTTGATTCCTTGTCCCCAGCTATATCCTTCAAGGACTACAGGACTATTCCGGATCTTAACAATCAGAATGCGGCAAGGTAGTTTCGACAGTTTTTCCAACGCTTTCTCTGTTTATTCCGAATTGTTCTCGCTTTCATTCTTTAGCAAAAAATGCTTCCTTGTACATAGCATCCCATAAAAATTTGCTGTGTTCCATTCACACGACTTTATCTGCTTTGTAAATGGTTCTTAGGAAAGGTTGTTTTTTATCTATATCATGTAATTGAGATAAATGTCTGCAGAAACTGCATTATTACTTGACTTTTTTAAGTCGAAGAAAAATACATATTTTAAAAGCTATCGTTATGTGAAGCAACTGAAATTCAGTTATTTTTGCGTGACTAGAACTGATTAGAAGAGATACAAAACGAAAGATGACTTTCCGTTTGACAAAAATTTAGGTAGTCTAAAGCTGAAAGCAATAACAAGGAATATCTTGGATACAGCTAATTAAAAATAATGCATATGACGGGAATTATGAGTTTTAACGAGATGTACATTTTTTGTGTAATATGTGTTTGTCCATCTCATACAGTTTACTAGTTACATAAATAGCCCCTGAAGAGCTCTTCAGAGGTTATTTCCAGAAAATTCAAGATACGCATTTCCTTAGTCATGAAAATATCTTAAACATATGGTACTTTATTAAAAAATCGTTAGAGTCATTTTTGAGAATATCAAAATTTTCGAGAAATATTCCATGTAAAGGGTAGTTTTGGGTGGGGAGTATTTCATAAAAATCTTCGTATCCCTGGAAGATTTTGAACTTAAATACCAAATTTAGTATTTAAGGGACTTTTGTTTTCCGAACTATATAGCCCAAAGACACACATACACACACACACGACCACACACGGACATATTTCTAAAAACGTCTATCTGTCATGTACGTTATGCATACGAGGTAGAGAAAGGAAAAGTAATATAACATTTTATTTATACATTATTTATGAAGTACGAAAAACCAATCTATATCCAGTATATATTGCTAGAATAAATCAAAATATTTCCAAAACATTGCCAACTGTATTGGCAATGGGATGGACTCTAGTAGTAGTAATTAGCAATTTATTATAAAAGAGCGAGACAAGTTCTTTGTGCTCTATGAAATCCTTTGAAGTTATTCATCTGGCATTCATATATTTACTTGTCATACATCTTCTAGGGTTAACGAGGAAAAATCCTAATTCAGGTAATTCGCCCCACTGAGATTTGAACTCCCGACTTCTTGAATGTCAGGCAGAGATGCCACCTTACACATCAAGACCGGCTCGGTCCCCATGGCCGCGCTCGCTAAAGCGTCTCGCTTTGTGCTTCGTGGGCAGAGGATCGAGGGTTCGAGTCCCGCCTTGGGCATGGGCGTTATATGTTTGTGCAATGTGTATATGTTTGTAAAGAATCAGTAATCAGTAGAACTTACGGGGGGAAATGTAATTGTGGATACAGCGCCAGAGTCCTCATCAGGCTCCGGTACTGTTTAAAAAAAAAAAAAAAAAAAGGTAGGCAGGGACGAATTTTGTGCTCTCTCTTTGTTTCTCTCTATCTCTCCCTCACTGTGTGTGTGAGTGAGTGTGTGTGTGGACAATCTAGGAGAGTATGAAACAAAAGTAACGTTTTTCACCTGCTGAAATGCATTGTTTTTCTCCATGAACACCAAAAACAGGAAATTACCATACATGTTTAATCAAGTTTCAAATCTGCGAAGAGATTTTTGTCTTTTTTAATGGATTTTTATGCTTTCCAGCCCTAGAGAAGAAAGAGGCGTTATAATATATTAAAACTGGGCATCTTTTCTATTCTTATCATTTAATGTCCCTGATTTACTTGAACACTGCAATGAAGGAATAGTTTGCGTTTGAACCGGACATCGGCCGCGACGTGGCCGAGTGGTCAGACCACTCGCCTCTCGCCTAAACGACCCGGCTTCCCCCTCAAGCGACCGCATGTGAGATTTGTGGTGGACAAAGCGTCGCAGGGGCGGTTATCGCTTGCAGTGCCAGAGCAGTAAAAGCGGGCGTTAAACAATACCAAAAAAAAAAAAAAAAAGGAACCAGACAAAATGAAATTTCGTATTATTACTTTTGGCATCAACAAACATCCTTTAAGTAGTAGTCCATAGCGGACGATGAATGAAGGGAATGGAAGAAATGAAGCTTAAATGAGCCCGGTGCTCATAGCGCTTAAAGTTATGATTAATTTTCATAATAAAATAAAATGTTTATCTTGAATTTTGTATAGTCTATAAACAGTAAGAGATGAACAAACAAAAAATGAAATCTCGTTAATGTGTTAAGTTTATTTGAAACAATCATTTTTATGATAATAACTGATTTCCAAGATATTATTTATTTGTGTTAAACTATTAAGCAGTTGTTTTCTCGTGGAAATACAAAGAGAATGGAATTTAAAACCATAGCAAAGCAATGTATTGACTCGTTTAAGGTAGGTAATTTGTCTGTGAAAAATTGGAAAATCTACAGTATGTAACATTTCTTGTAATTTACAGTGATTATTTCATATAATAAATGGTGTTTTCATATTGTTTCAAAATTCCAGCGTGCATGGTTATTTGAATAAAAATAACGTTTAACTTGAAATTCATTGTTCTAATAAAATGATCCACAAGAAGCATTTTAAAAATACTCACTTCAAAAAATTCAAGTGTATAGTGAAACAAGTTTACAATTAGATATTTCATGATGATATTCTATACTATATTGCTAAATATGGTAGAAAAAGTATTATATTTTGAAAACTGCTAACTCTACATTCTATAAAATTTAACAATTGATATCTCATAACTCATGCAATACTTCGCAAAATTATACGGTCATTTTCTTTAATGTTGAAAAAGTTTTGCAAGAAAACAGGCTTTAAAGTGGGACCTGCCTGTTGATAAGCATAAGCTTGTCGATTTATCCTCATTTAATTGGCAGTTAAAATGCTTCAAGCCGAAAAAACACCTATTTTCTTTATGTTTTAGAATTCAAATATTTATTATGAAAAAAAATTCACAGGTTAATTAATTAAGCCTCTTAAGTTCCCCTTGTATCTGCAATGAACTACACTAGTACTATTTCCGCAAATGTTTCTAGATTAACAGGAAACAAATGAAAGAATAAGATTTCTAGGAATAGATCGTAAAAGTGTGTTCAGAGAAATTCGTGTGTGCGCAACAAATTATATTTTTATGTTTTTCTTTTTATGTTTTATATTTTTTATGTTTTTTAATTGATTACGTGGTGTTTACAAACACTTTGTCAAACGTAACTAATCGGTTTCTTTTTCCCGGAAGTTAAGTTCGTTCCCGTTATCAGAGTTTGTATGAGACATATCAGACTGTCATCCTGCGTGAGCTACGCACTAAATACTGCATAACTACTTTGTTTGGAAAGTCGAATTACCTACATCTCAAATTACACGATGCCACTGGCATAACCTGAAACGCAGATTTTCAGCTAGAAAATCAGGCATCTAAATCAAGCATAACTTTGGACTCCAGTTAAGGTGGGAAAATGTTGGCGAGTCACACACACATTCTGTCATATAAACGTGCAGTTCTGGGTAACGAATGTGATGCTTTTAAACGAATATAAACCAAACAGCTCCTTGGAAACGCGGGTAAAATAAGTTACAGAGGCTCCCCAGAAACCATAAATGTAATTACCTACTTGTTCTGCAAAATTGTATGAACATAAAAATGATCGAAATAAAGAGGTTGAAGCTATTCAAATAAATTTCTAGCGATTCATTTTCAAAATTCCTAATATTTGCATCACATTTAATTCCAATGTTTGGTCCAAATTCATTTGCGATCAAAGCTTTTTTAAAATGAATCATATTAAAAGACAGTACCCCTGTAAACTACGGGAGGTTCATTTAGTTCATCTATTAAGCCCGTGCACATTATTCTTAGCAGCAAATATTGATGGACTCATCCAAAGTAAAATATATCACCGAAGGTAAAAAAGGACAACACCAGATGCAGATGAGGAAGGTCTTGTGTTTCCAAACATTTCATTACGTCGCATAGCAATAAGCCCCGTGCTTCACACGGAGTGGAATAAATTACTGCCCCGTACCACCTACTCCTTTAATTTGTACAGGCCTGATCTACATATACCGAATTACATTTATGGCATCCTACCAAAATCCTCAATGAGAGGGCTTCTTTCTCTGACTTCACCCCTATTATATTCATGACCGGAAATCAGATATGTGTATAAACGACTCTTCTAAGATATTAAGTAATAGCAATCAAAAAGTGTCTTTAATTTTAATACCTACTGTATTTAGTACGAGTTTAGTAAAAGGTTAAAAATGTAATGTCATTAAATAAAGAACGCATTTTAACGTTGAAGTACAGGAATCAAATTTATTGAGCTGAGGCCGCTTAATCTTTAGTTGCACGCATTATTTTGCTGCATAAGCAGCTTCTCTTCTAATTCCTAAACCGGCTTGCCCCCACCCCTTTCTCTGTTTTCCCTAAGTTTTCTGTTTGTTTTTTCTACTGATGTTCCTTTTTTCTCTCAGATTCACACACACACACACACACACATTTATAAGAACACAAACATACATACACATGCCAAATATGCTTTCATAACCCTGCCAAAACCTCCATCTAGAAAGCGGTTCGAATGGCTGTGAATGCTAAGGCCATGGATTCCATTAAAGTCAAACGTCGCGAGTATGGATCCCATCAACTGCAACCAAATGTGCCTGTAAAGGACGGGCAGGGCCCAAGTAAAATAATCGGTGTTATGGTACACTTGGAAGCTGTTGGGGTCACATTTGACAGCAGCTGTGGGATTTTGCACTTTTTCTTTAAAAAAGGTCGTTACACTTTTATTGCAAATTGAATATGTGTAAATATAAAACAATCTTATTGCTTTTATTTTATAGTTGAAGTTTAGTGTAACATAAAATTATTCCTATGGTACAACCCCTATTTATATAGCGCTTACATCGTAAATTATCGATAAACAACAAACGGTTATAAGTTCCAGCATATTAAAGTTTTAAACTTTCATTCTACCACAAAATCCTAAATACATGCGTAGTGTTATATTTCAGATGGATTAGTGGAAGAAATAATACAGCATCTTTTACAAATATATTTTTTTATAAATACGAGTATTTCAGGAAATAATCCTTAAAAACATCAATAGAATCCGCAGATGGGGTAACGTTTACAAATTGTAAATTAACAATTCTACGGGTATTGATGATGTCAGAAACAGCGCTTAACTCGTGGGGTTACCATCTGTCTTTATGATCTGTCTTCAAAAGCCGTTCCAAGATCACGTGCTGTTTGGTAAATGTGCAGCGAGCCTTAGTCTTTACGTTTCTGAAATATTCTTTGTAATGCAATTCAGTTTTAAAATACCCATAATTTTCTCTATAGAAGTCATTTATGTTTCCTTTACTTTACTCCTAGCCAGAAAGAGAACATAGCTTCAATGATAATCACATCGTGGCAGCTTTTGAAATATTTGTTTGTCGCTTTAACCTAGTGTATTCCCTTAGTTTTCTTCTTATAAGGAACTAACTAATAAGTTTATTCTGCTAATGATTTTGTAAGAAGTTTGTTTGCATAATAGGTACAGATATTCCTGTGAATCAAACATATCATTTTTGTAGTGGGTTTTCATCTAACACTTAATATCTACCAAGATTATATAAAAATTACTTCTGGATGAATGCACTTAACATACTTTTTCCCAGAAAATTCAAAATATGATAATTGTTTCCATGTAATGTTATTGAATATATGTCATTTGAACCAAAATCATTAGAGATGCGTTTGAGGGTAAACGTCAGAAACAATCTTCTGTGTGAAGTGTGGATTGGAGTAGAGACATTTGATTGAAAACCTTCGAGTCGCTAAAAAAACCTTTTCGTTTAAATACAGTTATGCTGGTCACAGGCACTCTCTCTCCCTCTCTCTCTCTCTCTCTCTCTCTCTCTCTCTCTCTCTCTCACACACACACACACACACACATCCAGCGCGCCCTACACTTCTTCTACTAACTATACGAAAGAGAGAAAGTAGAAAGAAATACTGCAAGTATAGAAAAGAGTTGTAGCGTTTTCTAATGCTACTCTTTACTTGCTTTAGCCCCCATGTACAAAATACATAGTGGATAGAGAAGGTTGTATTCGATTCGAGATTTTACCGGAAATATATGTTTTGGGGTCCCCTGAGTCCGAAAAAAGCATTTTTAGAGAAAGGTGTGTGGGCGTGTGTGTGTGTGTTGTCTGTGCGTGTGTGTCTGTGGACAAAACGAAAATACAGTTAAATACCAAAGCTGGATTAAGATTTAGTATCTTCCAAGCATACGATACAACGATTTTCATAAAAGGCTCCCTACCTTTTACCTGGAACATTTTTCGAAAATCTTGATTTTCTCAAAAATGGATGTAACGATTTTTGATTAAAATCTTGTAAATCTAAGATATTTACATTATAAATAAATGTATATCCTAAAATTTCTGGGAATCGCCTCTGAAGACCTTTTTATTCTGGATGAATTTGGCCGAATTTTGCTTAACTGGTAAACCTAAAAGATAGACAATAAATTACTGCACAAAATATAGATCACGTCAAAACACACGATTTATTTCCTTTACATATTTGTTGTGGAGGTAACCGTTTCCAAGATATCCCTATTTATTGGTTTCAATTGTAAAGAACTTATATTTTTCTCAGACAGAAAATGTCCGTTTTTCTTTTGTTCTACTCCTGTCCAAGCAAAAAGGATTTGTAATTACAAGCGCACAACGTCAGCCTTTAAAAGATTTGACAATCACTTTAGCCTAGTGCATTCTTTTCGTTCCTTCTACTTATAAGTAACTAAGTAATAAGATCATTATGCTAATGTTTATATCGATTAGCATAGTGGAGAAAGAAGAATAACCTTTTGTAAAAATGTTGTTTGTAGAGCAGCTAGAGAATGTCATGTGAGTGTAACACATCAGATTTTTTTCTTTTAAAAGTGTAGCTAAAATTATATGGGATACTAAAATAAAGATGGTGTATATGCTACCAAACTTCTCTCTTTTGTCCTCCGATATTGGAAGTGTTAACGTAATATTAGCAATTAAACAGAGGGAGTACGTTTAAAATAGGCATATCTTTTTTCAGTCATCACTCCTTAGATTGATTTTGATCCTTTCTCTTTCTTTTTAGCTCTTCATACGTTCCTCAGTTCATGCTGTTCTTGATTCCTTCCACTATCTTCCTTTGTTATTCTTGCTTTCACGTGTACCTTCCATTAAGTTTTAAAAATAATTTGGTGCTTTAATAATGATAAGCTATGCATTTCATTCTTTTTTATTTCTTCTTCTTCTTCTTCTTCTTATTCAGTTCTAAGTTCCTCCTTTCATTTTTTTTCTCTCTCATAAACCGCTTCACTGCAAACTTCATTAGTGCAACCAATTTTCGGCTTTTTCCTGTAGCACCATGTTTCAAATGCTACAAATCTTCTTCTTGCTTATTTTAGTACTGCCAAGTTTCACACCCATATAGCGCACCATTCTTCATTTCCTAATTAAATTTATGTAATATAAATCAGTTTATTATTTTTTATTTTCTGTAGCACGTATGTACATACAGTCTACCCGAGCTCCAAACGTCCACTCTTCAGCCAGGGAGACAGCATTTAAAAAAAAAAAAAAAAGTTAGTCATCTCATGTGCCGATCGAAGAGCTTCGAGTATATTCGTAAAAGCTGTGTTCACAACATACACGAAAGAGCTCGACAGTCTGTGACTGACAGCGCAATGGTGAACTTCTGAGTACTAAAAATTGACCACAGAACGTTACGGAACCGAGAGGCTTACTACACATGAGTTTCTAGGTACAAATCTCGCGCAGCTTGTCTTTCTCTATGTTTGTCAATTTTATGACTGGATATGTAGAACATAATATTGCATCAGTATAATTTTGGTATTTGAAGTTATGTACACAAAAACATAATTATACTAACCTCTTGTTAAATAACTAAAACAATATGCATAAATAAACTATTATATTCTAAAACTAAAACATAAACAAGAAACATAATTAATATCGGGTGTATGAGCCCTCAGCCCATATAAATGTCCTCAATTTTCGGGGTTGAGACAAATAAATGTCTATAGTAATGCGAATGAGAAGCTACAGGAGCCTGGCATCTTGAATTTATGCCCAGAAGCCCATTTACAGGTATTTGGAGTGCAGCTCCCTTTTTTTACCTCAGCCTACACATTCTCATAGAGGGAATCAATATATTATCGAGTATTACTTTGTATTGTATACCATTAATTGTATCGCCAAGCTACTACACCACACCTAGATCGTCCCTTGATATCCAACCCCAACACGATACATATACGCGACCACGCATTTTGCATCGTATCGGGTCCCCTCTGGAAGATAGACAATCGCCTTTCTCTTACGCGTGGAGGAAAATGTTACCTCATGAGAATATCACTACGGTTCGGTTTATAAAAGGTGTGTTTGATCGCAAGAAGCATCATAATAGCTATCAATTAACTAATTGTACCGAATATCGCGTATGAAATAAGCACGTCTAATAAATAGCCGCTCTGTTTTGATTCATGATCATTAAGAGGAAGAAAAAAAAATGTGCTACATGGAAGGAGCGAACCTGCGTCCCCCACCAGAGTAGTTACCTACTTTTTGTCACAGCGCAACAGTGAACACGCATGCAAAGTAGTAGATTTTCCAATCTAGTACCATGTCTTGTGTCAATATTTTTACTTAATATTGATAGTTTCATGTTGAAGAAGCTTAATCATGATTATTGATCATACGGGTTAGGACGATTAAGATTTGAAACTTGTGACAGCTTGTTGCTGCCGCTACACAACTGTATCGCGGATGGTGTAAAGAACGTGCTGTGCCGTGAAGGACATGGACGAATTTGGCGTACCAGACACGACTGACTTTTTTTCGCGACCCCTGACTCCAAAACAGCATTTTTAGAAAAAATTCCGCGCATGTGTGTGTCTGTGGATAGCACAGCACAAAAACGAAAAGACCGTTAAAAACTAAAATTGGTATTTATATTTATTATCCTTAAATGATGCAACGCGAGGATTTAAGAAACAACACCACAAACTACCCCTTAGATGGAACATTTTTTGAAAATTTTGTTTTCTTCAAAAATGACTCTAATGATTTTGAGTAAAATACCGTATATTGAGGATATTTACATGACAAATAAAGCCTATATCTTGAATTTTCTTCAAATAGCCTCTGAAAACTTCTTTAGTTTGGAAGAGTTTTGCAGAATTTTGTTAACTGTTATACTGTTAAACTTAATACAAAATCTGTATATCTCGCTAAAACACATAATTATAATTATACACGTTTTTATTGTAGAGATGACAGCTTCTGAGATATTCCTTGCTATTAGTTTCAATTTTAAACTTCATAACTTTTCTCAAACGGGACTACGCAAAACGAACCGAACATAAATTTCTTCACATACTGACCAGCTTTTAAAAGATTTGACTATCAATTTAGTATTATGTAGTCCTTTATTTCCTCTATACTTACAATGAAGCAACTAATGTTTACCTCTATTAGCATGATGTAGATTAAAGTATAATCTCTTGTAAGTATAGCTTGTATTTGGAACAGCTAAAGAAAGTTATATGAATGGAACATATCAGATTTTCTTAATGAAGGCAAGTTTTAATTGCACTATTCTATTTATGCTTTTTATTTCTTCCAGCAGTTGTTATTTTGGTATATAAGAATTGAATTTCTTCTACGTCATATAATAATAATAAATTCAAAAAATTCACTTTATTACGTTTTATAATTTAATTTGTTTTTTAATCTTATTAAAATAAAAAAAATCTTTCGATGTGTTACAATTTAAGCGTGATTATTTGTTATTATGTTTTCCAATTTATTAGCAAAGTTTTATAAATTTATTTGCAATATTCTGGAATTCGGAGCATGTTAAAATTGTAAATACCTGTATTTCTGTACCTAACCAAGTTATTATCTCCAACAATTTCATTAATACTCTTTGTGTACATTGAAGAGTGTAGGCGATAATGCACATCCTGTCTTATTTAAGCTATTTCCTGTCTGTTTTCTCAGTTAATAATTATTTTTACTTATTATGTAAACCCTAAATGATTCTCTTTGATTCCTACTTATTTGAGTATAAACAGCAACTCTTTATACACCCACCTATTGGCACCTTGTAGTTAAACCATTTGATGTGATCCATTCATATGACTTTCTCTACATCTATGTAACAAATTATTCTTAAAAAGCTTTTGCTTTTATTTATTTCATGCTAATCGAGAAAAAAATAACAGAAATAGTCTTATTACTTACTTCCATATAAGTAGAAAGGAAATAAGGGAGTACCATTGCTTAAAACGATAGTCAAAAGCTGGTTGCTATATGGTTGAAGTTCCTTTGTTTGTATGAGCAGCAGTTGACAAATTCCGGTTTGAGAAAACTAATAGTATTTTAAAGCTGAAACCAATAACAAGGAGTTTCTCAAAAACGATCAGCACCACGAAAAAAATTATGTAACATAAGTTGCACGTTTTAACGAGCTTTATATTTTCTATCATATAAGTTTTTGTCTATCACTTACGGTTTACCAGTTATTCAAAATTCCGCAAAATTCATCCCAATAAAGATGTCTACAGGGGTTATTCTCAGAAAATTTAAGATATACATTTTATTTGTCGTGTAAATATCTTAAACATGCGATATTTTAATCAAAATCGTTAGAGCCAATTTTCAGAAAATCAAAATTTTCGAAAAAAAAATCCATGTAAAGGGTAGTTGGGGTGGGGTGCTTTTCTTGAAAATCTTCGTGTCGCATCCTTGGAAGATACAAAACTTAAATATCAAGATGGTATTTAACAGATTTTTGTTTTTGCTGCCCACAGACACACACACAAACACACACACAATAGACAGACACTGACAAACGCACACATGGATATTTTTCTAAAAATCCTTTTATGGATTCTAGGAGGTCCCAAAACATATATTTCCGGTGAAATCTCAATAACGAATTTTTGCATGAATTTTTGGATGAAATATAATTCACTTCTGTGTACACCACATCCATAGTACGTGTAGAGAAAGTAAAAATAAAAAAAATAAGACAAATGAAAAACTTTATCCGTTAGACTTCCGGAACCAATTACATGGCTGAAACCCGGTCAGTCGGTCAAAAAACGGAAAGGGAACTGGAAGCGGTTATGTTGCCATATCTCGCTATCTCCAGTCGTCTAGTACCCAAGGTCACGGGTTGAATCCCGGTGGAGATCAATGGAATGGACGTAAAAATCCTTAGCATGGCTTCTTTTAGAAAGGAAGTAAAGCCATTGGTCTCGTGTTTAGATTTACGGCACATAAAAGAACCTCAAGCCTGATAAAGAGGTCTTTCACGCCCAATATAGAATAGGACGCTCAGAATCGTAGCAGTTAAAGAATATCGATAAAAAAATTCAATCTCAATTTTAATTTCATTAATTCCAACCGCGTTTTTCTGTTTGTGGTCTCCAGCATGAGCTACAATTTTTTGCAAACTATATATTATTTGTTATTGTGGTTGTTGATAGTGCTGTTGGTGTTTATATATTATCATTAGTATTATTTTATCATTATTATTATTATTATTATTATTATTATTATTATACTGTTTATATATATAATATGTAGCTTGCAAAGAACAATTGGAGCACATGCTGGAGATGACAAACCAAAGCACGGTTGCAAAACAATCTGACATGTTCCATTCACATGACTTTCACTACATCTTTGTAACAAATTACAGATAAAAAGGTTACTCTTCTATTTAGTTCATGCTAATCGAAATAAAGATTAGCAGAAATGCAATTATAACTTGATTCCTTATACGTAGAAGGTAAATAAATGACTAGGCTAAATCGACAGTCAAATGTTTTAAAATATGGTTGTTATGAGATGGAAATCCGTTTCTTTGCGTGACCAGAAGTTGACAACTTCTCATATGACGAAAGTTTTAAGTACTTTAAAACTAAAACCAATAATAAGGAATATCTCGGAAACCGTCAACTCCACGAAAAAAAAAATGTATATGGCATAAATTACATTTTAACGAGATCTATTTTTTTTTTTTTTTTTTTTTTTGTGGTAAGTTTTTTGTCTATCTCTTACGGTCTACTTATTATGCAAAATTTCGCAAAATTCATTTGGAATAAAGAGGTTTATAGAGGCTATTCCCATAAAATTGAATGAATATGGTTTGATCGTCATGTAAATGTATTAAATAATCGGTACTTTAATTAAAATCGTTAGTCATTTTTGAAAAAAATCAAAATTTTCTAAACTTTTTCCATGTAAAGGTTATCTGAAGTTTGGAGATTTTCTTGAAAATCTTCGTGTCACATCCTTGGAAGATACTGAACTTAAAACCAAGATTGGTATTTAAGGGACTTTTTGTTTTTGAGCTATGTTGCCCACGGACACACACACGGACGTATTTAAAACGGTTTTTTTTTCTTTACTTTCTCTACACGTACAATGTACATAGTGTATAGAGAGTATTGCATTGCACCCGAAAATTCGTTATGGAGCTTTTACCGGAAATAGGTACATGTTTTGAGACCCCCTGAATTCAAAAAAGAAGATTTTTTTTTTGGAAAAAAGTCCCTATGTATCTGTCATTGTGTGTGTGTATGTGTGTGTGTGGGAAGCATAGTTGTAAAATGTATTTTCTTATTTCCCTTCTGCTTACAAGGAAGCAATAAGACCAATTTTGCTAATGTTTATATCAATTAGCATGATGTATATAAACAATAATTTTTGTAAGAATACTTTGTATAATTTCAGAACAGCTAGAGAAAGTTATGTAAATAGAACACCAGACTTTTAGAAAAAAGTGTGTGGATGTGTGTGTATGTCCTTGTGTGTGTCTGTGGATGGCATAGCTCAAAAGCGAAAGATCCGTTAAATACCAAACATTTACTTAGGTTTAGTATCTCCCAAGGATGCGACACGAAGATTTTAGGAAAACTCCCCTACCCCAAACTTCTCCTTAGATGGAACATTTTTCGAAAATTGTGATTTTATCAATAATGGCTCTAACGATTTATATTAAAATATGGTATCATATAGATATAAACTTGACAAATATACTATATATCTTGATTATTTTTTGGAATAAGTTCTGTAGAAACCCCCCCCCCTTTTTTTGTAGTGATGACCGTTTCTGAGATACTTCTTGTTATTTGGTTTCAGCTTCAAAAATCTTTAATCATAAGGGAATTTGTCAACTCCTGGCCATATATATAAAGGAATTTCAATCACATAGCAACCAGTTTTTAAAAAAATTGACTATCAATTTAGCCTAATTTACTCCTTTATTTCTCTCCTACTTTAAGTAATAAGACCATTTCTACTAATTTTATCCAGATTACCTAAAGTAGAGAGAAGAATAAGACCTTTTGATTATAATTTGTTACAGAGATGTATAGAAAGTCATGTGGATAGACATTTCAGATTTTTCATATTGTCGCATTGCATTAATTTGGTCTATATTGTTGAAAGTACGTAATTTATTTTCAGACTCTCCTGCTGTGCCAAAAGTATTTAAAGCGGGCATTAAGCACTATAAATACAATCTGATGTGTTCCATTCACATGACTTTTTCTACATCTCTGTAACAAATGATTGTTAGAAAGCCAATGCTTCTATTTACTTCATGCTAATTGAGAAAACATTAGTAGAAATAGCATATTACTTGCTTCCTTGTAAGTAGAAGAGAAATAAGGGAGTAACACAGATTAAAGCTGGTTGCTATGTGACTGAAGTTCCTTTGTATGGACAGGATTTGAAAATTCCTGTATGAGAAAAGTATATGTTTTTCAAGGCGGAAAAAAAAACAAGGAATATCTAAAAAACGATAAATTTCACGAAAAAATGTATAAAACATAAATTGTGTGTTTTAATGTGATCTACATTTTTTGTTTGATAAGTTTTTATCTATCTCTTACGGTTTACCAGTTACACAAAATTCCGTAAAAATTCTTCCAGAATAAAGTAGTCTTCAGAGGCTATTCCCAGAAAATTCAAGATGTACATATTATTTGTCATATACGATCTTTTAATCAAAATCGTTAGAGCCATTTTTTATAAAATCAAAACTTTCGAAAATTTTTCCGTATGAAGGGTAGTTGGGGGTGGGGAATTTTCATGAAAATCTTCGTGTCGCATCCTTGGAAGATACTAAACTTAAATACCAAGTTTGGTATTTAACGGTCTTTTCGTTTTTGAGCTGTGCTGCCAACAGACACACACACATACACACAGCCAGGCGCATACACGGGCATTTTTTCTAAAAATGCATTTTTTTGTATTCAGGTGGTCTCAAAACATGCATTTCCAGTGAAATTTCTGTATCGAATTTTTGGGTGCAATGCAATACCTGCTCTATACACTATATACATAGTACGTATAGAGAAAGTGAAACTTGCATATCGCTGCAATATATTATGTGTGTGCTATTTTCAATTAACGATAATAATAACGGCTTATTTACTATTTATCAACATTCACTACTGGTACACTGCTTATATGAGATTTTAAAGACGATAAAACATTATAACCAGCTGTTGTTTGCCAGCAATTCTAATAATGTTGCAACATTACGTAAAGCCACCCGAACTATTATATCCAAAGATTCAGTGGCGGGGGTAATGGGACTTTATCGGATCAGATTGTTTGTTTACGGGATTTTAAGGTTCTATACACGATATACGTTTCCGGGAAATTCCGTTTCCTTTCATTACTTCCAAAATTGGTGTTATTATGTGGCAACTGAGAGTGTATTAACTGTTACTTCGTCTTTAAAATTCAGGTAGGTAATAAATCACTGAAACCCTTTACTTATGTGGACATTGTGTGAATTTGAAGGCGAACAAATCATTAGGAGCTAATTACTTTTTCACAATAGTTATTTGTGAGTTATAGTTGGTGCGATGAATTAAACTTTTATAATCTTCTGTGTTGCATTTACAATATTTTCTCTACCAATCAGAATTTATTACTTTCTCCACCATGTACATTTCGTTTCTATTTTGTTTGCTCCTGGAAAGCAAAGATAACCAAATTTTAATCGTTTCACATAGTGATTGGCTTTTAAAAGATTTGAATATCGATTTAGCCTAGTGCATTTTCCTTCTACTTTCAAACAAGCAAGTATGTTTATCCCCATTAGCATGATATTGATAAAAGAATAATCTTTTGTAAAAAGAGATTATTTGTGGAGTAGCTAAGGAAAGTCTTGTGAATGAAACACATCAAATGTTTCTTTTTTACTTTCTTTAGCATGTATCCACAATGCAAATAGTAGATAGAGAAAGTAATGTATTGTACCCAAAAATATGATATCCACATTTTACGGAAATACATGTTTTAAAATCCCCCGAATAAAAAAATAGAAAATTTCCATGTGCGTTTGTGTATGCTTGGGGGGGGGGGTCGGCAGAATAGCTCAAAAAAAGAAAATTTGGTTAGATATCAAACTTTATTTAGGTTCAGTATCTTCCAAAAATGTGAATGACAATCCCCTATCCCCAATTACCCTTTACATGGAACATTTTTCGAAAATGTTGATATTATAAAAAATGGCACTATTTAATCAATTTAATCAAAATACCATATTTAAGATATTTTCGTGACAAACGAAATGTACATCTTGCATTTTCTGGGAGTATCATTTGAAGAGCTCTTTATTCTGGATAACTTTTGCTTAACTGGTAAACCATAAGAGATATACGAAAACTTACTATACAAACATGTTGATCTCGCTTAAACACATAGTTTGTCATATACCTATTTGTGAAGAGTTAATCGTTTCGGAGATATTCTTTATTACATGTTTCAATTTTAAATTACTTAAGCCTTTTTCAAGCGGGAAGTCATATTCATTTTCATCTATCTGTTGTTTTATTGCTGTCCTTTCAAGGAGAAAACCAAATTTCAATTGTTTCACATAGCAACCAGCCTTTTCTTCTTACAAGGAAACAAGTAATAAGACTAATTTTGCTAATGTTATCACGTTTAGCATGATATGGATAAGAGAATAATCTTTTGTAAGAAATGTTTGTGGAACAGCTAGAGAAAGTCACTGAATGTAACACACAGATGTTCTCCAATGTTGTGCTACATGTATAGGGGAAGGTCGGGTAGTATCGGACACTTAAGCTTTTCCAACGATTAACGATTAAAATGGAATATGCTATTCTCTATTGAAAACTTCAACATGTTATTTCAATATCTTTAGAAGTTCATTAATATTAGAGTCCTCTTTAATGGTTTCTCTTTGACCTTAGTACGCACGTTAATGGTTTGACAAGTGCTGCTACAGACGGCTACAACTTGTAGCCCTACTTGTTCGATACAACCCGACCTTTCTGATTTCTGGAGGGTTGTATCGTACACGGTGATGTGCTTGAAATAACGACGTTGTTTACATCATAAAACAACTTCTTATTGCTAAACATACATGGTTATACAAAATAATATCAAAAGAAGTAACCTCCTATAGATTACTTGTTATACGTATAGAAAAATCATATTATAATAATTGAATCGAATGCACTAGCACAATTATCAAAAGATATTGCACTGTACCCAAAAATTCAATACCGAGGTTTCACCAGAAATTTACAGTTTAGGGTCCCCTGTGCCCAAAAAATGCATTTTTGGTAAAAGATCCGCGCGCGCTCGTGTGTATGTGTGTGTGTGTGTCCGTGTGTCTGTGATCAAGTTAACTCAAAAACGAGAAGTCTGCAAAACACCAAAATTGATATTTAAGTTTCGTATCTTCCAAATATACGACACGAAGATTTCCAAAAAAATCCCCCCACCTCAACTACCCTATACATGTACCCTTTTTTCGAAATTTTTGATTTTCTCAAAAAGGCCCTTACGATTTTAATTAAAATCTTTTATATTTAAGATACTTACATGACAAATAAAATGTATATCTTCAATTTTTTAGAAATACCTCTGACGGCTATTTTATTGTGGATGCATTTTTCGGAATTTTACATTACTGGTAAACCGTAAAACATAGAGGAAAGCTAACTTAACAAAAAATATATAGCTCGTTAGAACACATAGTTAATTATGTACATTTTTTTCGTGAAGTTGATCATTTTTTCTTTCTCTATACGCACTATGTGATATTGCACTCCACCCAAAAATTCGATACCGAGATTTCACCGGAAATACATGTTTTAGGTCCCCTGTATCCAAAAAAAGCATTTTCTGAAAAAGGTCCGTGTGTGTGTACGTGTGTCCGTGTGTCTGTGAACACGATAACTCAAAAACGAAAAGTCGGTAGAATACCAAAGTTGGTATTTAAGTTTAGTATCTTCCAGAGATGCGACACGAAGATTTTGAGAAAAATCCTCCCACCCCAAACTACCCTTTACATGTAACATTTTTTTTAACATTTTGATTTTCTTAAAAATGGCTCAAACGATTTTTAATAAAATATCGTATATTAAAGATGTTTACCTGACAAATAAAATGTATATCTTCAACTTTCTGGGAATAGCCTCGGAAGCTTAGTTTATTCTGGATGGAATTTACGGAATTTTGCATAGCTCCTAAACCATAAGAGATAGATAAAAACTTAGTACATAAAAAATGTGGAGCACGTTAAAACACCCAATTTATGTTATAAACATTTTTATGGAGTTGATCGTTTTTTTAGATATTCATTGTTTTTGGTTTTAGCTATTAAAAACATACTTTTCTCATTCAGGAATTTGCCAACTCTGTCCATGGAAACAATGGAACTTCGGTCACATAGCAACTAGCTTTTGACTATCACTTTTAACCTATGGTACTCCCTTATTTCCCTTCTACTCACAAGGAAGCAAGTAATAAGTCTATTTCTGCTGTATTTTCCAGATTAGCATGAAGTAAATAGAAGCATAAGCGTTTTAACAATAATTTGTTGCAGAGATGTAGAGAAAATCATGTGAATGCAACTCATCAGATTTTTTATAGATATTTCTTGTTATTGGTTTCAACTGTAATGCTTATACTTTTCTCATACGGGCATTTGTCAACTCATGTCCAATGAAACTAAGGAACTTCAATCACATAGCAACCAGCTTTTAATTATCACTTTAATCTATGGCACTCCCTTATTTCCCTTCTTACATGGAAGCAGTAATAAGACAATTTGTGCTAATATTTTCTCCATTAGCATGAAGTAAACAGAAGAATAAGCTTTTTAACAATATGTTACAGAGATGTAGAGAAAGTCATGTGAATGGAACACACAGATGTTTTCCAATGTTATGCTATAGGTGTACTGTTTTTCCCATATATCCTATTTGTAATTGAAATCTAACAATGGATATCCTTTATAGTATTAAGTGTTTAGGTTATTCTGGCTATTCTGGATGAAATTTGTTGATATCTTTCTACTCCTTGTGATACTAGAGAATTAGTCATATACAATTAATAATTATTTCATAAAGTAATGGGGAAATAGACTAATAATTGTGGTTAATAATTTTATGTATTAAAATCTACAAATAATTACAAATGCATTTGTTATAATTATGCTGTAGTATAGTGAGACAGGATCTTAAAACAGCACAAGTTAGAATTCTGCTACAATGTAGAAGTGACAAAGGCAAATTTCTTTAGAAAAAGAAATATTTTCAGAGTCAATAACATTGAAGGTAATTAATTAAGCTCAATAAGCAAGAACAATTTTAAGTTCTAGGCTCAATTCTTGGGAGGTCAATACGTTTTAAAATCAAAGGGACGCAAGTGGATAGCGCACGCAGAACATTTCAGAGGATTATAAAATAGAAAATGTAAGTTTCAGTTGTGAGCAGCCAGAAAAAAAAATGTATAGTGTGTCTCAGATTCTAATATGAAGTGTAAAATTTAGCAATGTAAATCATAGAAACTTGGATAAGATAGTGAGTAGGAGTGGGACTAAGGATAATGAAAGAGCCTGTTTTTCGAAACCTAGCTTCTCTGGCGCTTCTTGAGCTTCAAGACTCTTTTGCCGCAGTTGTTATAACTTATAGAAGTGTTATTGCGATCGTTAGCGCAGCAGTGGGCTGTTATTACGTTTAGTAGGGATTGCAAAAGGATTCGCCGTGTAGCAGTTTTAGTAAGCCACGATAACTTAAATTCGTACCTTTACTACGGAAACAAATTGCCTATAAAGCAAAGCTCCTAATACAATAGAAGTAACTTGATTTGACTCGATGTAGATATAATTTTTGTGCTTAAATTCATAAATGGTTGATCATTAATCTTAGAACATAATTCTTGGCAGCTATTCCATCAGGTGAGTTATTAGTCTCCTTCATTTTTAGCAATTTAATTGGTGTTGTCCATTCTCACCATACCCACATTTACTATAAGAAACAGCTAGCCGATATTTTTGATATATCACCTGATAAATAAGAATATGCACATTTATTTCCAGAGATTGTTTCAGCTTTTCCTTTGTTTCTGGTTAGAGCGTTATACTTGCATATATTGCTTGTTTGGAGGAATAGGGTCACAACCCAAAGATGGTTATTTTTAATTTTTTTTTCCATAAAAGTATTCTAAAGTGCCATATTTATATGTGGAAAAATATTATAAGTGAAACTCGCATAGTAACCGTTAGATAGCACTTGTGTCAGTGTGGTTTTGGCAGAAAAATTATACGAGCTTATGGTCAACAATGTTACATCTCAGCTGTGCCTCAGTCATTGTCGTGCAAACTAGTGATTGTTTCTGGAAGAGCGTCACGTGTGTAAACATTTCATCATTTCAGTGTACTTATTTCGTAGAATACTGTTATATTTTGAATTGAAACATTTTTCTTCATAACTAAATGTGGTAAGTATGCTTCCTGTTGTGCGGTCTGTATTATTTTGAGCTGTCAGTATTGTCGGTAAGAGAAGCACCAATATCATACTTCCATGATGTTCTATTCAGAGATATGCCAGTGTTCCTCAAAATAAAATCTTAAATTCTGAAAATACCTACTGTTTTGCTACCAAGTTTTTAAGTTATGACTTTATGATTCACGAAACTGAATCAAGAAATCATAATTGTTTGAATTGTGTACCTTGCATTAACTTATTCTAGCAGTAAGCTATGTTGCACAACAGCAACTCTTAATTGCTAGTGAGCAAGATACATCTTCGAACCAACGCACAAAGACAAAAGGCTGAAAACTTAAGGAACAGTTTACATTCAGTATATAAATCTGATGGACAGCAGGAACCAGTTCGTCAAAGATTGGTATGGCACCACTTCATTAGATAATATAATTAATACTCTTGAATATATCATTAATAATGCTATTGTTATAGAATAGTGATTATGACCAAAATTTTAATGGTATAATTTAAACTTTCAAAACTATGCGTAAAACTATGCACACACCATTGTCTAAGTAGCAGAATATCCATGTCCTCCCAAAACGAATCAGAAAGGGATCAAAGTACAGGTAAAAGAGGCCACTAATTATGAGAATCGTCAATATAGAATTGTATTAATTCTTGAACTGTATTTTGCAGATTAATTTACCAATAATTCTCCAAATTCTGCAGGTGCAAATGATGATAATGCTTCAACCATGTTTCTAAATTGAATGTGTTCAATTTAAGAATGCATGACTTGAAAACAAATGGTATCAGGTTTCACGGTTGGCATGAAGAAGAAGCCCATTCCATAGAGAGGCAAATGAAGTAAGCTCTTGTGTATGGCACTACCTGGAAAAGTTGCAAGAAAACCTTGTCAGTGTTCCAGATGCAGATAAAAAGTTGGATACAATTCTCTACTCAGATAACTGCATGGGGCAAAATAAGAATCAGCTTCTTATTGCCCTCTACTGCTATGCAGTTTCAAAGTTTGACTTCATTAAATCCATTACTATTATGAGTCATATTCAAAATGATGGAGATAATGCTCATTCGATTGAAAGACAAGATCTATCTATGTTCCTGACCAGTAAGTAAGTCTCATAACGCCGGCAAAGAAAACAGGCAAACCCTATACTGTACATGAATTATGCCATGAAACGTTTACGACCTCAAGGACCTTGCAGTACAAAGTGGAATAAACAATACAAACAGAAAAATCTGATGTGTTACAGTCACATGTCTTTCTCTAGCTGTTCTACAAACTTCATACATAAAATTCTTCTTCTTTCTGCACCTTGCTAATCGTGCTACTCATTAGCACAATGTTATTATTTAGTTCCGTATAAGTAGGAAGAAAATAAATGAATACACTAGGCCAATAGTCAAATGTTTTAAAAGCTGTCGTTATGCGATTGTCATTACAAATCGCTTCTTTTCTTGGCGAGGAGTAGAACAAAAGAAAAACGGACACTCCCGTCTGAGAAAAGTATAAGTACTTCACAACTGAAACTAATAACAATGAATACCTCTAAAACGGTAAGCTCCACGAGAAAAATGTATATGATATAGCTTGTGCATTTTAACAAGACCTAAATTTTTTGTACAGTAAACTTTTGTCTATCTCTTACGGTTTACTAGTTATGCCAAATTAAGCAAAATTCATCCAGAATAAACAGGTCTTCAGAAGCTGTTCCCAGAAAATTCAAGATATACATTTTATTTGTTAGGTAAATGTCTTTAATATATGATATTTTAATCAAAATCATTAGAGCCATTTTTAAGAAAGTCAAAATTGTTGAAAAAGTTCCATGTAAAGGGTAGTTTGGGGTGGGGAATTTTAAATCTTCGTGTTGCATCCCTGGATCATACTAAACTTAAATACAAAGTTTAGTATTTTAGCTTCTTTTCGTTTTTGAGTTATCGTGTTCACAGACACACGGACACACACACGGACCTTTTTCTGAAAATGCTTTTTTTTATATAGGTGGTTCTCAAACATGTATTTCCGGTGAAATCTTGGTATCGAATTTTTGGGTGGAATACAATACTTCTCTATTCCTATGTACATGTACATATGGGGCTAGAGAATGTAAAAATCTGATGTGTACCATTCACATGACTTTTTCTATATCCATGCAACAAATTATTCTTAAAAAGCTTATGCTTCTATTTAGTTTATACTAATCAGAAAAAATTAGCAGAAGTAGTCTTATTACTTGCTTCCTTGTAAGTAGAAGCGAAATAAGGGACTACCATAGGTTAAAGTGATAGTCAAAAGCTGGTTGCTATGTCAATGAAGTTCCTTTGTTTATATGGATCGGAGTTGACAAGTTCCTGTATGAGAAAAATAAAAGTTTTTCATAGCAGAAACCAAAAATAAGGAATGTCACAAAAACGATGAACTCCACAAAAAAAAAAAAATATATAACATAAATTGTGTGTTTTAACGTGCTCTGCATTTTTTGTGTAGTAAGTGTTTGTCCATCTCTTACGGTTTAGCAGTTATTCAAAATTCGGTAAAATTCATCCAGAATAAACTACTCTTCAGAGGCTATTCCTAGAAAATTCAAGATATACATTTTAAATGTCAGGTAAATATGTTTAATATACGACATTTTAATCAAAATCGTTAGAGCCATTTTTGAGAAAATCAAGATTTTCGAAAAAACTTCCATGTAAAGGGTAGTTGGAGGTGGGGGTATTTTTCTCAAAATCTTCGTGTCGAATCTCTGGAAGATACTAAACTTAAATACCAAGTTTGGTAGTTTACCGACTTTTCATTTTTGAGTTATCGTGTTCACAGACACACGGACACACATACACACACACATGGACCTTTTTGTGAAAATGCTTTTTTTGGGATATTGGGGACTCTAAAACATATATTTCCGGTGAAATCTCGGTATCGAATTTTTGGGTGAAGTGCAATACCTTCTCTATACACTATGTACATAGTGCGTATAGAGAAAGTAAAAAACAATGGTGAAGTCTTCAACATTTCAGAGATCAAGGTTCTCAGGTAGAGAAAGGCCGCCCCGGAAAGATATTCTACAAAATTTCATACAGCCAGCAAGATTTCATGAATGTGTTTATCAGAGATATTAGAAGACTAACTGCAGATCCACGTACCATAAACTTTAAGAAAGTTTATAAGCAGAACATTGGCATTAATGAAGCCAAAAAAGAAAGGACTGCTGTCCTTAATTGATAAGAAAGTTCTTCCTAAATATGACTGTGAGTTCTACAAAAGTCTGAAGTAGTTTTGATTAATTATTTAAACACTGTTCCTTAACTATGCACTTCTAGTGTCAGATAGGATATTTTCTATATTTTTGCACATGTCATAATGCTATTGTAACTAATACCCCTGTTTATTACACAATTTAAGTTATATAAGTTTTCAAAAAGTAACAGTTTCTGAGAAAAGTGTTACAAGTTAAAATAAGGGTTGCAGAAATTATGGCTTTAATGGATAAAGCCTGAGCTTGAATTATTAAAATGCTACCTTTTAATATACCTTTAAGCTGTTAATGTTCATATACAAACAACCAAAATTGTGTGATTGTCTTGGTAAAAAAAATCACTTAATTTTGTGAAAATGTTCAATTGGCTCTCCTGAAAATCTGTAGTTTTTGAGTTGTAACCCTGTTCTTCCAAACGAACGCTATATAGTGTCACATCCTTGGAAGAACTAAGCTTAAACTCCAAGTTTGGCTTTTAAAAGACACTTGGTTTTTTGGTTATGCTGTTCACAGACACACGCACGCTGGCCTTTTTCTAAACCTGATCTTTTAGGATCCAGAACATCTTAAAACATTATTTTGGGTAGACTACAATACCTTCTTTACCTACTGCGTTTTACATATACGCTAGAGAAAGTTGAGTAGGTATAGTAGGCCGCGCCATGGCCGAGTGGTTAGACCACTCGCCTTTCACCTAGACGGCCCGGGCTCAATCCCAAGCGACCGCATGTGAGATTTGTAGTGGAAAAAGAGCCTCTGGGGCGGGTTTTCTCCAGTTTCCCCCGCCATCGCATTCCACTGGTGCTCCATAAGTAGTTAAAGTGGGCGTTAAACACTACAAAAAAAATGCATAGTAAGTAACATGTTTCGAAAATTTACAAAACGGCTCTCTGCTTTTATCTGCCCTGTCATTAACCAGGAATGACGTACCGCCGATTATACAACCTGGGACTTCCCCTTCCTAACTCGGTGGAGAGATAGAGCACCCCATCATCAGCATATTTCCGGCCGTAAAATAGAGACTTTCCTGGCGGCAGAGCAGTTTGACTCGGACCAAATGACTTTCAGTTTCCCCCCGCTTTATAAATCACTCGGAATTAACGAACATTCTATGACGGTTGCCACTGTAAGTGAGCTAAAAATTGCTGTTGCTTTCAGAATAAATAATTTTATGGAGTATAATAGTTTAATAAAACTAAAAATCCTAAGTGTTCCATTCAGATATTGTTTATGCTAATCAAGATAAAAGTTAGCATAAATGTTTTTATAACTTAGTTCCCTGTAATTAGAAGTAAAATAAGATTAAAACCATTTTCATGTATTTTAAAAGTTGATTGCTCTGGGAATGAAATTCGGTTATTTTTGCAAGGTCAGCAGTAAACAGAAGTAGCAGAAATGACAAATTTGTATGAAAAAAGTTTAAGTATTCTAAAATTGAAAGCAATGAATATCATGCATATGTTAACTCAAAAAAAAAAAAAAAAATATATACACACGATATGAAATCAACTTATTTCTACTACTATTATTTATATTATTTTGTGAAATAAGTTTTTGTCTATCGCCTGTTTTACCAAAAGACATCCAGAACAAAGAGGTCTTCAGAGGCAATTCCAAAAAATTCAAGGCAAACATGTTATTTCTCATGCGAACATCTTTAATATACATAGTTCTAATCATAACCGTTAGAGCCTTTTTTGAGAAAATAAAAATGTTCGAATCTATTTTTCACATGTAAACGGTAGCTTCGGATGGGGGAGGGATTTTCTGAAATCTTCGTGTAATATCCTTGGAAAATGCTGAAATTAGTTATGAATTTAACCCACTTTTTTTCTTTTAGTACATAGTACATAGGTAGAGAAGTTTTTCCACTCCACTCAAAATTCGAAAGTGAGATTTTACCGGAAATACACATTTTAATGCCTGTCGTATCAACAAAAAAAATACATATATATATATATATATATATATATATATATATATATATATATATATATATTTAGAGCAGGTACGTGTGTGAGTGGTTGCCCGTGTATCCGTGTGTCTACGAAAATTTGGTAAAACACCAAACTTGATATTTAAGTTTAGTTTCTTGCGAGGATGCGATATGAAGAGTTTGATGAACCAAACTACCTTTACATGGAAACAAATAAAAAAAATGTTGTTTTTCTCATAAATGGATCTGACGATTTAGATTGAAATACTGTATATTAAAGATGTTAAGTTATCAAATAAAAGGTATATCTTAAATTTTTTGAAAATAGGTTCATTCTGGATAACTTTTACGTAACTAGTAAACCGTAAGAGATAGACAAACACTTGGTCCACAAAAATGAAGATCTAGTTAAAACACACAATTTGTCACATTTTTTTCTGTGGAGTTGTTCATTTCCTAAATATTCCTTGTTATTGTTTTCAGTTTTGAAATCCTTAAAACCGTCCTCATACTGGAATTTGTCAACTCTTAGCCATGCGAAGAAACGGATTTCAATGGCATAGCAACCAGCTTTTAAAAGATTGAGCAATCGCTTTAGTCTAGAGTATTCCGTTATTTCTCGTGTGCTTACAAGGAAGCAAGTATTAAGACAATTTTTTTAATGCTTGTCTTGATTAGCATGAATTAGATAGAAGAAGAAAAAGCTTTTTACAGTAACTTGTTTCAGAGAAAGTAATGTAAATGGGACACGTCAGAATTTTGTTTTCGGTATTGAATTTTTGAGTGGAATGTGACACTTCTACATCTATGTACTATGTGTAAATAGAGAAAGTAAAACTGTTTATATGAAAAAAAACACAACTTCTGATTTTGTTTTCTGATGTAATTTGAATTCGTATTAATACTTTTATTGGTAAAGGTGTTCGGTTATTATTATTTCTTTAGCAGTTTGGAACTTATACTTATAGAAAAAAAAACTTAAAACTAGCAGTTTATAAGCATTAGGAAACTGTATTGTAAGCCCATGAATCATTACGGTAGCTTGTTTACAGTAAGAGTGTGAGAGATGGATTCCAATCTTACCTGCCTATATGTAGGTTGGCCCTCGGGAAATCTATTACCAGGGTAGGCAGCTGCAGGAGGTACAGACCGTCACCTCCTGTCGCAGCCAGAGACACCTTCCAAACAATGTGTTCCAAAAATGTTGTACAACTTTTCTAATTAGCAATACTAAAAGCGTGCCAGTGCCCGCATAATACACAACTTTAACTTAGGTTAAAGGCAGGCACCATTCAATAACACATGATGAGCTATTTGACAACGGCTATGTGGCTGAGTAGTAGGCTTACATCTTCAGGTAACTAACCTTTGATTCCATCCGGCCAGTATCAACTGTCTATGAGATTGGCCTGAAAAGCAAGATGATGACATAAAAACGAGCCAATGAACGATATTACAATCGATGTGAAATTGAGGGGTCGATGGGATACCACCTCTATAAAAGACAGTCGTCCTCCGTGGCGTAATGGTTACCATGCTAACCTCATATACCCAAGGTCGCGGATTCAAACCCGACGGAAGACAATGGGTCTTTTCCGGTGTAAAAATCCTTACCATGGCTTTATTCGGGGGGAAGTAAAGCCGTTAGTCCCGTATCGTAGATTTACGACACGTAAAAGAACCTCAAGCCTGATGGAGAGGCCTCTTAGCAAAATTAAGAGGTCTTTCACACCCAATGTTGAATGGGATGCTGAGAACCACATAGCTAAAGGGCGTTCATAAATAATACGCCATTTCATTTTCTATAAAAGACTTTCGTTACCGTCAGTATAAAAGAAAACACTAGCCCAATAAGCATAATTCGGCTTTCTTGGGAAAAGGATGAAGAACTATTTGTGTGAGTCGTTAAACTAGACGACAGCTACGATATTTTTATGAGAGCTGTCATTAGCAACATTACATTAAGGCAAAACGTATTTCGTATTAATTTCTGCACATATATCTTTAATTTTGCTCCTAAATTCAACGAAGGATTGCTTTAACAGTACTTTGCCTTAACAGTACACTTGTAGTGCATAATGTTTCCCTAAGGCAGCTCGGTCATATTTTGAAAGTGAAAGTACCTTGCCAATTCAGCAGCTAGAAACCATGTTCAAAGAGTCGAGAAGCTCACACTGAAAGAAGCTAACTTACAATTACCAACATAATCAGCTGCGTTCCTCTATAGACAAATTTTATGCACATCCGTATTCACCATATTAGGTTGTTAATAATGTACCTTTAGAAGTTTATGACATTTCCTAGTAACTGTTATTCCACATTTCCTAGTTTTATAAATAAGCTGGTCATAGCATTAATATAGATATTTTACTAACGTATATCATATTGCATTATTTTGATAAATATTATTTTAGTTTTCTCTAATGAATTTTATAATTAAATTACAGTATACTTTTTTTTTTCAGGAGATTCAGCATCGCTTGCAAATACCTATCTGGAATTCAGCACCTGCCAGCTACAAACTTCAGCTCAGCAAATCTGTAATTTTAAACTGCACTCCAGACCATTACTAATATGATGTTTCCTATAACGTTCCTTATAATTCCTGTGCTTGTTGTAGCGCTATGGTGCACTGCAACAGTTCTGAACATAGAACTGCTGGTGCTGTTTGTCAAATATCCAGAGATGCGCACAGCGAGGAGTCCATTTCTGATGAATCTTTGTGCTAGTAATATCATATATCTACTCAGTGCTCCTCTGATGATTCTAGAATCGCGTTTGGAGACAGTTAACATTCTATGCTATATCTTAACATCATATTTCAGCTTTGTGACAGCACTCAACGTCTATACTGTTGCTGCTATCGCTGTACAGCGATTCATAGAGCTCAGAAGCAGGCAACCTGAAGACCAAGCTAGGTGTTTTCTGTCGTCGCTAATGTTGGTAGGGCTGTGGACAATAGCGGTTGCTCTGGTAACTGTTGAGAATCTCCTAACACACTTTTATGGTGAAGTCTTCAACTGCAAGAAACTTTCAGATTTTGGACTCCCTCTTTACCGCATGGTGATGTATGGTGTAGTGCCTGGTATAATAACTATAGTTACTGAAGTTATTTGTAGAACCTGCCCCAATACCTATCAGCTAGAGGTTATAGAATCTGAAGCAGCTCAAAAACGTCGGAGCAGAAACACCAAAATACTTCTCGCTCTGACTGTAGTGTTTCTGTTCACATACTTCCCTCTCTATGTACTCACCTATTTATTGGGAAATGGCATCGATGGAAGAGAAAAAACATGGATTCAAACGGGTTTCTTAGTAGTAATTCAGATATCGAAATTAAACCCTTTCTTTACTCCGATTGCCTTGTTTGTGGCTAGTAAACAACTGAGGGAACTACACAAAAAGCGTTGTTACTATAATTGTTGCTGTTGTAGTCAAATATCAGAGATTTTGTGCGGCTCCAACAATACTTCGGACACTAAAACTCAGGACAGTCCGGCATGTATAAGAGAAACTGAGGTATAACAAACTACACCAGAGACGATGGGAATATAGGGAATTGACAGAGGAGGTAAATTAAACGTGAATCTTACAGAGATACATTGATGAATGAAGGATGCGTATGTAAAACAATTAGGCTGCTGGGTGTGTGTGTGTGTGTGTGTGTGTGTGTGTGTGTGTGTTACGGAGCGGAATTGCTCAAGCTGTTTCGGAAGTGACCTGCATTCAAGAGTTCGCGGGTTTGATCACCGTAGCCGGCGTACTGGACCCATGGACGAATGCTGAGTAAGTTTCTTTCATTGCCCTAATTTTGTGTCTCTCCTTTCATTTCCATTATCATTTCACTCCTCCTTCAATCCCAAAGTGTGGGCGATGGTGCTCGGTGCGACGAGACAGGGAAAGCAGATATGCCTCACGGCTAGTTCCTTTCATTGACTCGGCCGGTTGCCTGCTGAAGACCCTAACGAACAATCTGGAAGCCATAGGGGCATGGATAGTGTGACCACCTACGTTTGGTAGCGGGTCATCTCCGTACGTGCTCTTGTGTATATGTTTCCAATATTTCTAATCTTAGGCAACACCTAGAACAGTATATCTATTAATGTAAATAATTTGTAAATCCTGATGACAAATAAATGTACTCATTCATTCACTAGAGACAAGAGAACAAGCCTCTCAGCTGACTTCATAGCTCTCAAAATAGCCGGATTCATTTCAATGGAGCCGGCTCATCTTTACTCGTATGTTTATTATATGCAATGGAAACTTCAGGGACTAATCTTTCAGTGAACCGGTTCCTCACAACATAATGTTTAGTGAAACGCTCAGCTGGAGACTAATTCTTATGTTGAAATGACTAGTCTTCATTTTTATACTTAGAGATATCCTTCCTTAACTTTGGAGACTAATTTATTGCGTATTGAACTTTATGTTTAGTTGTATGTACATCAATGCTCTACTCTTCATGATAAAAATCCTTTAATATGAATCATGTTCGAGCTTCGTGCTTTCATTTTAGGTGTGCCTTAATTCCAAAAACACCTATAAATTGCAAAAAACACATTTTCCGAAATGTTTAGGACATACAATAATTCCTTTCCTCCGACTTATAAATTTCAGGCTTTAAGGTGATGCATCTGTGAAATTTTGAAAATCCATGCTCTGTAAGGTATCTTACTAATATCACATATTATACAGAATAATAGCGATATATTTTCCCAGAATAACATTTTTGCATGCGATTATTATTTAAATACTAATTTTTCTTGTCTAAATTCATTATTTTAATAAAACAAGCCACGTGAAGCACTTTTAAAAATATTCACATAAAAATTCCAGTTTTACAGAACATGAATTTAAAATGAGTTTTAAAATACAGCTTTCATATTATATTTTTAATATTAGCTTTAATTACTGTAGAAGAATATGCTTTTATTTGGGTTTAAATTTTTGCTTTTAAAGGTTTGGTTAAGTAATAAAGTTAATAATGGTAAAACATTACATTTTCATTGTAAAACAAAATAATTATTTTTATAAATATATTCAAAGATAATAATTAGGCTTTTTGTTTGGAAATCAAAAGTAGTTGACTATACTTACCTTTTTAACCATAATTTGTTTCAGAGATGCAGAGAGAGTCATATGAATGGAACACACAGAGTATTACAAATGTATCACTTTAAGCATGCTCGATGTAGTAGTGTCAGAAAATAAATTAATAAAACCGCCCAATAATGCAAAATTTCCATACACATAATACCTTTATAGCTCTGTTATGAAAACAAAACTTTATGTGGCTCAAAAATATGAAAATTCAGAACATTTTTACATTTGCAGCATTCAGCTGGAAAATCTAGAGGAGATAAAATTGCGAAAGAATAAATCTGATAAGTTACATTCACATAATATTTGCTACCTATTCTAACAAAGGCTTATTCTTCTACTTCATGGTAACAGACATAAATATTCCAAAATTGTTTTATTACTTAGATTCTTTATGATGCAAGGGGAATATGTGAATTCACAAGGCTAAAGCAATAGTAAAATCTTTTAAAAGGTGGAATGTGATGTCATTCATATTCTGTTCCCTTAGCATGATCAGGAGAAAACAAAAAGAAAACTATGGGAAATTTCCATTTCAGGAAACTATAAGTTTTTAAAAATTTAAAAAAAAAATAACCAAGAACTATACAAAAAATTCATTTGCCGTATTAAATTGTGCGTTTTAACGGTATCAACATTTTTTGTGCAATCAGTTTTTGTCTTTCTTTTACGGTTTCCAGTTATGGAAAGGCCATTGCGGACTTCAGAGGCTATTTCCAGAAACTTCAAATATACATTTTAACTGTAATGAAAATACGATACTCAAATGAAGATCATCAGAACAATTTTTGATTAAATAAAAATTGTTGAACGCTTTTCCAAGTAAAGGGAAGTTTGAAGTGTGAATTTTCTTGAAAGATACTGAACAAAATATCAATTTTGGTTTATAACCGGTATTTTATTTTGAATATACTGTTCATGCAAACATACACACACACAAAATTTTATATAAGTACTTTTTTGGATTTTAGGATCCCAAAATATATATTTACATTGAACTCTCGGTATCGAATTTTGGATGAAATGCAATAGAGGTAGAGAAAGTAAAACTAAGACAGGAAATGGACATTAAACAAAATATGATATTTCAACTAAGAAGGCAACATGTCAGAGACATGTGATGCTTATTGTTCAAAATAAGTTACCGATAATTGCTTTTGAATGGATGCCACCCAGGAGATGAAAACGAGGGCGACCTCCAAGAACATGGAAGAACGTAGTTAAGGGGAGAGAACATACTTACGTGCTTATTCAAAATAATGTTTCTTTCCTAAAATTTATTGTACGCAAATGAAACTCATATGTATTTGAGAGGCCACAAGAACACTCAACATTTTTAAATCCCCCCCCAAAAAACGTTTGTGCTTCATTCATATAACTTTCTCTACTTCTCTGTAACAAATTATTGTTAATAGGCACATTCTTCTATCCATTTAATACTAAAACTTTAACAAAAAACGGTCTTATTACTTAGTGCCTTTATAAGTAGAAGGGAAATAAGGGAGAGTACACTAGGCTAAACCGATAGTCAAATGTTTTAAAATGTGTAGCTATGGGATTGAAATCCGTTTCTTTGCTTGGCCAAGCGTTGACAAGTTCCCGTAGGAGAAAAGTTTAAGTATTTTAAAACTAAAATCAATAACAAGAAATATTTCGAAAACGGCCAACTCCACGAAAAAATATATGTATGACATAAATTGTGTGTTTTATAGTGATCTACGTTTTTGTGTAGTAAGTTTTTGTGTATACCTTACGGTTTACCAGTTTGAAAAATTCAATAAAAATCATTCAGAATAAAGCAGTCTTTGAGGCTATTCCCAGAAAATGCAAGATATATATTTTACTTGGAATGTAAATATCTTAAATATAATAGACTTTAACCTAAATCGTTAGAGCCATTTTAGAGAACAGCAAAATGTTCGAAATGTTTTCCATGTAAAGGGTAGTTTGAGGTGTTCTTGAAATTTTCGTGTCGCATCCTTGGAAGGTACCGAACTTAAATACCCAGTTTGATATTTGACGATCTTTTCATTTTTAGCTATGCTGTTCACAGACACACACGAACCTTTTTCTATTTTTTGATTCGGGGGACCCAAAACATATATTTCCAGTGAAATCTCAGCATCGAACCTTTGGGTGCATTACAATACCTTCTCTATACACTATGTACACAGTATGTGTACAGAAAGTAAAAAAGGCTTTTCCTCCTTTTATTTTCAAATTTGATAGTTTTCTCATTTATTGTTGCATTTTTGCCTGCAAAACCAATAATGTAATTAATCTATACATTTATGTAGTTGCTCTGTACAGATAAACATGTATTTAAGCTGTTTCAGAATTCCCTATTAAAGCTTTCGTAATTTTTTGTTATATATTTTCATTGAAAAATAATGATGCTATATAATAAATATTCATTATACTTTAATTTAATACAACTTAAATCCTAGTTAATGTTAAGAGAAATCACAGCAGCTTCATCGAGGTATCTTTAATAGTTTTAGAGAAAAAGACAGCAAATGCTAAAAAAATGTTAGTTGCGGGAAATAAGAATTTAAAATAATAGTGAAAATAATATTATTAAGGTCTAGTGTAAATTAAAATCATGTAACGCAGCACTCACTAATACAAAATACACAGCGCAATATTAAATTTTGCATCTAGACTTCGCCTGCAAGTATTTGCAGTAAAAATTAAAACACAGTTAATGCTGTATCAGATTCAGTCACATTTTCTTTTGATCCAACGGTTTTATTCGAAGAAATAATGGCAAAGGTTCCCAACAATATTTTACTTTCTCTAGCACGATTGTACAATGTACACAGTAGCTACAGAAGATGTTTATTGGATTCCATCAAAACATTCGATACGAGATATCATGGAAATACGATGCACCTAAATCCAAAAGAGAATTTTTAGAAAAAGGTCAGGGGAGATGTCTGTGTCTATTGGACAACATAGCTCAAAAACAATAAGATTGTCAAATACTAAATTTGATATTTTAGTTTAGTATCTTTCAAAGATGTGACATGAAGATTTTCAAGAAAATCCTCACCTTTACATGGAAAATTATGTGAAAAGAACAATCTATTTGGGAGTGAAGCCGGATAACTTTTGGGGAGCACGTAGGGACCTGAGGGGTCAGGAAACTGGGACTGCGGCCTCCTTGTATCTGACTCTGAGGTCCACGGTGCCGTTTCCTCTTAAGTTGCGCCTTTTGAGGACTCTCATAATCTCCATTCTAATCTACGCCTGAGAGATCTTGGGCATGGAGCTCTAGACTATTTAGCCTGTCCTTTTCTCTTTTCCCCAAAGACTCCTGTACGAAGCCTCTGAACTAACATAAATGGAGGATGAGTTTGCTCTTCTATCGGAGAGCCCTCGTTAGGTCTCTTGGGGATTATAGACCTAGAACACGACACTCCAGGCGTTACCGGCTTCCCTGTAATGGCATGCGGGCATCTCCGGTAACAACGGAACAACTCCAAATCCAGCGATGCACAAGGGCCGTTGCACTATTATTGGCAACCGTTGAGGAGCAATTTTTCAGGCTGCCCTCGGCCCAAAAACTGCTCGATGTCGACATTACTCTTCGGTAATATTCCAGGTATTCATTTTTATCTATGATTTTCCGCGCAACAAATGTGACCATCCATGTCATTGCTGATGAAGCAAGTTAACGAATTTATTTCCTCTGACGACAAGAAAAATGTACTGAATGTGTTACCATCCTGTTGAGGGCATTTTCTATCGGCAGGTGTTGATACTTGATGGCTCTGAAGAGGTGTCATTCTATACAGCGATATAAGTTATGTTCATATGTCACTCCTATATTGGCAATAGAAAGATAATTACACTTAACCAAGTCAAAAGTTTAATTGTTGTTGCCAACTAAGAAAAGGTCAAGGCTTCAGTTTTTCACAACCGTGGTTGGAGACGCGTGGAAAGGCCGAATGTACTAGCTAGCAACGCAACCACATCCTTAGTATCCACCACATCCACAAGGTTTGTTCTTCCTTTCGCAGGCCATTGCCGCTCTTTCAAGGTCTTCTGGAGGTCGCTTTATTGTCTTTCTCTTCGGAAATGAATACCACTCCTTGTCGATAAAGAGTGCTATGGATTCAATGATTCATCAGTCAACTATGGCGTTATTATTACTCAATCGGCGGGCGGAAATACGGATTAAAATTAACATCATGTATATTACTCAAAAACTGCTCTCAGAAAAAAAATCTAAATCACGTTAAAAGCCCAGGCCTTACCAAGCAAATTTAACAATGACTTTACACAAGCAATACGATGGTATAAATAAGTAAAGAAATCCCTCATAAACTGAACAAATACTCCCCTCCCAAACCGATCCCATACTCCACGAAACAAAATTTAAAACTCCTGAGCATTCCACCCAAATATAACAATAACTCAATGAGGAATTGAGTTCTTCACTTGTGATCCATAAAATACTCAACTATTTAGAGAGACGAACACCGAAACGAAAATATCAGAAATACCAACAGTGCAGGTATTTTTCTTAAGAACGGTTGCACCACTATAAAGAACACATCAAGATTATTTAGCAAGCACACAGATGAAGATTTGGAAAACAAGTCCCTTAGCTATCACCGTAGCTAATTTCTCGGTGGAACTGAGATTTCATCTGGTAAACCACAAACTAAAGTAGTAAGGGCGAAAAATAGATCATACAAAAGTGATAAGCCTGGGGTCATCTATGCATAGAAAATTACTTTATCCTACCATAAGACTTATTTAACAATTACAACACTCAAAATCATACATAAACGGCTATCATCCATTCATTAAGAATGAAGCAGAAATTACGTAATTATCGTCATTTAAATACAGTTTTATTCAATTATTCACAAAGATAAAACGTTCACAAATAATATAAGACGTCTGAACCAATTCATAAATACTCATTTATCTGGGAAGACAATGCTGTCCAATAATATTTAACTTGACTACGTCTAAATAAAATATGAATTTAAATACTATATCGCAGATATTTGACTATAAAATGTAAAATTCTATAAAAAAATAACCTAGCGACACTGACTAGATCAAATAATGACGTGCGATAAATGGTACAAAACAAAAGAATGACCGATAGCAAATCGTATGTAATAAATTAACGTCTATTGCTTCTAAGCAATTAAACAAATACAAGATCAAATTAAAACAGATTTTCAATTATTTAAGACTAATGTATAAATACGAGAACTCCATTTTGATCTGTAGTTAGATCTTATTTCTCCTCTATGGTTAACCGGTTACGCAAGAATCGTTCAGAATGAAGAGTACTTAAGAGACTATCCCCAGAAAATTGAATATATATACACACACACAGTTTTCTCATGAAAATATCTTAAATATATGGCATTTTAATTCAGATTTGATTAAGCTGTTAAGAAGGAAATCGAAACTTTTCAAATTTTATCCATAAAAGGGTTAATTAATGTGGCGAATTTCTTGTTGCAATCTTCGTGTTGCATCCATGGAAGATGGTCAAATTATATACCATGCTTAGTATTAAACCGACTCTACTTTTTGAGATGTGCTGTTCACACACACAACATAAAATTTTGCTAAAAATGCTTTTTGGAGCTTAGAAGTCCTCAAAATATATTTTCGGTGAAATGTCGAAATCCAATTTTTTTTATTACAATACAATACTTCTCGCATTATTTAGTATAGAAAGTAAATGATTTTCTTTTAGTTGGTGGCTCAAAAGGCCTCAAAACCATCATTTTTATAAAATATACACATTTAATTTTTAGGGAAATATAACACTTCTCCCACATTACGTAATTATGTAGTTGAGAAAGTAAAAACCAAACATCCGAGAATATTGCAGAAAATGTTAATTCAATGAAACAAGAATAAATATGATAGAAGGTATTTATAGTTCATTGAACTATATTTGTGCAATAAGGGAATACAACAGGTTAAATCGATAGTTAAATATTTTAAAAGCTGGTTGTTATGTGAAACAATTGAAATTCGATTCGCTTTGCATGGCCTGCAGTAAAACAAGAGAGATGAAATGAAGCGATACTTCCGGTTTGAGAAAAGTTTAAGTAGTTCAAAATTGTACCAATAAAAGTGAATATCTTGTAAACGGTTAACTCTATATAAAAAAAAAGTACGTGACATAAATTTTGTGTTTTAATGTCAACATTCTTGTGTAGTAAGTTCTTGTCTATCTATTACGGTTTATCAGTTTTACAAAAGTCATCAAGAATGAAGAGATCTTCAGAGGCTATTCTCAGAAAAATCAAGATATACATTTCGCGCATCATAAAAATATCTTAAACATATGACATTTTAATAAAAATCGTAAAATCACTTTTGAAAAAATTAATTAACTTTTTTGAAAATTGCTCCATTAAAGGATAGTTGGGTTTGGGGGGCTTTTCTTGAAAATCTTCTTGTCGCATTCTTAGAAGATACTGAATACAAATACCAAGTTTGGTAATTAACTGACATTTCGTTTTGAGCTATGCGGTGTACACACACACACACATGTACATTTTTATAAAAAATGTTTTTTTATTAATTCTTGGCTCTTTGAAACATACATATATTTCCGGTGAAATCTCAATATTTGAGTAGAATACAATATCTTCTACGATGTGCTTACATTGTACTTACGGGCTAGAGAAAGTAAAACGAAAAGCTTTTTAATAACATGGTTATTTAAATTCAGTAACTTGTAAGGATGCGACAGGAAACCTTCTCACTCCAAACTATCCTTTACTTAGAATACTTTTCGACATTTTCGGTTACTAAAAAATTCCTCTAACATGTTGAACAAAATACCGTTTATTCAAAATGTTTACACGGCAAATCAATTTTATAACGGAATTTAATGGGAAAAGCACCTGAAGTCCTCTTCGTTTTGAATGACTTCTTTAATAACTGCTAAATCGTTAGAGATGGACACAACGTACTACACAAGAAATGAAGAAACTTAGATCACGTCAAAACACACAATTTCTGTTTACATATAATTTACATATACATATAATATATTCTTTTTATAAATGTAACAATATCTAGATATTCGTTACTATTGTTTTCAATTTTAAATTACTTTAACTTTTCTCAAACGGGAAGATATTTATTCCTTTTTTGTTTTACTTCCAAGCTTGAAAAGAAAACCGAATTTCAAATACAATCGCAGAGCGAGAGATTTTGAAATATTTTACTGTCGCTTTAGTCTAGTGCATTTCTGTATATCCCTTCTACTTACATACATGGAGCAGGCAATAATACAATTTCTGGTAATGTTTATCTGGAGTACCAGGATGTAAATAAAGTAATAATCTGTGCAAGGATAATTTGTTTGCAGAAGGTAGAGAAGGTCATGTGAATGGAATACATCAGATGTTTTTCTTCATTACTTCGGGAGTGTTCCGTTGAGGGGTAATATAATCGGAAATCCTGCTTCCTTGGTGAGGGGTAACGTAATCGGAATGATATAGTCTGCTCTTCCTCTTATCAAAAACCAAGGTTTATCTACCAGAACGTTGCGGTTTGCTACCAGTAGTCACATTGTGTGGAGTGTTTACTCAAAGAATAGCTGCCCCGATTTGTTGTAGAGTGGCATTTAAGGGTCTTAAAATGGTAATTGTTGCAGTGCTTTTGGTACCCGCATTTTGGATTGTTGCATTGTTTTTAAATGTTGTTCTTCTGGCAGTACTTATTAGTCATCAAGACATTAGCCGTACAGAGAAAGCAGTACTAATAAACGTGTGTACTGGAGATATCCTCTACCTTATTAACCTGCCAATTCAGGTAGTAGTATCAGAAATACTGATCCCATCACGGATTGGTTGTCAGATTTATGCATTCTTTCGCAGTTGGGTGAATGGCTTGAACTCGTATTCAATTGTCACTCTTAGCATAAGGCGATATATCGGAGTAACTCGTATCCATAACAGACTTCCATCCGACAGGCGAGATCTTCAAGGTACCATGAAGCTTCTGGTCAGCGTTTGGACTGTTGCTACTGCGATTGCGGTTCCGGACGTTGTCTGGCCGTTGGTTGATAACCACCGTTGGTGTATTGGTAATGCGCCTTACCGTCTGTTTGCCCATGGAGTCATTCCATCCGTGGTCATAGCCGTCATGTACATTCTGACGGCAATCAAGCTGAGGAAAAGCATACAAGAAATGCCAGGTGAAAACTCAGAGGCTCTGCAAAGGCTTAAAGCGTCTAGGCGTAGGAGTGGACGTACTCTGTTGGCTCTTTCTGTTGTGTTCTTTCTAACTTATGTGCCGTCGCTTTTGATTACCTTCTGTACTTGGGATGTATCACAAGAAAATCAGGAAATCGTTGTGTACATAGTTATCATTATATACATATTATCGGTGTTCAATCCACTCTTAAATCCAATAGCAATGTGCTTAATGAGCAAGAAGTTCAGAAGACACTATTGTCGTTACGGCCTCTGCTGTTGCTGCTGTGACTGTGCTACTCAAAACCACAGGAAAAGCAATCAAGGTAATTGATACCTCATTATTTATATCAGCTTAAAATAATCTCAAAACTGTAGGCAACCAACTTCACTTTGGCCAAATATTAATGATATAGACTTCCTTAAACCAGAAAATTGTTTATTTTATCATTATTAATTGAAAAATCTGATGTTTTCCATTCGCATAACTTTCTATATATATTCTGTAAACAAACTATTGTTATAAAAATTATTATTTTATGTACACCACACTAATGAAGATAAATATTTTCAGAAATAGTGTTATTACTTAAATTCATATAAGTAGGAGGAAAATAAGGTAATAAACTAGGTTAAAGCGGAAGATAGATAATTTAGAAGCTGTTGATTTGCTATTGTTATTGAAACTCGGTTCTCTTCCCATAGCCAGGAGTAAAACAAAACAGATTTGAAACGGAAGAGGACTACCCGTTTGAAAAAAGTATAAGTATTTTAAAACTGAAACCAATAACAAGGATTATTTCGGAAATGGTCAACTCTACAAACAAAAAAAAATAAAAGAAGGAAAATGACGTACATTTTGTGTTTTATCGATATCTAATTTTTTGCGCAGTAAGTTTTGCCTATCTCTTAGGTTTACCAGTTATACAAAATTCATCCAGAATGAAGAGCTCTTCAGATGCTATTCACAGAAAATTCAAGATATGAATTTTATTTTTCATAAAAATATCTTAAACAAATGGTATTTTGATCAAAATCGTTACAGCTCTTTTTAAGTCAAACAACATTTTCAAAAAAATATTCCATGCAACGGGTGCTTTGAGGTGGGAAGATTTTCTTGAAGAACTTTTTGAAAGTTTGATATTTAACCGACTTTTGTTTTTGAACTATTGTGTTCACAGGCACACCCACAAATAAAAAAATGATTATTTTGTAATTTAGAATCCTCCTTTATAGAATTTTTAGGTAGAATGCGTACTTTTGTACGTCGTACAAGAAGTATCTTTATGAAATTAATAGGGGGGAAAAGGATCTATTGTAAAATGATTTCAAACTGTAGCCAGAGTGAATGTGTGTGAATTAGTAATATATGAAATCCTGATAACTAAATGTTCATTGACAACCAAAGGCCAAAGAAACAAAATAAAAAAAAATAAAAAATCAAGAATTTTTCGAAAACAGAATGATTTGACATAACTTATACGCTTTAGTGAGATCTATATTTCTTTCGTGTTTTCTTTTCTTTTTTATTGATTCATTTATATCTCGCCTGTAACTACATGGTCCTATCAGCGGCATTTTCTTTTGAAATCTATTGCCTATGGGCAATGGTGTTAACTTGTGTACTGATGTCTTTAGGTTCTGTTTACTTTTTAATTTTAATAATTAGATCACACACTCATTCACACTCTTTTTCATACATCTTGATTCTGGGGAAGATAGTAAAAAATCTGGGCTAGAGAAAAATCCCTACCTCCCAGCCTAGAATCAAACCCGGGACCCGTCACACAGCAGGTAGATGCTCTACCAACTTTGCTAAAGGGCGAGTCTTACGTTCTTTGTTTAGTAAGATTTTATCTCTCCTACGATTTATCAAATGCAAAAGTCATTCAGAATGAAGAATATCCCAGAGCCTCTTTTCAGTAAATAAAATATATACATGCTATTTGACATGAAAATATCTTAAACATATGCTACTTTAATCATAATCGTTAGAGCAATTTTTTAGAAAATCAAATATTTAAAACATACTCCATATAAAGGGTAGTTTGAGGTTGGTGGATTATGAGAATTCGCGTATGGCAATCTTGAAAGATACTGAACTCAAAATTCTCTGTAGTTTTTACTTTCTCTACACATACTATGTACATAGTGTATAGAGAAGGTATTGTATTCAATGCCGAAATTTCATCGGAAATACAGGTTTAGGGATCCTCTAAATCCTAAAAAAACAGGGTTAGGAAAAACGTTTAGCGTGTGTGTGTGTGTGTGTGTGTGTGTGTGTGTGTGTATGTGTGTGTGTGTGTGTGTGTGTCTCTCTCTCCCTCTGTGAGCAGCACAGCTCAAAAAGACAAGTCGGTTAAATACCAAACTTGGAATATAAGTTTAGTAGCTTCCAAGGATGTGACACTGAAGATTTTCAAGAAAATCCATCCAACTACTGTTTACATTGAACATTTTTCAAACATTTTGTTTTCTCAAAAATTGCTCTCATTATTTTGATTAAAATGTGAAAGATTTAAGATATTTTCATGATAAACGAAAGACAAATGAGCCCTTCATTCAGAATGACTTGTGTATAACCTTTGTAAAACTGGTGAACCATAAGAGATAGACAAAAATTTACCGCACAAAAAATGTGGATCTCATTAAAACACACAATTTACATAATGTACACTTTTTTCTGTAGAGTTAACCTTTACGAGATATTCCGAGTTATTGGATTCAGTTATAAAGTACTTAAACTTTTCTGAAACGGGAGATATATTTATTTTCGTCACTCGTTTGTTTGCTCCTAGCAAGCAAAGAGAACCCAATTCCAATGGTTTCATTTAGCGACCGGATTTTTTAAAGATCTGGCAATCGCTTTAACCTAGCGTAATTCCTATTTCCCTTCTACTTATAAAGAAACAAATAATAAGACCAATTCTGGCAATAGTTATTATGATTACTTGACGTGTATAAAAATAATCTTTTATTAGGAAAGTTATTTATGGAGCAGCTAGAGAAGGCCATGTGGGTGGAACACATCAATTAATTTTATATACTTATTTTAAATATTAACGGGACATATTTGTTAGAAATAAAAAATTATTTTCTTTAGTTACTTATAGCTTTTACTAGCAATTCGATATAAATATAAAAGGAAAAATACCAAGTTTCAGCTTTTCAACTTTATAGCTTTCCTAAATATAGTATTTCTTAGATTGATACACAATGTACGTAGTGATAGACAGGTATGCATGTATTCCACCCAAATATTTGATACCGAGATTTCACTGGAAATACATTTGAGGCATACTGCATCAAAAAACAAAAAAATCAAAGATTTTTAGCAACAGATCTGTGTGTATGTGTGTGAACAAGATAAGAGTTCAAAAACGAACAGTCCGTCAAATGCCAAACTTAGTATTTAATTCAGGGACTTCCAAAGTTAGATTTTCAGAAAAATGCTTTACATGGAACATTTTTCGAAAGTTTTGATTTTCTCGAAAATGGGTTTAGCGATTTTTATTAAAATACTATATTTTCAGATATTTTCTGGAGAAAACCAGTTCATATATTGAATTTTCTAAAGACCGCTTAATTTTGGATACTTTTGTATATCTTGTAAACCCTAAAAGATAGACAAAAACTTACTAAACAAAAAATATAGATACTACACAATTATATCATATAAATGCAATTGTTTTACACAGCGACGAGTGTTTAAAATATTTGACTATCTTTTAGGTTAGTTATTCCCTTATTTTCCTTCTTCTTACGAGGAAGTATGTAATAAGACAAATCTGCTAATATTTATCTCATTGTGATGAAGATATAATATGATTTTGTAACAGTACTTTGTAGAGAAAGTCATGTGAATGGAACACATCAGATTTTTTTATCGCACAGTCAAGCGATTTTTAAAATTTTCCATCGTGCAATTTTCGTAATTATCAAATAGGATATGAATAGGTGAACATTTGTTCCTTCCTTATTAATGGAAGAAAAATTAAAATTTCGTGAAGGTTGTTAACAATGTTTAAAATAAAACAAATAGTTTTGCAGGGCAGCTAAGAAAAATGAAATGTGAAAATGCATTATAAATTTGTGAGGGATGTGTTAAGTAAAAAGGAACAAGGGCCTACCCTCCCAAAAATATCAAATTTACCTAAAATTATATTTTAAGAGTAGATATTTCAAAACATTGGTTTGCATAACAATACCTTTAGTACTATTTTGTACTAAACATATTCTATATATACATTCTACAGTTTCTCTTAAAAGCGACATTACATTTTTAGATAAACTGTTAAAAAATTGCATCATGTAAAATATTTTGAATTCAGGAAAATGACAAAAATAGTAAAACCAAGTAAATTAAGTTTTGATATTTATTAAAACACTATATCTATTTTTCGACCTTTCCAACTAAAACGATGTGTGGAATAGCATTCCGAAACGTTACTCTCCACATATAAGTAACGGCTGTAGGAAATGCAAAAATGTTAAATAGAGGAGTTAAATAGGGATTTAAAAAGCGTTATTTAGAACATTATTTTAAGGAATAAAATCGTCTTCTGACGCTTCTTGTACCGAGCGGAATGGCTCAGGGTGTTTCGTTTGTAGCCCGCATTCGGGAGGTCCGGTTTTGCTTCCCGTGGTAACCTATTTACCTGACCCATGTTTTTTCTGGGTTTCCCAGGGTAGCAAGGCGAATGCTGAGTAGGTTTGTTACATCACCCAAATTCCCTCTTTCTCCATGTCGTTTCCATTGTCATTTCATTCATCCTTCATCCTGTTGGTTTCTTTCAGTGTTGTAAGTGTCGGCGATGGTGCTCAGTGTGGCGTAGAAGGAAAAAGTATACCATGAATAAATATCCGTCCCCCGATTTCGGCTGGTGGCGGGATGCCATTACTCGGTAGGGGTGTTGGACCCTATGTGGTATGGGAGGACCCGGTTTACCCTATGAGTGTGCTTTAATTTTTTTTTAATAATGTTTGACGCCCACTTTTATTACTACTACAAACTGGAGACACATGGGATGAAGATCAAGCTCCGGTGGAATGCATGGTGGTGGAAACCAGAGAGTCCGGAGAAAACCCGCCCCTGCACCACTTTGTCCACAACAAATTTCACGTGCGGTCACTTGGAATCGAACCCGGGCCGCCTAAGTGAGAGGCGAGTGGTCTAACCACTCGACCACGGCGCTGGCTTGGTACTTCAATCTGGAAAATATAGGGGACCCTGCCATTACTGTGCCGTCGCTCCTGGTCCCGGCCGCCCGGTGTATCCTCTAACCTCATTGCTCCCTGGGCGCCTCCTCGTGGCGTCGGTACAATAACCTCAAGTTCAGTGCCGAGTCTCTTTGAACAAGTGTCCAGTGTCCAGACGCTTCTTTTAATGACTTTAAGCAAAAAGAATGTTCATATTAATGAGGTACAAGGTTTGTATTATTTTACAACATAAAAATCTGTCGGGTTCCACTCACATGACTTTCTCTACATCTCTGTAACAAATTATTGTTAAAAAGCTTAGTCTTCTATACACGTCATGCTAATGCAGATGAGATTAGCAGAAATTGTCTTATTACTTGCTTCTTTGTAAGCAAAAGGGGAAATTAGGCAGTACCTAAAGCTAAAGCGATAGCTGATTGCTATGTGACAAACCCCTTTGTGGGCACTCGCGTGTGAGGAAAGTGTAACTATTTTAAAGCGGAAATCAATAACAAGGAATATCTCAGAAACGCTCAGCTCTACATGTCTTAAGTTATGTGTATTAACGATATCTACATTTTAGTGTAGTACATTTTTATCTACCTATTACGGTTTACCAATTATACAAAGTTCATCCAGAATAAAGAGGTCTTCAGAAGCTATTTCCAGAAAATTCAAGATATACATTTTATTTGTCATGTAAATATCTTTAATATACGATATTTATTTCAAATCTTTAGAGCCATTTTTAAGAAAATAAAAATCTTCTACATTTTCTCCATGTAAAGTGTAGCTTGGGGAGGGGGATTTTCTTGTACATCTGCGTGTCACATCCCTGAGAGATACTAATCTTAAATACCAAGTTTACATTTAACAGAATTTGTGTTATTGAGCAGACAGACACACTGACCTTTTTCTAAAAATGCTTTTTTGGATTCAGGGGTTATAAAAACACGTATTTCCGGAGAAAATAAAAAAATCTGCTGTGTTTCTTGAAATTCTTGGTGTTGCATCCTTGGAAGGTGCTCTTACTAAACTAAAAATTCCAAGTTTGGTATTTTATGGCCTTTAGATTTTAAGCTATACTGTCCACAGACACACAGACTCTCTCTCTCTCTCTCTCTCTCTCTCTCTCTCTCTCTCTGTCTCTCTCTGTCACACACACACGCATACGGAGATACACACACGAAACTTTGTTTAAATACATTTTTTCGGACTCAGGGAAACTGAAAACATATATTTCCGGAGAAACATTGACATCAACTTTTGGTTGGAATACAATAACTTCTCTAGTTATTATGTGCATTGTACGGAAAATAAAAAGAATATATTTTCGAATTTAGTCACTCAATGCGCAATTTTCACAGAATTTTTTGTTGTACTGACGTATTCATTTTGCTATTGTTTCAGGGGTGACCTCCGGGACAGCAGAAACTGAGTGTAGTGCACGTGATGTTGACAACAAGGAGGCAACTCAACTGTGAAAACACGGTTTCTATTAAGATCCAATGATATGTACAATAGTGGCATTAATTCTCGTTCTTTTTTGTTAAATTAACTGCAGTTACATGTTTTTATTGTTTCATTTGTATAGCCCCCTTTAGCTTTGACTTGTGAAACAACTCATTTCACGTACGTTTACAAACGTGAGATTAATCAAGTTTGCATTTTTATTTTTAGTCTAACATCCTTTAACCTGGTTGGGCATATGTTCAAATGGTCTTGGGATCCATGGATCTTAAAGTTACTCGATATTCGTCTTCTCAGGATAAGGGAAAACCCCGAAAAAACACTTACCCGTATAACACACCCTAAGCGAGAATTGGCGACCAGTTTGAATATTGCATGCAACTCTCGATCGGTTCATTCTTATCTGATAAATTATACCAGGAAGTGTTATCATAATACAATATTGAAACTTTAACCATTATCTGGAGCTAATTTGGTCCTTAATGGGTTACTTTGACCCAACTTTGGAAATTATATAATTTTATAAATATACGTGTATGTTATTTTATATTGCATCCAATGTGAAAATCGAATTGTTGCTCTCATATATTACATAGAAAAGGTAACTCTTATCTGATAAATTATGCCAGGAAGTGTCATTATAATACATATTTAAAGTGTTACCATAAATTGGAGCTAGTTTTGTCCTTAATGTGCCACTTTGACCCAACTATTTGACCCAATAGGAGCATATATATTTATGGCTATACATACATATTATTATATTATATATCAAATGTGAAAGTTGGAATTTCTGCTCTCTTATATTACATAGAGGAACTAATTCTTATTTGATAAATTATACCAGAAGGTGTTATCATAATATAGTATTGAAACTTTAACCATTATCTAGAGCAAATTTGACCCTTAATGCGTTACTTTGATGCCACCTTGGAAAACATAACTTTATAAATATGTATGTCTCTAACAATAACTTCATTCTGGATGACTTTGTGTCACTAGTAAACCGTAAGATCTAGAACAAAACTTACTACACAAAAATTTAGATCTGGTTAAAGATACCATTCGTCTCATATACATTTGTTTCGTAGAGTTTACTACTACGGATATATTCCTTGTTATTAGTTTCAATTTTAAAATCTCATTTGCTTGTATGGTCCTCTTTCTTGAATCATAAAATGGTATTGCCAGTTGGTATTAGAAACAAGAACTGTCCTAGAAAGTAGAAAAGTTATTGTGTATGTATTATTAGCAGTTAATGTTATGCCACAACATATATTATTTTATATTGTATTCATTGTAAAAATCGGAATTACTGCTCTCATATATTATACAGAGAAGCTAGACTCATTGGAAATCTAGTAGGTAATTTTAGGATTATGATATTTCAACACTATAAAGAACTCCATGAAAACATAATCTTAAAAGTATTGCTTTTCTCTGATGTTGAGCCTCCTATAATGTATTATATTTAATTGATGATGTATTATAAGTGTATTTGTGAAATATACTTTTTATTTTATGCTGTATCCAATATAAAATTAGTTAATTATTACTCCATACAATAGGGGCTGAACATTTTAGAAATATTGTATGTTTAACATTATGGTGTTCATGGTGTCGTAGGTGGTATTATGATGTTATAATCCTAAAATTATTAGATTTTAAACATTTTGAGCTCTTCTAAAAATTTTGAGAGCAATAATTGCGATTTTCACATTTAATACCTACAACATAAAATAAATATATATATGTTTAAATATTTATAAAATGATATATTTTCCAAAGTTAGGTCAAAGTAACTCATTAAGGACCAACTTACCTCCAACTTGTGGTAAAAGGGATACTCTATTATGGTAACACTTCATGGCTAAAATGTATTAAATAAGAATCATCCTGAATGATAGCTGAATGCAATATTCAAATTTAACAAAGCTGTCCAGAGCTAAGTCATTAATGTATACTGCTTACTTGTGTTCCTCATTGGGCAAGTTATAGCGCCTTCAACTGCATTAATTTTGTCACCCTACAGAACCGCCAACCAACCAAGTTACTTTTTGGATGATAGTGTTTTTTTACCCCTAGGCGGGAAGCCTCTTTTACTGCACGTATATGCACTGCTATATTAAATCCTCTAACCTTTTAAATAATACACGTGCAAAATATTAGAAATAAGGGTTTTCCTAAACGCCTTATTAATACTATAAATGTGAATATGAAAAAAAATTGTAAGTTCCTGTTCGGAAATAGCGGCTGAAATTTTAATAAACCAAGCTGTTCAAGAACAGTGTATTTTATCAACCACGTTGTTTCATTTATGTATTAACGACCTAGTATAAGTATAAAAATTAAATTTAGTTAGGAATTTAAGAAACCTGATGTGTTCCACTCACATGGATTTTTCTACCTATTCTGTAACAAAAGCGTATTCTTCAATCTACTTTATGCCGATAAAGATAAACATTAGCAAAAGCACTATTATTATTGTTATTATTATTTTTATTATTACTAATATGATTATTATTGCTATTATTATTATTATTATTATTATTATTATTAAGTTCATTACAAGTATAAGGGAAGTAAGGAAATACACTAAGCTAAAGCAGTAGCCAATTATTTAAAAGATGTTTGCTATTATATTTAAGTTCTGTTCTCGTTGTAAGGCCAGGAGTAAAACAAAAGAAGTAGGAATGTCAAATTCCGTTTGAGAAGTTTTTAAAATTAAAACCAATAAAAAGGAATGCCTCAAACATAGTTAACTTCACAAAAAATGTATATGACATAAATGGTGTGTTTTAATGAGCTCTGTATTTTTTGTGTAGTGACATTTTGCCTATCTCTTACGGTTTACTAGTTATGCAAAATTTATTTAGAATGAAGAATTTTAGAGGCTAGTCCCAAAAAAATTATGTTATACTTTTTATATGTTATATAAGTATCTTTAATTTAAGGTACTTTAATAAAAATCTTTAGACTATTTTTGAGAAAATAAAAACCTTTTTCCATATAAATATTAGTTTGATGTTGAGGATTTTCTTGAAAATCTTCGTGTCACAGTTTTGGAAGATGCTGAACTTCAGCATCAAGTTTGGTGTTTAACCAACTTTTCATTTTTGAATGATCGTGTTCACAGACACACAAACTCACACACGCACACCACACTCACATGGACCTTTTATTAAAATGTGCTTTTTTTTTAAATTTGATTCAGAGGAACCTAAAACCTGTATTTCCAGTGAAATTTCAAGACAAGTTAATATTCTATTGTATGTTGATGATCATATAGTTATACAGGAAATAATAAATTATATATAAATAACATTATAAATTAAGTCAGAGACCAATACAATGCAATTAAACTTTATCTACAAATAACAAAAAAAAGAGATAGATTTTAAGGGGAACAATCTGATTAGATTGAAAATAATAATAACAAAGAGGAAATTTTACAAGTATCCCACATCAAATTTTTAGAATGTGATATTATTTTTTTTTTTAAGTTTGACAAAGGCATTTAGAAGAAGGTTAATAGATTTCAAGCTATCTACGGAACAGCTGGAAGAACTTTGGGGAGAAATACAAGTACAGGAAAATAAATGAAAATCTATGAAGTTATCGCTGTGTCGAATTTTGCGTAGTTCTTAATAAGAGAATATATGTAAGCGTATGTAATAAAAAAAAAACAAAATAAGGAATGAAACAATAATACCAGATTTTAAAATAGCTTTATTATAGATAAGTTAGAAGGAAGTAGAATGAAATAAAGGGTACATGTTGATAGAATGATAGAAGATAGACTGGGAAAGAAAGGTTTGGGTAGACTTCTTAAGAGGTGCATGGTTGCTAGATTTCGGAACGGTGAATATAGCAGCCAATCATTGAAAGGAGAGGAAGAAAGTATTTGAACATTTCTTATTGCAAACACTGGATATATTTTAGTAATTGGCTTTTACTTGGAGCATCATTTTCGTTTCATTAATTAATATTTATTTTTGGACGAAGTCACTAATTTCTGCTACTTAGCGATATTGTTTTATTGGACGTATTTAACAGTCCCAACTCTAACCTGGTTGCTAAGGAAACAAAAGAAATAGCAATACGATATCGAATATATTGCTCAAAAATTTTTTCGATGTATTGCACATTAACTCGTACTTTTGATTAGACTTCTCCGGAATTAATGTAGAACACCCACTCTCCAGGCTTCTTCTATTTATCTGCCACCTATTATAACTTTCCCCATAATAAAAGTGTCCAATCGGTTCTAGTTAAGTTACTACAGATAAAAATCTGATGTGTTCCATTCACATAAACTTCTCTGCAACAAATTACACTACTTACTTCATCTAATCGAGAAAAAACTAGCAGAAATAGTCTTATTACTTGCTTCCTTATTAGAAGCCAAATAAGGGGGTACCATAGGTTAAAGTGATAGTCTAAAGCTGGTTGCTATGTGACTGAAGTTCCTTTGTTTGTATGGACAGAGTTCACAAGGTCCTGTATGAGAAAAGTTAAGTTTTTTGAACCTGAAAACAAAAACAAGGAATATCTCACAATCATCTCCACGAAAAAAATGTGTATAACATAAATTGTGTGTTTTAAAAAGCTCTACATTTGTTGTGTGGTAAGTTTTTGTCCATCTCTTACGGTTTAGCAGTTATGCAATATTCCATAAAATTGACCCAGAATAAAGTAGTCTTCAGAGGCTATTCCCAGAAAAATCAAGATATACATTTTATTTGTCAGTAAATATATTTAATATAGAATATTTTAATCAAAATCGTTAGAGCCATTTTTTAGAAAATAAAAATTTTCGAAAACTATTCCATGAAAAGGGTAGTTTGGAGTGGGGAGATTTTTCTCAAAGTCTTCGTGTCGCATCCCTGAAAGATATTAAACTTAAATACCGAGTTTGGTATTTTACCGACTTTAGCGTTTTTGAGTTATCGTGTTCACAGACACACGGACAAATTGGCACATGGACACACGGACACACAGACACACACACGGACCTTTTTGAAAATACCTTTTTTGGATACAGGGGACCCTAAAAGATATATTTCCGGTGAACTCTCGGTATCGAATTTTTTGGTGGATTGCAATACCTTCTCTATACACTATGTACATAGTTCGTATAGAGAAAGTAAAAATGTCGCCACAGCCAGCATACCTTGTTTATAAAAAAAACAATGAAAAGCTGCATAGCAACGACTACCAAATGTTTCCTTCTCATAACAATTATTTGCATCTAACCAATATTTTAATTAATGTATTACTATATTTTTATGTATATCAATACTCGTCGTCCAAAAATACTACGTTATAAACGTGTGTTAAATGTAATTAGAATCTCGTAAATTAAAAAGACTCAGCTTCGTACTTTCAAACATTTCCTCAATTGTACAGTAGCACACTTCTCGCAATTTTATCGCAATATACTCGCATTACGATTTCCTGCATGTAGCAGCTAAGGCTCTGATGCAATTGTCTGGAAAACAACCAGACATGATAGTCGACTGTCAATCTGACACTAAAATTAAAGCTAGCGATCTTACGCTGAATCCACAACGTGCAACAATGGCAATTAAATTATTCATTTGCTTTGCTGCAAATATTATTTGTATTATTATCTTAAGTCAAGAGAGTAGTAAGCAATGCCCTTGTTGGTATTATGTGCACTGAACATCTTTGTGTTCTCACTACTTTCCCTACATTAACTATGCATATAGTACATAGAGAAGATATTGTATTCCACCCAAATATTCTACGTTTAGATTGTACCGGAAATATGTTTTTAGATCCATTGAATCAAAAAAAAATATTTTTAGAAAAAGGTCCAAGTGTGTGTATGTGTGTGTGTATGTGTGTGTGTGTTTGTCATGTGTCTCTAAACACGATAACTCAAAAACAAAAGTCGGTTAAGTCCACACTTGATTTTTAAATCAACACACTTCAAGGATGCGCCACGAAAATTTTAAAGAAAATCCCCCTACCCCAAAAACCCATTACTTGGGACATTTCTCAAAATTTTCAATTCTATAAAAGGTGTCTCTAACAACTTCGGTTAAAGACCGTATATAAAAGATATTTATATGAGAATTAAATTATATCTTGAATTTCCTAGGAATATCTTCTGAAATCCTTTTCATTTTTTGTTGTGTTTTACGCCCGCTTTTACTACTTGTGGCACCGCAGGCGATGACAGTGGTGATATATGAAATGAAGATGGAGCACCGGTGAAATGCGATGGTGTGGAAAACCGGAGAACCCGGAGAATACCCGCCCCTGCGCATCTTTGTACACCACAAATTTCAGATGCAGTCGCTTGGGATTTAACCCGGGTCGTCTAGGTAAGAGGCGAGTATTCTAACCACTCGGTTACGGCACGGCCCCCGTTTTCATTCTGAGTGACTTTTCCATAAACCATAAGATTCTCAAAAATCAAAACAATAACATTTTGAATTTTGAAATACCGTCTTCGAATTTCTTATATGAAATGTTAAAATGTGATACTAGATGGCACAGTAAGAAGAATTAACCATTCACTTGTCACCACAAAATGGTACCAATATCAACCTGCAGAGTGCACCAGCAACCCCAAATGATGGTTTGCCTAATACTTGAAAAATCAACGGCCCCATTGTCTGATAATCCTGCTGAAGATGGACTTATTCAGGTAGGAACTTACAAAATGAGTGCGTAGTCTTAAATTCTGGGACAATCATTTCTCCAAATAAATATCATAATCACTTTTAAAACGTATTACACTTTAATAAATCTAATCATTAAATGTATTAAGGGGGCCACTGATCAAGCCGCAGTGGACCGTGATGGAGCACTTTACATTAATAATAAAAGGTGTATCTTGAATTTTCTGGGTATTATACCTCTTCATTCCGGATTACCTTGCATGACCGGCAAATCATGAGAGATAAGCAAAAAGTTACTGCACAAAACATGTAGATCTCTTTAAAGCACCCTATTTGTAAACTATGCAATTTGTTGTAGAGTTGATCGTTTCCGAGATATTCCTTGCTATTGGTTTCAGTTTTTAAGTACATATCTTTTCTCAAATGGAAAGTCACCTTTCGTTTCATCTCTGCGTTGTTTTAATGCTTGCTGTGCAAAGCGATTCGAACTTCAATTGTTCACATAGTGACCAGCTTTTATAAGATTTAACCATCGCTTTAGCCTAGCATATCCCCTTATTTCCCTTTTTCTTAGAAGGAAGCAAGTAATAAGAACATTTCTGCTATTATCTTGATTATCAGATATAGATAAAATAATATTTTGTAAAAATACTTTGCTTGCAGAACAGAGAAATTCTGTGAATGGATTTTTCAAATTTCCAAAGCCCCAATTTTACATAAATATGAACGCAATGTTTATCTGTTTGATCCAATGGCTTATAGCTAACTATATTGGCGTGTTGCTTTTAAACAAATATTTTATTAAGAAATTTACAGTATATCGCGAATAACATGTAACAATGTTAGCAAAATGTACCTTATACTGCATATCGACGAGGATTTGTATGAAAAGCTAATGTAGCTCTTTCAGCTTTGATGAATTTTTAGGAAATTATATTCTTCATCAACAGATGACACAATATAACGAGAACTCTTTGAATTTTTCATGTTGATTACCATAACTCATTAACTGTCACGCATTTTCACTTTCTCTACACGTACTATGTATGTACATAATGTATGCATATGTGTGTGTGTGTGCATGTGTGTGGACAGCATAGCCCAAAAACGAAAAGTCCGTTAAATACCAAACTTGTTATGTAATTTCAGTATCTTCCAAGGATACGACACGAAGATTTTTGAAAAAAATTCACCGACCCCCAACTACGCTTTACATGGATAATCTTTCGAAAATTTCTATTTTTTCAAAAATGGCTCTACCGATTTTGATTAAAATATCGTATAGGTAATAAATATATTTACTTGTCAAATAAAATGTATATCTTGAATTTTCTGGGAATAGTCTTTGAAGACTACTTTATTCTGTATAAAGTTTATGGAATTTTGTATAACTGGCAAACCGTAAGAGATAGACAAAAACTTACGTAGCAGAAAATGAGAACACGTCAGAACACACAATTTATGCTTTATACATTTTTTTTCGTGGGTAGATCGTTTTTGATATATTTCTTGTTAATAGTTTCAACTTAAAAACTTATACCTCTCTCATACAGGAATTTGTCAACTCCTGTCCATACAAACAAAGGAGCTTTAGTCACACAGCAACCAGCTTTACACGTGAAATTTATTTACAACTTTGTGATTTTATAAACAAACGTAAACAACGTCCTTCGTAACGTTCTTATGCGATACATTTTGTGAACTTCTTTCCAGTGTCACTTGCTTCAGAGGAGTGCTGAGTGACACATTTCGTAAAAGTGTTTTATTTAAACTTTATTTCATATTTATCGTTTGTTACAATAGACATTGTGTAATTACTATGCATTGGTTACAGCACTTATACTCCCACGTAAATTATACAGGCATTAGTTCTTCACATGTACAATTCTCCATAATAACCTATAACAAAGTTAATAAAGTTATAGGTTATTATTAACGTCAGAAACCTATTTTTACTTTCTCTACACGTACTATGTGCATAGTGTATAGAGAAGGTATTGTATTGCACCCAAAATCCGATACCGAAATTTTACCGGAAATACATGTTTTGGGTCCCCCTGAATAAAAAAAAAAAGCATTTTTGGAAAAAGGTCCGTGTGGGTGTGCCTGTGTGCGTCGCATAGCTCAAAAACGAAAAGACCGTTAAATACCAAACTTGGTATTTAAGTTTGGTGTCTTCCAAAGATGCGACACGAGGATTTTCAAGAAAATCCCCCCAACCTCAACTACCATTTACATGGAACTTTTTTCGAAAATGTTGATTTTCTCAAAAATATCTCTAATAATTTTGATTAAAATATCGTATATTAAAGATATTTACCTGACAAATAATATGTATATCTTGAAATTTCTGGGAATAGCATCTGAAGACTACTTTATTCTGGATGAGTTTTACGAAATTTTACATAACTGCTAAACCGTACGAAATGGACAAAAACATACCAATCAAAAAATGTAGAGCACATTAAAACACACAATTTATGTAATATAATTATTTTGAAAAGTTTATCTTTTTGAGATATTCCTTGTTTTTGGTTTCAGCTTTGAAAAACTTGTACTTTTCTCATACAGGAATTTGTCAACTCGTGTCCATACAAACAAAGGAACTTTACTCACCTAGTAACCAGCTTTTGACTTCACTTTAACCTATGATACTCCCATATGTCACTTCTACTTACAAAGAAGCAACTAATAAGGCTATTTTTGCTAATTGTTTTCTTGATTAGCATTAAGTAAATAGAAGAATAAGCTTATTAACAATGTTTTGCTACACAGTAGTAGAGAAAGTCATGTGAATGGAACACATCAGATTTTTGGTCTTTAAATTTTAACAATGAATGTGATTTAAATCGCAATATACCAAAAGAGTATTTCTTTTGTTTTGGTTTCTTACAAAAAATACCATTGTTAACTAGCTATTGGGCAGATGACGTTCAAATTGTTCATATCACACATAATTGGTGTTCATATAGCAAAATTTAGAACTATGAATATTTGAATACAAATCATCATTACGCATTAAAAGATTGTAGAGCCAGAGTGAAGTACCATGTTAGGTCTAGGCTAGTGTGTAAATAATCTGATTTTTCCATACTTAGGTGTTAATAATTTTCACTGGTTCCTCAAAGCATCTAAGCGAAGCAAGCATGCAGTGTTTAATCTAGGGTAGTGAGTGTCAATAAATTGATTTTCGTGTGTCTAATTTTTAGTAATTCATATTGGTTTCTCCTCTGGTGAATTTGTATACGTTGATAGTATCTGCATGTCACTCTTTCAGGCTCGGAAACAGTTTCTTCCCGCCTAACACCGCTGTTATATATTCCACCACCATGCAAATGTTCGTAAATTTTGCTATTTAAGGATGTGTCTCTGAAAGAGGGCGTGGTGGATTATATCACATCCAGGTGACAAAATATTGGCTCCTAGCGTTAGTTTCGCTTCGTAGTCGGCTTACCCTCCCGTATTCAGCAGGGGAAACTGGAGAAAAGACGCCTAGACGGCACAGCAAATCCCACATGCGGGCTCTTGGGATGGAACCCGGATGGAGCGGTCTAACCATACAGCTACGGCGCCGCAAGGTTAGCTTCACTTCTTAAAAATCATTGCAAATATGAAGCAACCATCATATATCTTTACCGAAGCTGGTTCAAGTGTTTCTTCTTTTGGTTTGAGTTCTATACTTTTCATTGTTTATAATCCCATTTTCATGATTCCTAGTAAGAAACGAACCAACTTTAATTTTAATGTTAAGAAGCCTTTCCGTTAAACCGGCAATAGTGGTTGCTGGTTCTCTTAGCCTCTTTTGGCGATATTAAAACCATATAATGTAAGACTAATTTGTTATAGAATAGATAGCCAAAGTCATGTGAATCGGACACATCACATTTTTATTCCTCATAAGCCATGTGAAGGTCGGGAATTCGAAAGGTAGAGTCAGACTGAAAAATCTAACCCTATAGCGGGGGTTTGAACCATGGATCTCTCAGTGTCCATCCGGTTACTCTTAGCAACTGGTTGGGAAATTTAAATACATATTAAGGTATTTTATTTAAAATGATTTTCTTAATTCAGGATATGTATAAACATATGTTTCCAACGATATACTGAACTAGCTAACTATTCAAGAACTGAATTTCTTGTGTTAATTGCTCGTAATCAAAGAACTTCTGTTTATTATTCGCTTGTTGTCCAAGAATTTACTTTCTTATATAACGCGCTTGTTACCCATGAATTACATTCGATAGATTAATCGTTTGTTATCTAAGAATTAATTTTGTTACATTACTGCCTTTATTGAAGAATAAAACTTCTTATATTACTTTTTTGTTTTTCAAGAATTACGTTTGTTATCAAAAAAAAACTTAATTTCTTTCAGTATTCGCTTGTCATTCAAGAATTGAATTTCATATTATTCTCTTGTTATCTAGGAAATTATATATATACTATATAATTGAATTTCTTATGATACTGAGTTGTTTTTCCAAAATTGAATTTCTTATATCACTCCCTTGTTATTTAAAAATTACATTTATTAATTATTTGCTTAATATCCAAGTACTGATTTTTGTAGTATTATCCGCTTACTATCTAGAATTGAAATTTTTATTATTCGCTTAGTATCCAAGAAATATATTTTCTAATATTACTCACTTTATCTAAGAAGTGAATCTTATAATACTCGCTTATTATCCAAGAATTGAACTTCTGATATTACTTGCCAAAAATGGGAGCTGGCTTATTTACGATAGCTCTGTCGTGAAGGATGTTGATATCATCTTCCGGGAGGATAACTACTTCCCTTTAACACATAACAATCGAACAATCACTTCATAACAGTGTGAACATTTTGGCAGTTTGATACATAGCCGACGTGTTGCTTTATTTCAGGTGGGTTGTGAAAATATGTTTTAAGAATTACCTACCAGTAAGATGTATTAACTATTTGGTATTAGGATAATAGAGCACGCTGGTGTTAAGCCATTCTGCTAATAACTGAAGCGGTGTTCCTTTAAGCTTAAATTCATTAACAATATAAAGCGGTATTATATACGAACATTCTTAGTTACTGTATTGCCGTTTTGTATTAAAATTTTGATATGTTATATTCACATGGCCTTTTCCACCCATTCTTCAAAAAACTATTCTTGCAACCCTTAGACTTCCATTTACTTCATGCTAATCGACATGTGCAGTTGCAGAAATGGTTTATTACACATTTTGTTTTTACTTTCTATACTTAGTGAATGATATATAAGCAGATAAGGTATTGTATTTCACCCAAAATTTCCCCAGATATATATATATATTAGGGTCCCTGTATCCAAAAAAAGCACGTTTAGAAAAAAAAAAGGACCGTGTGTGTGTGTCTGTGTATTTGAGAACACAATAGCTCAAAAACGAAAAGTCGGTAAAATACCAAACTTGATATTTAAGTTTAATATCTTCCAAGGATGGGACACAACGATTATGAAAAAAACCCTACCCTTTACATGGAAAAAGTTTTGATAATTTTGATTTTCTCAAAAATGGCTCTAATGATTTTGATTTAACGGTTATTAAAGCAATTTACATAACAAATAAAGTGTATATTTTGAATTTTTTGGGAATAGTCCTGAAACCTCTTCATTCTGGCTGAACTTTTGATAATTGGTAAACCGTAAGAGATAGGCAAAAACCTACTACAAAAACTGTAGATCTCGTTAAAACACACAATTTAAGTCATAATCATTTTTTTGTTGTAGTAGACCATTTCCGAGATGTCCTTGTTATTGCTTTTAGTTTTAAAATACTTAAAGCATTTTTCGCACGAGAATCTGTCAGCTCCAAGATAGGCAACAAAGAAAAAAAAAAAAAAAAAAAAACGATTTTCAATTACTTGGTAACCAGCTTTTAAAAATTTGACTATCGTTTTATCCTAACGTACGCACTTCCTATTTCCTTCTATTTACAAGGAAGCAAGTAATAAGACCATTTCTGCTAATGTTTATTTTGATTAGCAAGAACTAGATAGAAGCATAAGCTTTTTAACAATAATTTGTTACAATTATGTAGAGAAAGTCATTTGACTTGAACATATCAAATGTTTTTAAATAGTGTAGACATATCGGAAAAAGAACGGATAAAATGGGCGAAATGATGCTGAAATAATCCCGGACATTTATCACCTGACATGTTTATCTTTCAGGATAAATAACACTTGGAATACCTGAATATGAAATCAGGTCAGCCTATACTGGGAGATTTTCAAATATTTTGAGACAAATAAATCACCCAACATGCGGATTACAATGGAAGCATAATATTATCAGAATTAGTCTCACTGTTGTATTAATTTTATAAGTGGATTTACAGCTGATGCACTCACTAGAAGTTTTGACTTCATAGATAGTTTTAAGAGTGACTTGTCAAAAAAACTTTGTCCAGTGAAAATGAAAACTCAAAATATTTTTGAAAAAAAAAACACTTTACGACTAAGCAAATTATCTTGTTAATGTATGAATTAATTGCCCGCAAGTAAATAATAAAAATGTTGATGAAATTAAATATCTATTTAGAGTATGGTCAGTCACAGACACTATTATCGTTATTTTTAGAACTTAAACGCATGAAATTTTATAATAATGCAATTGCTTATCTTTTTGTTATTATTAAAATAGACAGTACTCTTGTTATTACTATTAACATTTTAACATTATTAAAATCCCTACAAATAAATAATACTGTTTTGCTAAATATCCACAAAAATCTAATGTGTTCCATTCACATGACTTTCTCTATACCTCTGTAACAAATTATTGTTAATAAGCTTATCTTTTATTTATTTCATGCTAATCGACAAAAAATCAGCAGAAATAGTCTTATTTCTTGCTTTATTGTAAGTAGAAACGAAATAAGGGAGTACCATAGGTTAAAGTGAAAGCCAAAAGCTGGTTGCTATGTGACTGATGTTCCTTTGTTTGTATGGACAGGAGTTGACAAATGCCTGTATGAGAAAAGTATAAGTTTTTCAAAGCTGAAACCAAGAAAAAGGAATATCTCAATAACGATCAATTCCACGAAAAAAATGGGATTTTAATCAAAATCGTTAGAGCCATTTTGAGAAAATCAAAAATTTTGAAAAATGTTCCGTGAAAACGGTAATTTGAAGTGGGGGGACTTTCCTGAAAATGTCGTATCGTATCCTTCGAACATACCTTACTGCAGGTAATGCCCCGAATACCAGATATGCGAATAAAAACATTACAAAATACATATGAGGCAATGATTAGGCCTTCATTACTTCATGGAAGTGAGATGTGGGAACGGGAGACGGTAACGTAAATGAAATACAGTGTAGTTTCTGGAAACTACCGAGTTTTCGTTTTTTAGCGAAGCTGTTCAAACACACGTACATACAGGGCGTTTTTATTAATTTTTTTTTTATTTTTATTCAGAAGACCCTAACAGAAGTATATCCGGTGAATTATGATATCTAAGTTTTGGCTGGAATACAATACCTTTTCTATCTTATCTGTAGAGAAAGTAAAAATTGCATCATGTGGAGCATTTTGATTATGAAAAAGTTTTGGAAAAGGTTTGCGAGAAAATAAGATTTAAAGTTGAGTATCTATAAATAAGCATGCGCTTCCCATTAATACCTTCAGTTAATTGGTAGTTATAGTGCGTCAAGTTTGAAAAACAATATATGTGCTTAAAGTTTGGACATCATTATTTTGCGAGTGTTATTGAAGAAATAACTTTTAAAAATTTTCATAATTTGTGGTCAAGTTTCACAGTTGCAGTACCCTAAAACAAATTTGGGTAATCTGTCAAATTAATTCACTTTCACTAAGTAAAATGAATCTACCAGTACATTTTCCAGAAGAATATATAATATGTTTTGGACATAGAATTACTACCTGGCCAGAATTCACTATTGTATATGTGAACCGCGTAACGATAAGCAGTCTACAATCGTTTCATCTAAAATGCTTCGTCCATCCGAAGATTTTATTATTCTGTTTCAGTGTCTATTCGTGAAATCAGAAGTAGGTGTATAAACAGCTTGCTTCTTTTCAGCATAATGGTTGAGGATCTCAGAGGAAGAAACTTTCTTTGGTTCACAATACTGGGGATAGACAAGCAGATTTTCTTCCCCCCGACCCTTGGATGCTGTAACTGTAATTCCCAATATAAGGTGAGAGCTTTCTACTTTCTCTACATGCACTATGTACATAGTGTATATAGAACATTGTATTTCATCCAAAAATTGGATACCGAGATTTCACCGGAAATATATCTTTTGAGACTTCCTGAATCCAAAAAATGCAGTTTTAGAAAAATGTCCGTGTGTGTGTCTGTCAGTGTGTGTGTGTGTATGTGTGTGTGTGTGTGTGTCTAAGGGCAGCATAGCTCAAAAAGTCCCTTAAATATCATATTGGGTATTTAAGTTTGGAATCTTCCAAGGATGCGACACGAAGATTTTCAACAAAATTCCCTCACCCCAAACTACCTTTACATGGAACTTTTTTCGAAAAATTTTATATATTCAAAACTGACTCTAACAATTTTGATTAAAATATCGTATATTAAAGACATTTACCTGAAAAATAAAATGAATATTTTGAATTTAGTGGGAATAGCCTCTGAATACTACTTTATTCTGGATGAAGTTTACGAATTTTGCATAACTGGTTAACCGTAAGAGACAGACAAAATCTAACTTAACATTAAATGTAGAGCTCGTTAAAACCCATAATTTATGTTATATACATTTTTTAATGGAGGTGATCGTTTTTGAGATAGCCATTGTTATTGGTTTCAGCTTTAAAGGAACTTATACTTTTCTCATACGGGAATATGTCAACTCCTGTCCATACAAACAAAGGAACTTCAGTCACATAGCAGCCAGCTTTTGACTATCACTTTAACCTATGGCACTCCCTTATTACGCTTCTACTTACAAGGAGGCAGATAATAAAACTATTTCTGCTAATTTTTTCTCGATTAGCAAGAAGTAAACAGAAACCTACTCTTTTTAACAATAATTTGTTGCAGAGATGAAGAGAAAGTCATGTGAATTTAACACCTGAGATTCTTTTTATGTGGCTACACTACACTAGCTAATCCTGCCATCCATCACTGTAATGCAGCTAGTGCATGGTAGGGAAGACGATGTAAACCCCTTTCGGATGATCGTCACTAAGTGTGGCGGAGGCTATATAAAAAAAGCTGATGTGTTCCATTCACATGACTTTCTTTACATCTGTGCAACAAATTAATGTAAAAAATCTTATGCTTCAGTTTTACTCCATTCTAATCGAGAAAAAATTAGCAGAAATAGTCTAGTTACTTACTTCCTTGTAAGTAGAAGCGAAATAAGAGAGTACTATAGGTTAAAGTGACAGTCAAAAGGTGGTTGCTATGTAACTGCAGTTCCATTATTGGTATGGACAAGAGTTGAGAAATTCCTGTATGAGAAAAGTATAATTTTTCAAAGCTGAAAACAAAAACAAGGAATATATAAAAAACGATCAACTCCACAAAATATGTATATCACATGAATTGTGTGTTTTAACGTGCTCTAAATTTTTTGTGTGGTACGTTTTTGTCCATTTATTGCGGTTTATGGGTTATGAAAAATTCCGCAAAATTCTTCCAGAATAAAGTAGTCTATAGAGGCTATTCTCAAAAAATTCAAGATATATATTTTATTTATGAGATAAATATCTTAAAATACGATATTTTAATCAAAATCGTTAGAGCCATTTTTGAGAAAATTAAAATTTTTGAGAATTTTTTCATTTAAAGGGTAGTTGGGGACGGGAGGATTTTCTTGAAAATATTCGTATTGCATACTCGGAAGATACCAAACTTAAATACCAATTTTGGAATTTAACGGTCTTTTCGTTTTTGAGCTATACTGTCCACAGACAGACACACATACACACACAGTCATAAACGCAAACAATGCACACACATGGACCTTTTTCCAAAAATGCTTTTTTTTTTGGATTCAGGGGAACTGAAAACATATATTTCCGGTGAAATCTGGATATCAAATTTTTACAATACCTTCTCTATACACTATGTACACAGTACGTGTAGAGAAAGCAAAAGCGCACCTCATGGGCGTTACAGTTACAGGCAAGCAAGGATCGGGGGGAAGAAGAGCTCACTCCCCTGGTTGTCTTTCCGCAGTACTGTCAACCGAAGAAAGTTTCTTTTTTGAGACCCTAAACCATTATGGTAAATAGGTTATCTATTTTACAGCAAAGTAGCTGAATTATAAACAAAACACAACGTACGTGAGCACGCGTAAACTCTTGTATCTACAGACAGAATGCAACAGCACTGAAGCCACTAGATGTCTGGGTATATATAGCATACTTCAGGTTGTCACTCCACTCTGTTTCTGAAAGTGTGCGAAACCCGAATGAAGACGGGAACTGAGCGCTCAAGAAAAGGTGCGCGCATATCACATATTACGAAATTTCGTTGTGATAATCAAAATCTACACTTCATTGTTGTATGCGTTACTTCCACTCCATAATAAGGTGTAATTTGGAAAAGAAAACAGGTTGCCTTTGCCCAGGTCTGTAACGTGTTGCTGCACTTTGTTATAACCACTGATGCGGCCAGTTGAGATCCTTATCTTCCCTTTCAGTTTCTTAAACTTAAAACTACCATATTGGACTCTAAAATATTGAAATGTGTGTTTTGCCACAGATTATGCACCAAATTATGCATCTTTTGGTTCAAGTACATTCTATATCCAAGAAATTGATCTGTTTCATATTTTAGAGTGTTCTCTATAGCCTAAACTGTTTTCTTTTTCTGGTTTATTAGGCTAAGCTTTTATTACCCTTTAGATTACAAACGTATACTAAGAATATATCTGTACTGAATATTTAGATTATTTGGACATTGAATACTTGTATTTTAATATCTGTTATGAATTTTTATTTCAGCGAAAAAGAAGCAGCTGTACCACTTAATGATCGACCCTTGGAGTCGTGGTTCAACTACATTCAAGGAACATTTAAACTGTTGTCAACTCGTACACGCTTGAAGTTACCATCCAAAATGGAATCCTTTTCTACTTCAGCATATTTCGTACTTTTTATTGCATTTCTCTTTTTATTGCTATGGTGCATCGGAACTGCTCTGAACATCTTTATGCTGGTGATGTTCGTCCGACATTCAGAGATCCGCACTCCTGAGAACGTCCTGCTCATTAACCTCAGCATTGGAGATCTTGCATACTTATTTGGTTTCCTTCTGAATTTAGGAGCAGGTTTTGATTATACTAAAGTTTCGTGCATTTTTGTGGTATTCTGTCGCAGTTTTATGATAGCAATCAACACATACTCAGTAGCTGCAATCAGCATGCAAAGATACTTTGCCCTCATTAAATTTAGAAAAAGGTTAGATTCAGACAAAACAGATTATATTCACTCGCTGCTGATTTTGGCAGCAGTGTGGGGTATTGCTGTTGTATCAGTAGCAGTGGAAGTCTTGCTTATAACGCAATATATGGACATTTATTTGTGCAGCGATTACTTAATTCTCGGAGATCCTTTATATCGACTTATAGTCTACGGAGTTATACCCTGTGTGATAATAGCGGTGTTTTCCTCGGCAACTGCTTATAGAGTGAGGCAGAGTGTTCGTCAGTTACCGGGCGTGGAGTCCAATGCCACCATTGAAACTCTTCGAGACCGTCGTCGGAGAAGTGCCAGAATTCTCTTCGCATTGGCCGTGGTGTTTACACTCACCTATATCCCTATGTTTGTGGCTCTGTATGTGTCTTACGTGTACAGCGACACATGGTTTGAATCAGACTGGCTTGTGCCGGTGGTCGTAACAACTTACATGACGTCAGTATTAAATCCATTCTTCAATCCGATTGCACTGTGTGTGGCCAGCAGACAACTGAGGGAACTATATAAGAAACACTGTTGCTGTTGTTGTCAACAACAGAACAACTCATCTGTGTCTGATGTTATCCAGAACACGTCTATTGATAGCGAAACCGTTGATGAAACAGTCATATACTGAACTCAACATTGCCATAAAGGGCTGCAGAACAACTGAGTCTCGGAATATACCTCTTAAGTAGTTCATATTAGTAACAGTAATTCCAATTAATAGTTTCTTTTTAAATAAGTACTAAAAATACAGCATGGGACTAAAACAGTTAGGTACTGAAAGCTCAAAATATATATTAACAATGGCACAATCCGTAACGATAAACATTAAGTAGACTGGGCATTTATTCACTTACCATTAAAACACAGTTTAACATGATGGAACAGTATAGAAATATCAAATAATCATATCTCATATATCAAATGAAATTGAAACTGTAAAGTATACTTCTTTCAATTTTCAGTTTTCAATTCCTATATGCTCACGCCTACTGTTATAAACTCAAGAAACTCGCTTGGCTATGAGAGGATGGATTAGTGTTTTCACTGCAGTTGGGCGTGCATATGGGAACGCAGCTCTATGCAATCCTTTACAACAGGGAAAATAATCTACATAATTCAGTAAAGGGACGACGATGGGTTAACGAAGCTATTATTTTAAAGATAAGCACTTCTAATCCATATGAAAGCTATATTGTTACCTTATGTTCCCTCATGGCACGGGACCAAGCTTGGCGTCCGAGAGGAGTCAACGCTCCATCTTTACCACTAGTCCACACAATGTCCACAGTTCAAAAGGAGGAAAATGCCACTCTGACGGTGGTTTTTATGAAAATGACAACATATGAAACATATATATTTCCAGTATTACCACATCCTGTGCACACAACCAGGATGTGACAATATTCTTCAAGGTAAACGCCATTATCACTATTTTAAGTAGTTACTCTCCAATAAGATTTACGGTTCTACTGTGGTTTTTAATTCTTAATGAGTCTGTTATCTGCTGTCTTTTCAATTTGTTATTAAATATGTTGAGTACTTTAACCTTTAAATTTGAAAATCCGCATTTACTTACAAGAATATAACTTAAAGCTTTTTATTTTCCCTAAGATACAACGAAATACATTTATAAGAAATATATTTTTTAATTTTATATTTATTTTCTATGCTGTATCTATATGGATATATATTTCATTACTGCACACAAAAGCACAATTTAAAATTATTGAAAATTTACAGGCTATTTACAGTTGTAATAGCCTTAAAACATAAAAAAGTAATTATGAGTCTACCGTTATTCTTATGTATAAACGTATTTTCTTATTTTTAATGAAAATATAAGAAGCAGCTTCTTTCATCTGTTAAACACAACCAAACCTGATATTTTATACATTTTAATCTATGTGCCCTCTTATTAAAATATCTGTATCTACCCTCTGTTTTATGTGTAGGAAGATGTCCAGTCTGCTTATTTTTCATGGCGGTGTAGCCTTTTCATTTTCAGATCGTCGGCCTTCCTTCTTGCCTTTATGCAGTGGGCTTTCTGCCTCAGTTATTCTTTAAAAATTTTGGAGTTTGCCTCTCCTGCCAATGATTTATCCTCACTGCACTCTAAATGACAATATTCTACAGAATTCCTCAAAGCAAACATATTGTTTCTTGAGGTTGCATCACTTCATCTTCCATTAGTGGTACCTTCTTCAGTTTACTTCTGGTTCATCCTCTTGTTCCGAATCTGCCCCAGAAGCAGGAACCATGGTGAGCATGGCTAAGTTGTTCTCCTCCGCACAGACAAAATTTCTTTTGAAAGCTATATAAAGTGCAAAAAATTCTTAGTTAACACCTAGTAAAAGGCTTCTCATTATCTCAAAAAGTATTTATTTATTTTTAGATTAAAACACAAGAATTGTTTTCTTGTTCATATTTACGTCTGTGTAAAGTAGTTATAAATAATTTTAAGATTAAGTTTGTATTATATGCAGGGTGAGATATATTAATAATCACTACACTAATGTGGTACACTTATACACAAATTTAATAAGTGTGTTTTTAATTTTCATTTTAAAACATTAAAAGAAGTCTAATATACATATACCAATAAAAATTCAAACAAGTACCTCAAAGTGCAGCAAATATTAAAATGGCAGCCATTTTGATTACTACTCCATACATCTCTTGATTTCTTCAAGTATCTGCAAGTGTTGAGAGATGTCAGATCATCCAATCAGTTATTCAGTAATGTACGAAAGCATATGTGTTGAAGGGATGCAAACAGAAGTGGATTAATTGTATTTAAACTATTATATAAAATTTTGTATCTTTATTGATACTTTTTTAAGAAAAAGGCTAAGTCAATACTATTTTTTCTGCCATAAAGTAGAAATCAATAAAGCCGTGTATTACTCAACAAAGGAATGAGTTAATACTAATATAATTGATTTTCCAGGAATTTCGTCGCTGACCATTTACCGTGCAAAGCAGCTGCTTATGTTAAGAAAGGAATGCCAATATTACACACCTTCTCAGGCATGTTGTCAGCAATTGCGCAGCAGCTCAGAGCACAAAATATAAATTAGAGTACCTACTAATGTTACACCACGTTAATAAACAATATTAATAAATAATTGCCAATTACCAAAAACAGTGAATTTACTATTGGTAAAATCCTTGCTAAAAGTTCTCATTAAGAAAAAAGCTATAATAAGCACTTAAGCTGGAAAAAAGTACAATGAATATAGAATCTCTAAGCACTATAAAACTATTCAAATTTACTCTATTAAGCATAAATGTATTTATACAGAAACTGTGATTCTAAACAAAGGAACAAAATAGACAAATGCTGACCCACTAATAGCATTAAAGATAATGATCATTGGCGCATGCACAGAAAAGTTTCAAGCAACAGGAGACTTTGGCGCATGCGCAGAGAAGTTTCCTTTCTCCCGTCGCTACTTGGTGGTATGTATAACGCCAGTACAGACGTTGGCAGGAGTAAAATAAAATCTTATGTTTTATATTTATAAGGCTTCCTCTACCCTTTACAAATTATATAATATATTATGAGATAAGTCATTGCAGAAAATGCTACATCACAGATCATTTTGGTTGTACGGTAGAAAAAACTGAATCGTCAGTTTCATGTTTAAAAATGTTATGGAATTCCATCTATCCCCATCTCGAGAAACTATTGAACAGACAAAAAGTTACACAACTGTGAAAAATGCAAACATTAACGAATATATCTGAAATGTTTCTGAAATAAATTCTATGTTTTTGTGTAATTATTTCTTCTAGTTCTCATGATATACCACTTATAAAAAATACAAAATTCATTCCAATGAAGAGGATTTTATAGGCTATTTCTTAAATATACTTATAGTTTAAGTTTAGGTATTTTTAACTTAAACACCGGACTTTATGTATATATTAAGTTGTGCTTTTCACAGACACACACGCACATTGAAGCGATTTCTGATTTAACTGAAATATTCACATGATCTCCTCTACTGGGTCTTCATCAACTTCAGCACATCGCTTTCTAAATTCCACGTGACTGTTGTGGGGTAGGATAAGAAAGATAACTATCTAACTCTTGGACTATTTATTATTTATTGCCTATTGTGCAACAATGAGCCTAACCGCTGCAACAGCAATGTATCTACATGCAAGTCCTGAATAAGTAAGAAATAATGGAAACTCACACAAGCCGTGTGTAGGAATGGAGTTGGTTAGTAGAGTCAGACTGAAAAATGCAATGCCATAGGCAATATTGGAACCACGGATCACCTAATCTCTAGCCGATTGTTCTGCCACCTAGCTACCATGGCAACATACCGACATAGCATTGAATCCTTCATCTGACTCGCATTTTTCCAGTAAACCACAAGGTTTTCTCAAATTATTTTGAGGTGATAACCCCAATGGTGACTTACAACGATTGGATTAATTGTTGTGTAGGACAGAAGTTGGATAGGTAGAGTCAGACTGAAAAATGCAATGCCATTCAATGCCAACCACGGATCTCCCGATTCAATACTATGCCATGGTAGCTCCCGGCTAGAGATCCGGAGATCCATGGTTCAAATCCCGGCTATCATCTTACGGGCATCAAAGGCGGTATTACCTGGTGGACCAGCAGAATCCCGAGCAACCAGGTATCATTACAACACCAGGAGAATAAACCCCATTCTTAAACCCGCTTCCCTTCCTCGCAAGGACCACGTTGCTCTCACACGATTACATATAGGACACACAGCCATCACTCATTCTTACCTTATGTCTTATGATCCTCCTCCACTTTGTAACTTTTATAATTCTTCACTCATTGTTCCTCATATGATTCTATGCAGCACGAGATTGTGAAGTGCCGGAGAACATGTGTGACGCTATCAGCAACCCAGTGTTTCAAGAAATGATACTTAAACACATTAAGAAAATTAATATATACGACAAAATATAATATTGTCTGGCTTATGTCTGTTTACATTATAATGTTCTTATATAATAGCTGTATCCTCATGGAGTCGCGATATGACCAGTGCGTTCAAGTAACTTAAAATACATAAAAAAAAAAAAAGATCTGATGCGTTCCATTCACATGGCTTTCTCTAAATCCCTACAACAAATTATTGCTAAAAAGCTTATTCTTCCATTTCTTTCATGCTAATCGAGAAAAAATAGTAGAAATTGTCTTTTTACTACTTCCTTGCAATTAGAAGGGAAACAACGGAATACACTAGGCTAAAGTGATAGTCAAATCTTTTAAAAGCTGGGATGCAATTGAAGTACCTTTGTTTGTATGGCTAAGAGTTGGTAGCCTCTAACGAAAAATGCATAAGTATTTTAAAGCTGAAACCATTAGCAAGGAATAACTCAAAAACGGTCAACTCCACGAAAAAAGTTTGTGACATAAATTGTGAGCTTTAACGAGCTCTAAAGGTTTTGTATAGTAAGTTTCTGTCTATCTCTTACGGTTTACCAGTTATGCAAAATTATGCAAAATTCATCTAGAATAAATATGTCTTCAGCAGCTATTCCCAGAAATATATGCATTTTGTTTCTCATGAAAATATCTTTAATATAAAATATTAAAATCAAAATCATTAGAACTATTTTTGATAAAAGCAAAATTTTCCAACATTTGTCCATGTAAAGGGTATTTGGGAGTGGGGGGATTTTCTTGAAAATCTTAGTGTTGCAACCTTGGAAGATACCAAACTTAAATACTATGTTTGGTATTTAACGGTATTTTCGTTTTTGAGCTTTGCTGTCTCCACAGTTATACACACACGCATAGACGGACGTTTTTCTTAAAATGTTTTTTTTTTTTTTTTTTTTTTTTTTTTTGCATTCAGGGGGACCTAAAATATGAATTTCCGATGAAATCTCGGTATCAAATTTTTGGGTGAGATGCAATACCTTCTTTCCATTATGTATACTCATGGACAAAATGAATATGCCTGGAAACGGCAAATTCATTTTAGTCCTACATGGCTCAGCACCTTGTGTACACCATCCTCACTACAGTTGTATAGCGGCAGCAACAAGTTGTCACAATTTCCAAATCTTAATAATCATAATTAAATACATAAGCTAAGCTTCTTCAATAGTGAAATATCAATAAAAACTAAAAATATTAAGGACAGAAAACATGATACGGTTTTATTGCACGGCATTACTAAACCTGTAATGTTCCAAGTATGTTCACTGTAGAGCTGTGGCAAAACGTAGGTTATTCCTCCGGTGAGGGTTGGAGGCGCACTTCTCGCATGTAGCAATTATTTTTTTCCCTTCTTCCATGATATTGAATCAACACATAGCGGATATTTATTTTAGACATGCATATTTTTACTCTACATTCGATAAAGTGAATAACATAATAGTTATGATGTTTCTTTAAGGGTATTATTCTACCAAATCTTCTGTGAATGACAACATTTGGCTGCTGTTTCCCTAGATATCCAACGAGCCTATACCTTTTCTATACACTATGTATATAGCACGTGTGGAGAAAGTAAAAAGAAATGTGCATATATAAGTAAAAACAGCAAGCAACCACAAATTCAGCAGAGACCTAAGGGAAAAAAATTAAGTGTTCCATTCACATAACTTTTTCTATATCTCTGCAACAAATTATTTTTAAAAAGCGTATGCTTCTATTTACTTCATGATAATCGAGAAAAAATTAGCACATATAGTCTTATTACTTGCTTCCTTGTAAGTAGAAGCGAAATAAGGGTGTACCATAGTTTAAAGTGATAGTCAAAAGCTGGTTGCTTTGTGACTGAAGTTCTTTTGTTTGTATGAACAGGAGTTGACAGATTCCTGTATGGGAAAAGTACAAGTTTTTTTAAAGCTGAAACCAAAAACAAGGAATATCTCAAAAACGATTACTCCACGAAGAAAATGTAACAGAAATAGTGAGTTTTAATGTTCTCTACATTTTTTGTGTGATAAGTTTTTGTCCATCTCTTACGGTTTAGCTGTTATGCAAAATTCCATAAAATTCATCCAGAATAAAGTAGTCTTCAGAGGCTAACCCAGAAAATTCAAGACATACATTTTATTTATCGTGTAAATAGTTTTAATATGCGATATTTTAATCAAATTGTCGGAGCCATTTTTAAGATAAATCAACATTTTCAAAAAAAGTTCCATATAAACGGTAGTTGGGGATAAGGGATTTTCTTGAAAATCTTCTTGTCGCATCCTTGGAATATACCAAACCTAAATACCAAGTTTTGTTTTTAACGGTCTATTCGTTTTTGAGCTATGCTGCCCACAAACACTCACACATGCATACACAGACACACATACAGATAGGCATTAGACAGACACAAACGGACATGCTTCTAAAAATGCTTTTTTTATTCAGGGGGTCTCAAAACATGTATTTCTGGTGAAATCTCCGTATCGAAATTTTTGGTGCATTATAATACCTTCTCTATGTGCATAGTACGTGCAGGGAAAGTAAACACACACACGCACACAGAAAGAATGGAAAAAAACCTGATGTATTCAACTCACATGACTTTCTCTACATCTGTGCTTATGCCTCTATTTACTCCCTGCTAATTGTGAAAAAAGTAGCTGAAACAGTCTTATTACTTGCTTCCTTGTAAGTAGAAGGTAAATAAGGGAGTACCATAGGTTAAAGTAATAGTCAAAAGCTGGTTGCCTTGCGACTGACGTTCCTTTGTTTTTATGGACAGGAGTTGACAAATTCCCGTTTGAGAAAAGTATGTTTTAAAGCTGAAACCAGTAACAAGGAATATCTCAAAAACGATCTGCTCCACGAAAAAAAATGTACATAGCATAAATTATATGTTTTTACGAGCTCTACATTTTCTGTTAAGTACGTTTTTGTCCACCTCTTACGGTTTACCAGTTATGCAAAATTCCGTAAAATTCATCCAGAATTAACATTGTCTTCAGAGGTTATTCCCAGAAAATTGAAGATATACATTTTACTTGTCATGTAAGTATCTTAAATATGAGAGATTTTAATCAAAATATTTAGTGCCATTTTTGAAAAAATAAAATATTTCGATTTTTTTCCATATAAAGGGTAGTTGGGGAAGGAGGTTTTATCTTGAAAATCTTTGTGTCGCATCCTTGTAAGATGTAAAACTTAAATACCATGTTTAGTATTTAATCGTCTTTTCGTTTTTGAGCTATGCTGACCACAGTCACACACACACACAAACACACACACACACACACACAGACATACATTTTTTTTTTTTTCACCATAAACGAAATGTATATCTTAATTTTCTTGGAATCGCCCCTGAAGAGCTCTTCATTCTGCATGACTTTTGTGTAACTAGTAAGCCGTAAGAGTGTAGTGCTTCAGCCGCATGACCACTGCACACAGCGCGCAGCACTAGTAAAACAAAACTTCAAGTTATTTTCACAAGGCCGGTAAAAAGTAAAGAAGTTAACTATCTGAGGAAAAGAGAAGGCAACCAGACGAAACGATATAGCTTAAGAAAAACAGTCGCTGGAACCCCACAGCATTTATTTCATATGGAGAAAAATTTCACTCTGGCTGGGGAATCATATCCAAAATTGGCTACAAATTGTCTTATCAACCGCTATACCTGCCACCTATACATATATTTCAATGCTCAAGCCAGAAATTATTAACAATGACAGACACTCCCCAGAACCCAGCAAGAGATAATAAAACTTAATATATCACAACTTTTCACTCTCTGACAAATATACAAATTTGCATTTATTTATATACAGTTTTGATTCACTTTTGCTTACAATCAATGTTTAGCAATAACAAGAGAAAATACAGCCCCACAACAAGAGTAAATTCTATACCAAATTTGCTCAAATCGTTGAGCCCAGAATTTGCTACACCCTCTATATGCAATGCCTTTCAAACTCAAGCAAATGCCGTAAATAGACAAATAACTACTAATTCAAAATCTTCTCGGGCTTCTAGCCAGGTAAAAACTTGGCTTGACACCAACGTTTCGAAGAAGTGCATCTTCCTCGTCTTCAGGGTGAACTCAGAGGAAGATGCACTTCTTCGAAACGTTAGTGTCAAGCCAAGTTTTTACCTGGCTAGAAGCCCGAGAAGATTTTGAATTAACACGTCGCCAGGAAAGCTTTAGTTCTTATTTTAAATAACTACTATTTTCTACTCAAACTAGATTTAATTACCATTATTTACAAAATGTATTCAGACAAGTTTGTAACAAAACAACATAAATAGAGGAATAGCCCCTTTGCCAAGATTCAAATATAATTAAACGATTGTAAAAGTTCTAGAACTAGTATAAAGAATTATCAATGAAGAATAATAGATCCCATATTAAGGTAAAAAGATAAAAACCAAGAAATCAGGAAGATGGTTAAACAAAAAGAAAAAAAAATCACACAAGTGGAACCGGGAGAAAAAAAATGTATAATTGTAACAAGAATATGAATTGAAACTCAATAAAAAACAAGAAAATAATCCCCACCCAGGAATTTTATAAATGCGCACCAGAAAACAAATGTCAAAAAGAAAGCAAACTAATTCCCACACTAAATTGAATCACCAGGAATAAAGAAACAGCAAAAAAGAAAAGTAAATTTGAAGTTCACCTTATAAGATTTATAAATGAAATGCTTGTGATTTTATATTGTTGTAAATACAAATGTTAAATTGGTTGGTGATTCTAATTAATTAATTATTCTGAATTGAGAGAAAAATTAATGTTTTCATATTTGTGTAAATAACTATTATATCTAGCTTACAAAGCCATAAACTGACAGCTGTGATTTATTGTTTATATATCTTGTAAACATATATAACTCTGCCACCGGGTGATACCCACTTGCAGAGAAATACATACCTACCTACCTACCTACCTACATACATACATACATACATACATACATACATACACACATACATACATACATACATACATACATACATACATACATACATACATACATACATACATACATACATACATACATACATACATACATACATACATACATACATACATACATGCATGCATGCATGCATGCATGCATGCATGCATGCATGCATACATACATACATACATACATACATACATACATACATACATACATACATACATACATACATACATACATACATACATACATACATACATACATACATACATACATACATACATACATACATACATACATACATACATACATACATACATACATACATACATACATACATACATACATACATACATACATACATACATACATACATACATACATACATACATACATACATACATACATACATACATACATACATACATACATACATACATACATACATACATACATACATACATACATACATACATACATACATACATACATACATACATACATACATACATACATACATACATACATACATACATACATACATACATACATACATACATACATACATACATACATACATACATACATACATACATACATACATACATACATACATACATACATACATACATACATACATACATACATACATACATACATACATACATACATACATACATACATACATACATACATACATACATACATACATACATACATACATACATACATACATACATACATACATACATACATACATACATACATACATACATACATACATACATACATACATACATACATACATACATACATACATACATACATACATACATACATACATACATACATACATACATACATACATACATACATACATACATACATACATACATACATACATACATACATACATACATACATACATACATACATACATACATACATACATACATACATACATACATACATACATACATACATACATACATACATACATACATACATACATACATACATACATACATACATACATACATACATACATACATACATACATACATACATACATACATACATACATACATACATACATACATACATACATACATACATACATACATACATACATACATACATACATACATACATACATACATACATACATACATACATACATACATACATACATACATACATACATACATACATACATACATACATACATACATACATACATACATACATACATACATACATACATACATACATACATACATACATACATACATACATACATACATACATACATACATACATACATACATACATACATACATACATACATACATACATACATACATACATACATACATACATACATACATACATACATACATACATACATACATACATACATACATACATACATACATACATACATACATACATACATACATACATACATACATACATACATACATACATACATACATACATACATACATACATACATACATACATACATACATACATACATACATACATACATACATACATACATACATACATACATACATACATACATACATACATACATACATACATACATACATACATACATACATACATACATACATACATACATACATACATACATACATACATACAACTTGGCAAAAGCACCATTTTCTCAAAGAAAATTTAAACTGTCATATAAGGGTACAAAATCTTTCGACAAAGAGAATAATAAATTACCAGTAGGAAAGCACTTTCTCGACAAGATTCACTTTTTTATATACACATATCGTTTTTTTTTGGAAACTAATTGTTACAATCTGCACCCTAAAGAAATACAATATTGTTAACTCAGTGCACAATCACACATAAGGAAAAACAAGCACTTAAACCACAGGAAATCAGTAAAAATAGCTATCCTTACGAGCATAAATTTCACCCGAAATACAGCATTTCGCCTTCAGAGTTAAACGATCGGCTGAATCGATAGAGACCATGAATCGTGTTCTTACGTAAATAGTTGCTTAATAACACGATAGTTCTGTTACTACCTCCCAATAAAAATAACTCCAAGAGGTCCAAGAACATTCATCTGCCGCTCTGAAGAAATGTTATAGCTGTTATTGTGTACATATATGTAAATATAAATTACGGTTTATCTTATTACATAAAATAAAGTGCAATAAAAGGTGTGATTACCTGTAGGTGAGGTTATCATTCTCTGGCATGAACAAGGTTAATATTAACGATGCTCCAGTGCATTTAATTAATGACAATGGCAAGCACTAGATTTTCAATAGTTCATCGTTGGAATAAAATCAACAAAATATTGAAAATGTAAGTACTGCTTTCCAGGCTATAAATAATAATGCTTACGCTAGCAGCAGCAACAGTAAACAAATGAACGCACGGAGAGAAACAAATCAACATCTAGCTAAGAAAGTTATACATTCGAAATTATCATTGCATCATGTAAACAAAGATGAAAGTATATATCTGTACAGTTTAATATTACTCTATATTAACTTCATAAGAAGTAATTTTGTATTCATTGTTACCTGTTAATAACTTGTATTATATTCCAATGTATCTTTATAACCATCCTGTAATAATTATTGTTATCACAATGTATCAGTGTTTCAGTCGCGATAAAACTCTTACGAGTCAAAGCGACTATAAATAAATATTAATAAAAAAAAAAAGATGATAGTAAACCTTCTACTTCTGATTCAGTTACTGCTATAATTTCAACTCATAATAGGTTTCGTCCTAGGAAATCAAGGCACCATGGATCATTCCAATGACACCGATTAGATGCAGTATTCCAGCAACTATGTTAACCACTCTTAGTGATGCAGTCTTCTCGAAGAATGTACTAAACTTTCTTAGTGAGACTCATTTATATAGAGAATTGTAAAATCTATTGTAGTCGCGATTTGACCTTGTTGTTAAAGTGACACTAAATAAAAAGAATAAAAAAAAATGATACCACTGAGGAGCACTCTAAGATCAAAATTCCCTAATTTGTCTTCCTAATATTGTTAACTATCAACTTTTTGTGCAAACAATTCGTAGTAAAATACACTGCAACTTTCACATCAAAATGAAGGGCTCATTGACTTCAGAGCTCTTACCGCATATCTCGACTCCATTAATCAGAACTATTATACTCATAGAAATCCTCCGGACGAAAACTTCTCTGTTGTCATCAGAAATGTTCCTTGCTGTATTTCCGACGATGAAATAAATAATCCTAGAATTACTGGAAATGAACTAACCAGTTCTCAAAGTAGCTCGCCTTCTAGGAAGGAACAAGCAAGCAATGCCGCTTTGCGCAGTAGGTCTAGAACGCAACGATCATGGTAAATTCATCCTAAATTTAACCCGTTTACTCTACTGTATCATTAAAGCAGAATCACATAGGCAATCAAGATAAATACCACAGTGCACAAACTGCCAAAATTATAGCCACACAAATCTCTATTGCCAATTGAAATCACGTTACACTAAATGCATTGAAGCCTATCATTTCTTACAGTGCCCTAAACCAAAGTCTACGCCACCAAAATGCGTAAACTGTAAAGAGGAACATTCAGCTAACTATAGAGGATGCCCATTTTACTGAAAGCTCAAAGAACCTGTATTTCAAATTCAAGTTAATCGTTTATGCAGAAGAGAGTAACCCATAAAATTCTGCTCCAGTAAGTCAACAATTCACGAGGGAGCAACAGCAACCAGCTAACACATCAAAACTATCTACTTCGCAACGCAGCTTCTCAGTTATTACAAAGGCAGCTAATGTGCACCAAACAAATCAAACAAATGGTTCGTCATCAGATTCCTTTTCCTCTTTTCTCTCTGGCTTATTGAACCAAGCTATTCCTCATTTTTTTTCCTTCTTAACTTTACACTTTTACCAGCAATTCAGCAGTTTTTTCTTTCTCTGCTGGCCTCAATGTCTCAAAATAGTAGCGCGTAAAACAGTGTCGATTCACAATTAACAATTTTAAACTGGAATGCGAATGGTCTTCCGTAAACAAGCATCATTTCTTGCTATCTTATCTGTCCATAATATCGATGTAGTCTGTGTCACGGAAACCCACTTTTTACCCAATGAATCATTTAAAATACCTAGGTATAAAATATACAGATATGACAGAAATGTTCAAACTGTTTCGGAAGAAATAGCAATATTAATAAAGCGCAACACTAGCCATCATTCTATACTACTTCCTACTTCAACAGAACTTGAAATTACTAGTATGAGAATTCATTGTCGTGACAATGATTTTGTACCATTATGTGACTAAAAGCCTTCACTGCTCTTTCCAACAGCAAATTCGACTCTTATTTTGGGAGACTTAAACTGTAAGCACACAGCTTGGGGTTGCGGAACCACAAATCCAAACGGACGCCGTCTTTATGACATTATTAATAAGCATAATCTTCATGTTATAGCACCAGACGAACCAATATATTATCCATATAACTCAAATATTCCTGCTGATATTCTTGATATTGGTGTTCATGGGAACATGCATCTACCTACATATGTCACATCTATAACAGCACTTGATTCAGACCACTGCTCAGTTCTCATTATATTTCAATTAAATACCAACCTCATTGCCAAAGCACCGCGTTTGATTACAGGCTACGTCCATTGGGAAAAATTCAAATCAGCTTTGGACTCGTCTTTGCAAAACGCATATCGCCTAACAACCACACTGGATATTGAGAATGCTGTTGTAAACTTTATCGAAAATATTCATACTAGCATCAGGGAATCAATGACTTGCTTTAAGAGGCCAAACCAAGCGTCTACTTACCATCGTTTATTCTGATTAATTCAAGAGAAACAGCGTGTTCGTCATCAATGGTAGCGAGAAACAACGCCTTGGTTGAGAAGAAAGCTTAATGGTCTATTTCGCACAATTAAACACGAATCAGATCAGTTTCGATTTAATAATATCAATATATGTATCATCACTTTCATCAAATGATAACACACTCTGGCAAGCAACAAAGTAGATTTTGTGAGAACCAAATATAATACCAGCACTTCATGTCAATGGACAGATTATTATAGACGCAAGCTCAAAATGTAACATACTTGCTTCCTTATTATGAACATACATTTACTCCCAATAAAAGTACTAATGAAAGGACCACAAATGAAATTATAAAAGAGCTTCATTACCAAGTCACCAAATCAAATGTTCTTAACAAAATCTCTCCTTCTTCTGTGCATGAACAGATCCCCTCGTTTGGCAGATACCTAATAAAAAGTCACCAGGGCATGATCTGATTCCAAACATTGTACTCAAGAACTTTACAAAGAAGGCTCTCGCATATTTAATGGCAATCTTCAACGCTTGCCTAAGAACTAGCTATTTTCCACATACATGGAAACTCACTGAAATTATTGTTTTTCATAAAACTAGCACATCCAAACATCTGCCATCTAGATACCGACCGGTCAGCTTATTCCCAACATTATCGAAATTGTTTAAAAAAAATTAGTCATAAACGTCTTTCAAATTTCGTTTTTCACAATAATATTATCCAGATTATCAATTTGGTTTCCGTCTAACCATTCTTCAACACATCAGGTGTTACGGATAACCGAACTATCCTTAAAGGATTTGAAAAAGAATATACGGCAGCTGTTTTCTTGGATGTTGCTCAAGCTTTCGATAAAGTTTGACATGAAATACTTATATTTAAATCATACAGAACTGGATTACCGGACTACCTTATTCATGTTATTGAGAGTTTTCTAACGCAGCGCTGGTTCGTGAATCGCATTGATGGATTCACATCAACACCAGGGCAGTTACTGCTGGAGTACCACAAGGATCAATATTGGCACCCGTATTATTTAATATTCACGTATGACATACCTCACCTGCAACCTAGCTGTACGACAATGTATACAGATGATACTGTTCTGTTCTATTCTAATTCAAATCTCAATTTAGCAGTCAATTCTCTTCAGGTATCTCTCTCTGCATTGACAGACTGGCGCATTTCACTTAACATTCGCAAGATTGAAGCAAAAATATTTTCTTAAGACCCTTTAATACCGAACCAATATTATTTCTTACGAATGAGCAATTATCAAGGCTGTCCTCACATACTCCTTTTAAATACCTTGGCGTATTATTAAACACCAGATCAACGTGGAATGTCCAAGTGAAATGTATCGTGACGCTTGCTACCTCTAGAACTACAAGGTTATATATTCTGATAAATAGATGCTCCAGAATTGGTCTTGATTCCTCCATTCTTCTGTACAAATCCCTGGTTCAGACTCTCCTCACGTACGCTTCTCCCGTATGGTGTTCAGCTAGTAAAACATATTCCTAAACTTCAGTTTATTCAAAATAAATTTCTTCGAGTTATAACCAATTCTTCTTTTGCTCATCGGAAATATTAAACTGCATCAAGAGTTCGTCATCCTGTACATCAAACAATGCATCAGGTCTCTCTTAAAGATCTTCTACTCTAAATTAACTAGCGTTTCAGGAGCTCTGGTTTACACATTGGGAGAAAGAAGCCGTCAACAGCCAAGACTGAAAAGAAAGTTGCCTAAAGATATCTTATTATCGGACACCGAAACTGAAGAACAAGACTGATTCAACCTAATTATACCTTTTTTTCTATGTTAATATTGTTAATAATACAGATTCATATTTCAACTCTTAGTTTACAAACCTGTTAATGTTACTTTTATTTTAATTTTCAATTTACCTGAAATTTGAATTTCTAAGCTTGTTATAAACTTAATCGTAGTCATTGTAATTTCTTTTAACTCCAGACAATGTAATATGTTAATAGTGTCTTATGACGCATATCAATGTTATTTACTTGTTATTTTCTGTTAAATTATATAAATGACCTGTATCGCTTTTAGCTGGTCGGAAAAATAGATAATTAAAAAAAAAGTTAAACGATCGATTTGATCGTAACTTTGCCTTTTAATATCTATTCACTAAGCTCCAACAAAAGGAATCATTACGGCTAAAGAGAATCTAATCGAAAGTGCATTCCTTATTACTATTGTAGCTTTGAGCCACAATCCTCATATTCAATTAAACTGGGCAAATATATACATATCTAATACCTACAAATCCCTGGCTGAACAACAGCATAAATAATGGTTTCATTATCCCCGTTAAATAACCCTTCAACAAAGAAGGCACCCCCGTCATATAACAAAACTAGCCTCCAGCCATTAATCCCTTACGACTGACAACTCTTGAAAATCATGAAATCGCTTTAATTCTTAAAACAACTAAATCGCAATTAGTATAAAAAAACCAAATACAATATTTAAATTACTTAAACCCACACTCAAAAGTAGCCTTCAAAGAAGCCCCTCAGGTATATGTCTGTCAATAAGAATTAGGGGATCAAGTACACTAAAACTAGATTAAGCCCACGAACAATACAATTTAGTTAAAACTCTCCAATGCTCTGTAAAGAAATCCGATAAAACTTCTTCATTTGATGCGAAATTATTCTACTTATATGCCAGATAAGAAAGAAGGAAGAGGACTCGCAATAAAACCCCACACTACATATTACCACATTTTATATAATCCAAAATTAAATGTCCTACCTTGTGCAATGCTCAAACAATCATTCCGACCTTGGGCAAGCACACGTAATCCCCACTTGTCTCGGCTGCACCGTAACTTAACACACAAATCTCCTACATCTTGACTCCACGAGGCAGGAACAAATTTTAGCCGGCTGGAAGGCCAACAGTCAATCAACGTACGGCACCTTCCCGAAGAGAACCTGAAGCACCCGGCTAAACACAAAGATTGACGAACGTCGTGACATGAGCATTGGGGACTTAAACAAGGAAACTAATACAAAAAAAAAAAAATGTTACAAGAGATAGACAAAAACTTAATGTGCAAAAAGTAAAGATCTGATTAAAACACAGTATACATCATTTATATTTTTTGCATGGTTGCCCATTTCTGAGATACTCCTTTTTATTACGTTGAATTTTAAACAATTGAAACATAAAACTGACTTTAGTTTCATATCTGTTTTGTTTTACTCTCTGTAATGATAAAGAGAATCAGATTTCAAGTGTTTCACATAGTGACAAACTTTTAAAAGTTTCGACTATTGCTTTAGCCTAGTGTACTTCCTTTTATCCCTTCTACTTACAAAAAAACAAGTAATGACACAATCACGATTAGCAGGATGTAAATAAAGAAAAATCCTTTATAATAACAGTTTGTAGAGAAAGTTATATGAATATTTTTAATTTTTACCATTTAGCCTCCTTTTAAATATCCGCCCAAGATTCTAGTTCTTAAATTATCAGTCCAAGCAGATATTTCTGTGAAATTCGAAGTGCAATTATGATTTCTATACACCGCGTGTTGCATTAAACCAAATTAGTACAACAAACTAATGTGCCATCTAAGTAAGTATTCACTTTCCGCTAGAATACTGGACTGTTTCAGCATCAGATACATCATATAAGTCTGTGAATTATAGTTATGATTTATGTTTGCTTGTTTTATAAACAAACTAGAAGGGACAAAATGTAAATGGAGTTTTATTTATGGACGCTCTTTAAATGCTAAGGTTCTCAGCTTCCCAATATTAACTGGGCCTGAAAGATCACTTAAGTTTGCTCAAAGGCCTCTCTGTCAGCCTTGAGGATGTTTTATGTGCCGTAAATCTACGACACGGGTCCAATGGCTTCACTTTCCTTCCAAAGAAAGCCATGCTAAGGATTTTTACGCCGAAAAAATCCATCGTCCTCCGCCAAGTTTGAACCCACGACTTTGGGTATATGAAGTTAGCATGGTAACCATTACACCACGGAGGGTGACTATAAGGGACTAGTGAACCATCTGATGTAGTGTAGACTTCTCTTTGAATTCATAAGTACAGTGTTTACAACTAAAACTTCATTTCTTCAGTTGTGCGCTGCCCTGGAAAGGAATGAATCAGCTGGTGTTTGACAACAACAACAACAACGACAGTATTTGTGATACAATTGTCTTATTTGCCTGCTGGCCACACATAAAGCGATAGGATTAAATATGGGGTTTAATGTAGACAGCAGACATGCTATTAAGAACATTGGTGCAAACCGAATCAAAACGGTAATATTCATATTAACTAGATATAAAAATAGAAATAAAGGCATGTATGTCATTACAAACACTACAGCCAAGGCGAAGAGTATTCTTGCGCTTTTCTGCGTTCTTCTCGAAGGGTTTCGAGCGCTTCACTTTGTATACCTGGTAAATATAACGCGCTTCTATTCACTCGCCAGGCCGCTGCAACATAAAACACTGAGATTATTGCTGATGGTATAACACTGTTCACGAGAAGACGGTAAAGAGAGACATCTGTTTGCATATAGTTGGTGACAAAATCCTCCTCCTGTTGGTTTACGAGCAATGTTTCCGCTGTTGCCGAAATAATAGCAATTGTCCACACTCCTGCCAGTATCACCAGAGAGTAAAAGTAATCAGTTTTATCTGTAGATAGTCTAACTCTGAATGTAACCAGACCAACATATCTCTGTACACTGATTGCAGCCACTGAGTAAGAGTTAAGTGCTATTGAAAAACTGCGGCTTATCACAACGAGGTAACAGGGTCCAAATCCTACAGTACTGGGGTCTAAAATTGTCAAGAAGCTCAGCAGGTAGAGTAAATCATTGATGCAGAGATTTATCAACAGTATATTCTCCGGGGTTCACATCTCTGGATGTCTAGTGAACACTATTAACAACATAATATTCAAAACTGTACCAACGCAAGAGAGTGCTATAAGAAACAAAATAAAAACAACAACAATCCAAAGTATGTGTGATGCCATACTTAAGAATTCTTTCACTTGGAGTTCTCTATCGGCGATTGAAGAACATTTTAACAACACTGTGGCTTGAACTAAAATCCTATTAATCTGAAAGTACAGTGCTTGTTTGGATGATCCAGTTTAAACCGTTCGACACGAATATCGATGTGTTCTTCCTGCTGTAACAAAAATAGCAAGGCTAACAATTAAAGGACTATTTCTTTGCATTTTCATGCTTTATCTTTTATATTCACTCAAAGCAATGCGTATAGAAGACAAACAAAGATGGGTTGCTTTATAACAGTGGAAACTATGCTGCAACAATACTGAGAAACGGAGCAAAGCAGCGGAGCAGCGACAACAATGCAGTTTTTAACAAGCACTCAGTGAAATCACAACGATTTCAAAGGAAACTCTGAGGAGCTCATTGAAAATTGAATGCGATAATCTTCCCAATGCAGATCCTGTATCATTTGCTAATTAATGAATAGGGGCATTTTGATGTAACGCGTTCACCGCCTGCACATCTTCATCCCTTGCTGCATAATGGCCAGGCCAAGGATATCAGCCACTTTTTGTCGACCTTCTCTGAAGTCTTTGCCGCAACTTGCGCCCCCCCCTTATTTTTTTTTTTTTTTTTTTGAAATACAGTTCCGGAGTCTGATCGGGATTCCGGCGCTGTATACCCTACTTTTTATTCACCTAATTTGTTTACTTTGATTACTGCATTTCTGTTTTACCTTTTACACTCACATACACAAACATATAACGCCCATGCCCAAGGCGGGACTCGAACCCACGATCCCCTGCGTTGCGAAACACCAAAGCGAACTAAAATCACATGGCGAGCGCGGCCATGGGCACCGGCTTGCCTTGGTAATGCATACTCACCACAATTCTCTTGCAATCCTTCGTGACATTGCCTTGCGTTGCGACATCTAGCGCATTCAATTTTGAACCGCTTCTCTGAGTTGCGAATCGTTGCGATTATTCCATGAATGCTTGCACAAAACTGATTATTTTACCAACCCATACATAGTAAGAAGCGAAGGTTTTGTAAACATTCGATACTGAGATTTCGTGAAAATACAGGTTTGGGGGTCCGAATAAAAACAAAGCATTTTTTTTTTCTTTTTATAAAAAGGTTCGTGTATGCATGTGTGTACATAGGTGTGTGCGCCTGTGAACAGCCTAACTCAAAAACAAAAATTCCTTTAAATACTAAAACTGATGTTAATATTCAGCAACTTTCGAGGATACAACACGAAGTTTTTTTCAAGAAAATCTCCCTACCACAAGCTTTTATTTACATGGAAAGTTTTTCGAAAATGTTCATTTTTTGAAAATGGAGCTAGCAAAATTTGTTAAAGTATCGTATATTTAAAATATTTTAAACTCAAATGAAATGTATTACTTGAATATACTGGGAATAGCGTCCTCTTCTCAATGTATAACTTTTACATCAATGGTAAAGTCTAAGAGGTAGACAACACTTTTCGGCTAAAAAAAATGTGCATCTGGAAACGGTCAAATCCACAACAAAAATGTAAAGTTTATAAATCGTGTGTTTTAACATATCCACATTTTTACTTTCTCTATACGTACTATGTACATAGTACATAAACAAGGTATTGCACATCCAACTAAAAATTCGACTCCAAGATTTCACATGAAATATATGTTTCAGGGTCCCCTGTAACCAAAAAAAAACATTTTCAGAAAAAGGTCCGTGTGTGTGTCCCTGTGGCTATGAACAAGATAATTCATAAACAAAAAGTTGGTAAAATACCAAACTTGGTGTTTAAGTTTAATATCTTCCAGGGATGCGACACGAAGGATTTTGAGAAATATCCCCCACCACAAACTAACCTTTGCATGGAACCTTTTTTTGAACATTTTGATTTTCTTAAAAATGGCTCCAACGATTTTGATTAAAATACCGTATATTTAATACAGTTACCTAATAATTAAATGTATATCTTGAATTTTCTGAGGATAGTCTCTGAAGACTGCTTTATTCTGGATGAATTTTATGTAATATTGTGTAACTACTAAATCGTAAGAGAGGGACAAAAACTTACCACTCAGAAAATGTAGAGCACGTTGAAACACACAATATGTTATATACATTTTTTCGTGGAGTTTGTCGTTTTTGAAATATTCCTTGATTTGTATTGGATTAATTGTTTTTTGACACAAGCCGTGTGTAGGCCAGGAGTTGAATAGGTAGAGTCACTGAAAAATTCAACGCCATAGCTGGGATTTGATCCACGGATCTCCCGATCTCTTTCCGGTTGCTCTGCCACATGCCGGCATAGCATTGAATTTCTCAACTGACTCGCATGTTTCCCGGTAAACCACAAAGTGTTCTCAAATTATTTTGAGATGACAATGGCGACTTACAATATTGCAAGTACTTAAGTCCCAGGATTCATAGTACAGCCAACTGTTATGGTCAATTGGTATTTGATTAATTATTTTTTCACACAAGTCGTGTGCAGGACAGGAGTTGGATAGGTAGAGTCATTGAGGTTATGGTTGTGCTAAAAAAATACAAGTCGTATTGAGCCTTTTCTCTCTTAATGATGCAACTCATTCTATGATTTTCTTTCTGTGATTATTACTTTTTCCCTAAATAACATAAAACATAATGGTATGCGGTAATTAAAATAATATATTTCCAATTAACTTCACCAACCCGTTTAAAAAATAGTTGATAATTCCAATCACATGATTTTCCCTATGTGATATCCAAATAAACCACTCTCATAAAAGATTGTTCTTTTATCTACATCAATCTAATCGAGATAAACATTAGCGGTCTTATTTCTTGCTTCCTTGTAAGCAGAAAGCAAATAAGGAAACACAATACGCTAAAGCGATTTAAATGCCGTCGCTATGCGCTTGATGTTGAAATTCAGTTCAAAATAAACGCGAGACAAAGCAGATGAGAATGTCCTGTTTGAGAAAAGAAATATTTTAACATTGAAGCTAATAACAGGGAATATCTGGGAAATTACTAAATCTAAAAGAAAAATGTATATGGCATAGGTTGTATGCATTAGCGGAAATCTATATTTTTGTGTAGTAGTTTTTGTCTATCTGTTATAGTTAAAAAATCGTTCAGAATGCACAGAACTTCAGAATCTATTTAAAGAAGATTTAAATTTTACTTTTATTTTTTATAACGAAAGTATCTTCAGTATACGACATTTTAATTAAAATCGTTATACACCTTTTAGAGAATTAACATTTTTGAAATTTTCCCACATAAAGGATAATTTGATGAGGGGAATTTACATGAAAATCTTGAGAAGATGCTGAACCTAAATATTAAGTTTGGTATTTAACCACTTTTCTTTTTTGATTTATCGTGTTCAAAGAGCAGAGAACCTCTTTATTGTTTCAGAATTTTTTTCGTGTCTTTCTTTGGAATTTTTATCGTATGCTCCAAAATTTAAATTCAACAAATATTGGATTATATAAATCTATATTTTTAGTTATAAATTAATACATATTTTGGGAAAAGATACAGTTATACATAAGTTTAATAATGGATTACCATACATTTTATTTATTATGGTGTGTTATGGTAATATAATTACAATCCATTTTAAATTAATAATAATTTTAAAATTTATTTTGTTTGATGCGCAGACTTTTTTCTAAAATTTATTTTTTTTTGTTACAGGAGACCCTAAAACTTGTATTTCCCGTGAAACCTCGTTATTGAATTCTTCGAATATGTAATACCCTTCTCTATCTTCTGTGCACGAAGTACCGAAAGGAAAAATAATCAGATTTGTTAACATATTAAAAGAATATCATTATTTTTCACATTTATTAAGAAGACCAATCAATAAGACATAAATATTATATATTCATATATTTATTTCCTGCAGTTTTCTGTTTTAAATATAACAGGTGTATACATTTAAAAGTGTTTTGAGAAAAGTACACTGGTATTGTAAAAAAATGGGAAGTTTCAGGAAAATCAGAACAAAGGAGAAAATGCATTAGACTCGGTTTGGCACCACTTTTTCTAAATTAGCAATTTAAAGAAAAAATATATCATTTTAAAACTGAAGATTCATTTTGTTATCATATAGAAAAGGTAAAACATTATTTTTTAAACTTATAATCCTCCCGGTAGGGTTTAGGGGGGGTTTAAAAACATATAACGGCTCTTTGGCATGCCTATGAATGCCCAAGAGCCGTGATATGTTTCTAAACCCCCCCCCTAAAAGTGCGAACATTTATTTACAAACTGTTATACATTTCAACATTTACCTTAAGAAATACAGAAAACATATCAATGTTTTATGAAAAAGAAATCAAAAAGCATCTACGTTAATAATACGATATAAGTAGATTCTGTATTTCTTGCTCTTACATGATTACTTTTAACTTTTGTTTCACTTATGGCAATTTTCACAATAGGCAGTTCGGTATTTTATTCCACTCAATAATTCGATACAAAGATTTTATCACAATTAAATATTTTGAGGACCCCTGAATTCAAGAAAGCATTATCAGAAAAATGCCAGTGTGTGGACAACATTACTCAAAAACGAAAAGTCGGTAAAATACAAAAATTGGTATTTAAGTTTAATGTTTTCCAAGGATACGACACTTGGAAAGGAAATCCCTCCATTCTAACCTACCCTTCACATGGAACACTATTCAAAATTTTCAATTTTCTAAAAAATGTATAGTAAAGAATATGATAAAAATGCCGTATGTTAAGGATATTTGTGTTACAAATAAAGTAGATACCCAACCTTAACTACTTGGAAACAGCCTCGGCAGTTCTCTTCATTCTGAAAAACTTTTACACACCGTAAGAAATAGACAAAAACATTACTATACAAAAATGTAGATAGCATTAAAATAGGTACTCAATTTGTATTATATACCTACAATTTTTGTAGAGATAACTGTTTTAGAGCTTTTCCCTATTATTGTTTTCAGTTTTAAAATATTTATTTTTTGCTCGAAAGGGAAGCAATCATCCGTTTCATCTCTCTTTTGTTTTACTCCCAGTCATGGAAAGAGAACCAGATTTCAATATCAGTCACCTAGACACAGCTATTTAAAAGATTGCCTGTGACTTTATCCTGGTGCAATGCCTTATTTACTTCTACTTGTAAGGAACTAAGTAATGAGATCATTTATGGTAATGTTTAACTTGATTAGCATTGTGTCGATAAAATAATGACTTTCTCTAGCTGCTCTACAAACAAACTTATTCTTTCTACATAATGCTAAACATTAGCAGAATGTTCTTATTATTTATTTCCTTATAACTAGAAGCTAACTGAGGGAATGAAATAGGTTAAATTAATAGTCAAATGTTTTCAAAATTGTCCTTATGCGATTGTTATTGAAAATCACTTCTTTGCTTCGCCAGGAGTAGAATATAAGAAAAACGGACACTTACTGTCTGAAAAAAGTATAAATATTTTAAAATTGAAACCAATAGCAAGGAATATCTTGGAAACGGTCAACTCTACAATAAAAATGCATGTAACACAAATGGTGTATTTTAACCAAATCTACATTTTTGGTGTAGTAAATATTTAGCTATCTCTTACCTTTTTACCGTTAGGAAAATTCTGAAAAATGAATCAGAATAATGTGCTCCTTAGAGGTTATTTTAAGAAAATTCAGGAAATACATTTTATTTGTAATTAAATAACTTGGATACAGTATTTTAACTAAAACCGTTAGAGCCACTTTAGAGAAAATCAAATTGTTACACGTAAAAGGTAGTTTTTGTTGGAGGAATTTTCTTGAAAATATTCGCGTCACATCATTAGAAAATACCAAACTTAAATACCAAATTTGGTATTTAGAGGTCTTATAGTTTTTTCAGAAATGCTGTTCACACATACACACACGGAGCTTTTTCTAAAAATGCTTTTTTGGACTCAGCGAACACACAAAACATATATTTCCGTTGAAATCTCGGTATTGAATTGTTGGGTGCATTGCAATAAATACCTTTTCTATACTACTATACTATGTTTATAGTACGTGTAGAGAAAGTAAAAAGGAATGAAACGAAAGGTGACCCTGTTTCAGAAAAGTTATGTGGGTTAAAACTGAAAACAGTAAAAAGAATATTTTCTAAAGATCAACTCTATATGAAAATTGAATGAGTATGCCATAAAGTATGTATTTTAATGAATCTACATTTTCTGTGTAGTAAGTTTTTGTCTTGATTGTTTTTTTTTTTTTTTTTAGTTTTATCAGTTTATTGTTAAAAAGCTAATTCTTCTATCTACCATTATGATTTAGAAAGAAAACATCAGCAGAAATAGTCTTTATTGGTTGCTTGCTTTGTAGGCAGAATGAATATATGAGGGAACACACTAGGACTAGGCTAAAGCGATATTCAAATCTTTTAAAAGCTGTTGCTCTGTGACTGATTTTCATTGCTTTTTGGCATGGTCAAAATTTGGCAATTTCCCGTATGAGAAAAGTTGAAGTATTTTAAAACTGAAAGTAATAAAAGACCAGATATGGCCAACTCCACGAAACAAGCATATGACATGACTTTTGTGTTTTAAGGGATATACTTTTTTTTATAAAAAGTTTTTGTCTATTTCTTAGGTTTACCAGTTATGCAAACTTCAGCTAAATTCATCCAGAATAAAAAGGTCTTCAGTGGCTATTCCAAGAAATCTCAAGATATTGTTTTTATTTGTCATGTAAATATCATTAATAAATGGTATTTTAATCAAAATCATTATAGCCATTTTTTGGCATAATCAAAATTTTCGATTTTTTCCCTTTAAGGGGGCATATTTTTCTCCACATCTTCGTGTCGCATTATACTAAACTTAAATACCAAGTTTGGTTTTTCGTTTTGGAGTTATCGTGTTCACAGACACGCGGAACATAAACAAACAAACCTTTTTCTAAAACTCTGATGTGTTCCATTAGCATGACTTTCTTGACATCTAGGCAAAAATTATGGTTAAAAAGCTTCCATCTTCCATCAACTTCATGCTAATCGAAATAAAAATTAGCATAAATTATCTTATTTGTTTGTTTTCTTGTAAGTAGAAGGGAAATGATGGAATACACTAGCCTTAAGCAATAGTCAAATCTTTTAAAATCTGTTTGGCATGTGGTTGAAATCCGTTTTTATGCATTGCCAGGAGTTGGCAAAATCACGTATGTGAAAAGCTTAAGTATTAAAACTGACACAAATAATAAGGATTGTCTCAAAAATCACCTACTCTATGAACTCTCTCTCACCCTCCCTCTCTCTCTCTCTCTCTCTCTCTCTCTCTCTCTCTCTCTTCAAAGGCAATTAAAAGCAAATTCAAAATAAACATTTTTGTCATGTAAATATCTTTAATATGCAGTATTTTTATTACAATTGTTAGAGCCATTTTTGAGGAAATTAATATTTCGAAATTTTTTCAATGTAAAGGTTAGTTTAAGGTGGACAAATTTTTCTCAAAATCTTCGTGTCGCATAGTTGGAAAATATTAAACTTAAATACCATGTGTGGTATTTTTCCGTCTTTTTGTTTTTGAGTTATCGAGTACACAGTTATACGAGCACATGGACACACGGGCATACATGCACACGGACCTTTTTCTTAAAACTTTTTTGGACATAGGGACCTCAAAACGTGTATTTAAGTTGAAATATCTGTATCGAATTTTTGGATGAGATGCAATACCCTCTCTGCATTTCCCCATGGACAAAATGAATGTATGGAACGGCAAATTTGTCTTTCCTACACGGCACAGCACCTTGTGTACACCATCCGCACCACAGTTGTGTAGTGGCAGCAACAAGTTGTTACAGGTTCCAAATCTTAACAGTCACAATTAAATATGTAACTTAAGCTTCTTCAACAACAAAATATCAATATTAACTAAACATATTAACGATAGAAAACAAGATACAGTTTGTATTGTACGGCATTACTAAACCTGCCACTTTCAATGTATGTTCACTCTAGCGCTGAAGCAAAACGTAGGTTATTCCTCCGGTGAGGATGGTAGGTTCCCTTCTCGCGTGTAGCAATCTCCCCCCCCTCATTTCTTTCAGAGATATTAAATCAACGAATCAACACATAGCGGCAATTTATTTTAGACACGTGTAGACGTACGTTTTTCTGTCCATTATTCTGATTATTTTTAATTTGCACAGGTTTAGTATAGGAAAGATATTTGCCTTAGCAGCCAAGACTTAACAGATCGGAAAACACAAATAGGAGGGTAAGAATTTGTTATTGTATCTGCCAAGGCCAGTTCTTTTGTTAATCCAGAAAATAAAAACGCTTTTTTAAGATCAAGGTTTGGTACATTAAAGGTCTAAGTAACAGGGAGTTTCAGGTGTTTTCCCTAAAAGTTCCGAGTTCGGGACTCTTCAATTATGAAGAAAGGTCACGTGGGTAAAATACAATGAAATACCAGAACTAACCACGAGATAACTCTATTTTCGCACTACTTAGTAACCAATCAGAGATGAGCACGAAGCTGGGATATTTTGGGCATAAAAGTGGCGAGCATAGGAGAAAAGGCGCTGTATGTACGTTCTATTTTAAATAGAAATGGCGTGTTACTATGGACGCTCTTTAACCACTGTGGTCCTCAGCGTCCCATTCTAAATTGGGCGTGAAAGACCGCTTAATTTTGCTCAGAGGCCTCTCTATCACGCTTGAGGTTCTTTTACGTACCGTAAATCTGCGACACGGGGCCAGCGGCTTTACTTCCCTTCCGAAGGAAGCCATGCTAAGGATTGTTACACCCAAAAAAAGCCATCCGCCGGGTTTGAAACCGCGACCTTAGGCATATGAAGTTAGCATAGTGACCATTACACCATGGAGGGCGATTGCGTTCTGTTTTTTACTGTCCGTTCTCTGTTATGTGAAGTTCGTCATAAATAAATCTTAAGCGAAGAAGTACACTTACCGCGTTAGTTTGAGTCTGATATGCAAGTTTTATATCGCGTAACAGTGAAGTAAGCGATTTATGTGGATACTCTAAAGGTGCTAATAACTATTAACGACCGTGGCAATAAGAAACCTTGTGTGCATAAGAAGTAGCACCAGTTATAACCGTATTTTACTAAATGTACAAAAACTATGTCGGGGGTCGCTCGACGGATTAGTGCCTCACTAATATAAATATGTAAAACCAGGTTCAGTTATTTAATTCAGAACCTCTTAGATATAGCTACTATAATACCTAGATATAGCTATAGACTATGAACTACTTCACACACTTTTAATAGCTCCAAAGTCTTCTAGAACTACAATATATTTAGTCTACATCGAAATGTGAGAGACATCAACCAGTAACAGAGCATTATGTCGGTTTTTTTTTTTTTTTTTTTTTTTTTGTGAATAAATCATCACATGATAAATATTATGCCTGAGCATGGGAAAAGGGAATTGTGGCGATGATAATGCTATATATACATGTATTCTTATTTTAGACGCAAAACAAAGCATCTGCGCGAAAGGATTAAAAGCAAATTAAGTTTTGCTCAAGAAATACTATCGGCACATATAAATGAAATATACAAAACCAATTGCTTATGCTTTATGCTTTTCTCTACACTTACTACGTACATAGTATTGAGAAGAAGTATTATTGTATTCCACCCAAAAATTCGATAGGAGATTTCACCGGAAATATACATTTTGAGGTCCCCCGAGTCCGAATAAAAAGCCTGTGTGTGCGCGCGCACGTCTGTCTGTGTACATCATAGCTCAAAACATAAAATATATGACTGAAAATGGCTCATAATACCAGCAGAATATGGAAATAGTATTTTTTTGTAAATAAGTTGTCTATGATTTCTCTGGTTTATATATTTAAACTCATTGTGCATGATTAGATTTATTTTGCAATTCAGAATTTACAAGAAAAACTGTTAAGTGTTGAAAACTATTGACAACATTGGACAAGGTATGATAACATTTGATAAGAATTTACAATGTCATAAATGTGGAATTTAAACCTAGCAGTTCTACCAAACTGAACCCCTTCATAACATTTGGATAATAATTTATCACGTGCAAAGCAATTTACTTTTAGCGTCATGGTATAACAATTTGTAATTAAATATTATTATTTACCTGATTACAAAACAGTGTCACCCATTACATCAGATTAGTAATGCGGCGGAAATAACACCAATATTAGGCTGATTAATCTATATAAAATTGCATTATTGTATACTCTGGAAATTTGGCTAGTAATTCCTTTAGGTGCCGTGTATTCTTCATTTTGTTGAGGTGATGCATGGAACACTAAAACCGTTAGTTTACGTTCGTAAAACTAAAACCTTATCAGCTCACATATCTTTGCCCTGATAGCCATTTTTTTTCATCCATGTTGCAGATTTCGTTACGCACTTTTAAATTCTCGCTTTTCATTGACCAAAGCCATAAAATTATTGTCATACACTTGGCCCTTTAGAGGAACCCCTTATTTTTTTTTTTCAAGACTTTTAAAGACTTCAAAAATATAAGAAGCAAGAAAAATTGTGAAGTTGTGAACACGGTTGAAAAGATTTATAAGACATTGAATTTGACAAAAATAGATCATGTACAATGAGCTTAGAAACTTAAATTAGAACGTTGACCATTCTGAAATGCTGCTTTAGCAAACTTTGGTTTTTAGTAACGTTTCGTTTTCTACGTTCTCTATATTAGATTTTTCTGCGAAGTGGCGTCATAATTCATAGTAGGAAAGACAGATGTAGTATCAGTTTTTAAAAATATATTTAAAGATAAAAGCTGTGCCTACGATGACTAAATGATGTCTACGACTTTGGTGACTATGATAGAAAACAATTATCTATACGACGGAATAACATTTAAATTTTCACATTTACTTTATCTGGCAAGCATGTACAATGTATATAGAAGACAGAGGCGGTATTATATTCCACCCAAAAATTTCATACCGTGAGTTCACCGGAAATACATGCTTTGAGACCCCATGAATCGAAAATAGAACCTTTTTAGAAATATGTCCGTAGTGTGTGTGTGTGTGTGTGTGTGTGCGCGCGCGCGCGCGCATGCACGCCCAACTGTGAACAGAATAACTCAGAAACAAAAATTCAGTTTAATACCAAAATTGGTATTTACTTTAAGCATCTTACAAAGATATGACACAAATATTTTCAGAAAAATCTCCCCATCTACGTGGAAGATTTTTCAAAATTTTCGATTTACTAAAAATGGCCCTAACGATTTTAATTAAAATGCTGCATCTTTAAGATGTTTACATGTTAAATAAAATGAATACATTCAATATCTTTGGAATAAGCTCACAACTCCTCTTAATTTGAACGGCTTTTGCTTAACTGGTAAACTGTATGAGAGAGACAAGAGTTGACTACACAAAAATATATAGCTCCGTTTAAATACAATTTATGTCATATTCCGTATTTGTAGAGTTATTCCCTGCTATTGGCTTCAGTTTTAAAATATTTAACTTTTCTTAAACATGAAGCAATCATTCTTTTCATATCTGTTTTGTTTTACTTCTAGATTTGGAAGGAGAACCAAATTTTAATGATAATCGCATAGCGACAGTTTTTGAAATATCTGTCGTTTGTTTACAGAGAAGGTATAGAAAGTCATGTGAATTGAATAAATCATATTTATTTACTTTCCTTAACACGTGTGTAAAATACTCATAGTAGATAAATAATGTGCTATATTCCACTCAGAAGCCTGATAGCGAGATTTTCGGAAAATTATATATTTAGGAGTCCGTGAATAAAAAATACATGTTTAGAAAAAGGTCAGTCTCTGTGTGTGTGTGTGTGTGTGTGTGTGTGTAGCATAGCTCAAAAACAAAAGTCAGTCTTGGTAGCTCAGTTAGTTATGCGCTGGCTTTGTGAACACAAGAACACAGGTTCAAACCCGGGAGTTTTTAACTATGCTTAAATGTGACAACCACATGTCAGGAGATTTACTGGTTTTACTGGCATGTTAATGAGCTCCTGCAGGACGAAGTTCTGGCACACCGGTGGCTCTGGTATCATTGACGGAGTCGTTAACAAGAAAAACAGTTTAAATAATTTAATATATAAAGCGAAAGGTTTGGCAAATACCAAACTTGGTATATAGGTTTAGTATCATTGAAGCATACGACTCAAAGATTTTCAGGCAAATCAACCCACTCGCAACCACTCCTTACATGAAACATTTTTCGAAACTTTAAATTTTTTCAAAAAGGCTCCAACATTGTAATTAAAACACCATATGTTTAAGATACTTTCATGACAAACGAAATGTATCCTTTAATTTTATTTGGAAAGGCCCTGAAGACCTCTTCATTCTGGATGACTTTTCTATAAATTTTAAGCCATAAGAGATAAACAAAATTTTACTGTATAAAGAATATAGGTCTAGTTAAAATATAATTTATGACATACATTTTTTGTGTAGTTGGCGGTTTCTGAGATATTCCTTTTTATTAATTTGAATTTTAAACTATTGAAACACTAGTCAAATGGAAAGCCAACATTCATTTCATATTGCTTTTGCTTTACTCCTGTGAATCAAAAGGGGAACACATTTCAAATGCTTCACAGAGCTATGATCTTTTAAAAGAAGTAAGCATAGCTTAGCCTAGTGTACTCTCTTTTACTTTCTCTAGCCCTGTATGTACAATGTACATAGGGATAGAGAAGTATTATATTCCACCCAAAAATTCGGTTTCGAGTATTCGCCGGAAATACATGTTTTAGAGCCCCCTGAATCCAAAAAAAAAAAAAAAAAAGGATTTTCAGAAACAGATCCATGTGTGTGTGTGTGTGTGTGTGTGTGTGTGTGTGGAACTGTGGACATCATAGCTCAAAAACGAAAAGACGCTTAAATACCAAACTTGGTATTTAAGTTTGGTCTCTTCCGAATATGCGACACGAAGATTTTCAATAAAATCGACCAACCTCTAACGACCCTTTAAAAAAATGCAAAAACTTTTCTTAAAATGTCTGTAACGATTTTGATTAAAATCCCACATATTAAAGACATTTCTATCGCAAATAAAATGTATATCTTGACTTTTATGGGAATAGCTTCTAAAGACCTATTTGTTCTGGATGAATTTTGCTTAATTTGGCTTAACTAGTAAACCGTAAGAAATAGAAAAAACATACAGTAAAAAATATAGATCTTGGTAAAATACACAAGTTATGGCATTTACATTTTCTTCGTGGAGCTTACCGTTTTCGAGGTATTCCTTGTTTTTATTTTCATTTGTGAAGTACTTTTTTCAGACGGAAGTGTCCGTTTTTCTTTTGTTCTACTCCTGGCCAAGCAAAGAAGCGATTTGCAATGACAATCGCATAACGACAACCTTTTAAATCATTTAACTATCACTTTAGCCTAGTGCATTCTCTTAGTTTCGTTCTACTTATAAGGAACTAAGTAATAAAATTCTGCTAATGTTAATCTCGATTAGCGTGGTGTTGAAAGAAGAATTATCTTTCGTAATAAGTCTGTAGAGTAGCTAGAGAGTCATGTGAGTGTAACACATAAGATTTTTTTGCCTTCTACTTACAAGGAAAAGAGCAAGGAAAATTTTCTGCTAATGTTTATCACAATTAGTATGGTGTAGATAAAAGCATAGTCTTTCACAGCAATAGAGGAAGTCATGTGAATGCAATTCATCATTTATTTTTATTTTTAATTTTAGCCATTTAATCTCCTTTAAAATATCTGCCCATGATTCTGGTGCTTATATCACCGTACCTATATTTCTGTGAATTTCGAAATGCAGTCATGATTTATATTTTTGGGTTTCTATAAACGGGGTATTGCATTTAACCAAGTTATAAGGAAGTAGTATATCATGTGATTAAGTATTCACAGTGCTCACACAACATAGCATATAAGTCTGTAAATTCTTAAACGTAGCTGGGATCCATGTTTGTTTTTGATAAAATGCGTTTCGTAAAAACAGAATTATAAGGGACTAGTGAGCCATCTAATGTGTTTATACACTTTCCTCTGAATTCATAAGTACAGTGCTTACAAGAACTAAAACTTCATTTCTTCAGTTGTGGCACCCCGGTCATGCGCTGCCCTGGAAAGGGATGAATCAGCTGGTGTTTGACAACAACAGCAACAACAGTATTTGTGATACAATTGTCTTATTTGTCTGCTGGCCACACATAAAGCAATGGGATTAAATATGGGGTTCAATGTGGACAGCAGACATGCTATAAAGAACATTGGTGCAAGTCGAACAAAAAGGTTAATATTCATATTAACTAGATATAAAAATAGAAATAAAGGCATGTATGTCATTACAAACACTACAGCCAAGGCGAAGAGTATTCTTGCACTTTTCTTGCGTTGTTCTCGAAGGTTTTCGAGCGCTTCACTTTGTACACCTGGTAAATATAACGCGCTTCTATTCACTCGCCAGGCCGCTGCAACATAAAACACTGAGATTATTGCGGAGGGTATAACACTGTTCATGAAAAGACGGTAAAGAGAAACATCTGTTTCCATATATTTGGCGAGGAAATTACCCTTGTGTTGGTTTACGAGAAATGTTTCCGCTGTTGCCGAAATAATAGCAACTGTCCACACTCCTGCCAGTATCACCAGAGAGTAAAAGTAATCAGTTTTATCTGAAGGCAGTCTCACTCTGAATGTAACCAGACCAACATATCTCTGTACACTGATTGCAGCCACTGAGTAAGTGTTCAGTGCTATTGAAAAACTGCGGCTTATCACAACTAGGTAATACATTTCCAAATCTGTGGCAAAGAGATCTAAAATTGTCAAGAAACTCAGCAGGTAGAGTAAATCGCTGATGCAGAGATTTATCAACAGTATATTCTCCGGGGTTCGCATCTCTGGATGTCTAGCGAACACTATTAACAACACAATATTCAAAACTGCAGCAACGCAGCACAGTATTATAAGAAGCAAAATAAAAACACCAACAATCCATTGTATGGATAACATACTTAAGACTACTTTCACTTAAAGTACTTTAGCAGTACTTGAAGAACATTTAGAACAGCAGTGTGACTCAAACTAAAATCCTATTTATCTGTTATCTCTCGTTTTGAATAATCTAGTTTACTCCGTCTTACTTTACTTCGACTCGATATGACGTAGTCTTCTTGCTGCAACAAAAAAAAAGGGGATAACAATCAAAATACTTTCTCTTTCCATCACATGTTTTATCCTTTATGTTTACTCAAAACAACACATATAGAAGACATACACAAATGGGTTGACTTTTTACAGTGGCAGCTATGCTGCAACAATGCTATGTAACAGAGCCAGGCAATGTAGTGATAATTTAATTGCCGTGTGTAGGACAGGAGTTATATAGGTAGAGTCAGGCTGAAAATTCAATGGCATAGCTGGGAATTGAACTACGATTTTCCCGGCCTCCTGCTGGTTGCTCTAACCGCTGAGCACCATGGTAACATGCCGACACGGCATTAAATTCCTTAACTGACTGGCATGTTTCCCGGTAAACCACAAGTCAAATTATTTTCTTATGCCATCGCTATGACGACTTACAATGTAGTAAGTAATTTAAGCTCCGAGCTCATAGTTTAGCCAAATGTTAGGTCAATTAATGTTACATTTTTGTGGGAAATCTGTAGTTCTGATTCCGGTTATGCAATTACATTGTTCAGTCTGACACTACCTATCCAGCAGGGCAATATAATTTATACCACAGGATAGTTACATACCCACCCTTCATAAGAGCAATAAAACACGCACACTATCTCCCTATCTCTCTATATAAACATATATACCGGATGTTTGCAAACGACACCAAACGCAGATAGCAGTGATTAGCTTACACTTCTACTTGTCCAAAACTTGGTGTCGCTAATTTCAATCTCTTCTATTTAAAGTTTTATGTGCGTTTAAGAATAGCACACTTGGGATTAGGCAGCGAAGGAACAACGGGTGTAAACAACCTCAGAACATATTATACGAAACACTTAAAAAACCACATGCTACGTTTTCCATTACTAAGATGACATGTGCCGCGCCGGCGTGTCTATCAAAACACGCCTACACCATGCGATTGGGACCTTCGCTACCAAACTGCATCTCTCTTGGAGTGGGCTGGGCACGTGCCATTTGATTATGTATGACTGCCTAATGCATGGTAATTTCATTGCAGTTTTTGTATGTGCCAAATTTAGAGCTGAAAAATATATTCACGTATCACGTTCGGTATGGCTAACAAGGTCCATATCTTCGTTGGGTGCCGTTTTGAAACACCCTGTATATACCCTTTCATGCCCGTGACCAACGAATACAACTATAATGCTGTTTTACACAAGAGCACAGCACAATCACAATTACTTCAAAGCAAGTTCTAAGGATCTGGTTGAAAGCTGAATGCGCTAGAGGTCCAAAAACACATCCTGCAACATTAGTCAAATAATGAATTTTGGCGTCTCGATCTGACGCATTCACCGACTGCACATCTTCCTCCCTTACTGCAGAATGCCCAGGCCGAGACATGTCTGCCAGTTTTTGTCTACATTCACTTAAGGCTTTGCCACACCTTGTCGTTAAAGGCAAGTTAATGCATACTACTGCAAGCCTCTGGCAATCCTTAGTGTCTTGCATTACGACCGCTAGCGCATTCAGCTTTTAACCATTTCTCTGATCTTGCTGAGAATTGTTGCGATTATTCCATGAACGCCTCTTTAAAACTGAGTTTTTTCCCCCATCCATACATTGCACGAAGAGAAGGTGTTGCATCCTCTACAAAATTCGAGATTTCGTGAAAATACATTTTTTGGCGTCCGAATAAAAACAAAGCATTTTTTTTTAGAAAATGTCCATGTGTGCGTATGTGTGCGTGCGCGTTTGTGAACAGCGCAACTCAAAATCGAAAAGTCCGTTAAATACCAAACGTGACGTTTATGTTCAGCATCTTCCAGGATACATCTTCAGGAAAATCTCTCCACCACAAACTACCATTTACATTGAAAATTTTTCGAAAACATTTATTTTTTGTAAATGGCCATTGCAGTGTTTATTAAAATGTCGTATATTTAAGATAGTTTAATCGTAAATGAAATGTATATCTTGAATTTTCTAGGAATTGCCTCTGAAGTGCCCTTCATAATGGATCATTTTAATATAAGTGGTAATTCGTAAAAGCTAGAAACAAAATATACATCTGGGAACAGTTTATTCCACAACAAAGACTTAAAGAACATAAATCGTGTTTTTAAACGATATCTACATTTTTATGTGTAGTTTTATGTATCTCTTACGGTTTACCAGTTATGCAAAAGTTATACACAATGAAGAGTATCTAAGAAGCTACTTCCGGAAAGTTCAAGATATTCATATTTTTTGTCATGTAATAGCTTTAATATAATGTATTTTAATCAATTCATTAAAGGAATTTTTGAAAAATCAATATTTTCGAAAAATGCTCCATCTAAAATGTAGTTTGTGTGGGGGGGTTTCTTGGAAATCATGTGTAGCATCCTTGTGTTTGGTATTTAACCATATTTTCTTTTTAAGTTATCGTGTTCACAACCCAGAGAAATATTCAGCTTTATTGTTTCATAAGTCTCATTCTTTTTTAATTTTTATCATAGAATACCAGCTGCAATACAAAATTTGATTTCCATTAAAAACATTGGATTATATAAATCTATAATTTTTACACATAAATTATTAAAAATATAATTTCAAAGATATAGTTAAACCTAAGCTGAATAATGGATTACAATACAGTTAATTTTTAATTGTGGAATTTTATTCCAAAATAATATTAGAGGGTGGGTTTAATGTTAAACTTATAATGATTTTTGCACACACAGACGTCTTTCTAACAATACCTTTTTTGTTACAGGGACCTTAATATTTGTACTTCCAGTGACTCCTGGACATTGCATTTTTGAATGCTATGTAATATTTTCTCTACTATGCACGAGGTAGTGAGAGTAAAAATATTGTATTTTAAATATAAAAATCCTGATGTGTTCCATTCACATCGCTTTCCCTATATCTCTACTACGAATTGTTCTATTTACTTCGTAGAAATGGTCTTATTACTTGCTTCCTTGTTAGTAGAAACGAAGTAAGGGGGTACCATAGATTAAAGAGATAGACAAAAGCTGACTGAAGTTGTTTGTATGGACAGGAGTGTACAAATTTCTCTATAAGTAAAGTACAAGTTTTTCAAAGCTGAAACCAAAAACAAGGAATGTCTCAAAAACGATCAACTCCACGAAAATAATGCATATAACTTAAATTGTGTGCTTTAACACACTGTGATAAGTGATAAGCTTTTGTCCATCTCCTAAGGTTTAGCAGTTATGCAAAATTCCGTAAAATTAATCGAGAATAAATTAGCCTTCAGAGAAAATTCAATATATATATATATTATTTGTCAGGTAAATATCTTTAATATAAGATACTCTAATCAAAAGCTTTATAACCATTTCTTGAAAGTGAAAATTTTCGAAAAAAGTTCCAGGTAAAGGGTAGTTTGGGGTGGGGGATTTTTCTCAAAATCTTCGTGTGGCAATCATGGAAGTTGCTAAAATTAAAAATATATTTCCGGTGAAATCTCGGAATCGAATTTTTGGGTGTAGTGCAGTCTTCTCTACACACTATGCACATAGTACATATAGAGAAAGTAAAAGGTTTATCATTTTTATAATATTTTGCACATGTATTAAAAAGTCTATACCAAATGTGGCTATGTATAAAGACATAAATATCTAGTATTCCAGACATAGTTATTTAAATTAGCAATTTAAGGATAAAATCTTGCAATTAGACATCATTTTGAAGCTCAAGATTTCAATTTTGAAAAGGAAAAATCACATTTTTTTAAACATCTCCAGGGACGCTTAAATGCTATAAATGCCAGAAAGTAGTGATTTGTTCCTAAAATTCTAAATAATATGTGACAATTTATTTACAAACTGTTGAGTAATATGATAATTCTATATGTTTTAAAATTCACCTAAAGAAAAGCAAAAAAACGTTTTAATCTTTTCATGAAAAACTTAATCAGGGGTATCTAAGTTAATCATACGATTTAAATAAATATTGTATCTCTTACTCGTTTAACGGTTACTTTTTACTTTGTGCATCATCTGTGGCAAAGTTCAAAATAAACAGTACGGTGTTTAATCCACTCCGATATTCAATACCATGCTTTTATCGGAAGTAAATGTTTTGAAGACCCCTGATCGAAGAAAGTATTTTCAGAAAAAGGTCAGTGTGTGTGGACAGTATAACTCAAAAACAAAAAGTTACTTAAATACAAAAATTAGTATACAATAATTTTACATCAGGAATTTTAGGAAAATCTCTCCACTCTAATATACCCCACGCGTGAAAATTTATTTGAAGCTTTCGACCTCCTAAAAGGAGCTATAACAATGTTGATTAAAATCTCGTGTATTAAACATATTTATATGACAATTGCAATGAATATCCTTAATTTCTGGAAATAAACCTGAAGTTCACTTCATTCTGAAAGATTTTTGCATACATTTTTTGTAGAGATAACTGATTTAGAGATAATGGATGATTTCACAGGATAGCAACCGAGATAAATATCCCGTGAAATCAGCTGTTATAATCAGTACCCAGAAAACTTCAAATTTTGTTCAAACCCAGCCGAGGATGATGGATTTTTTTCGGGCGTAAAAATCCTTAGCATGACTTCCTTCGGAAGGGAAGTAAAACCGTGGGCCCTGTGTCGTAGATTTACGGCACGTAAAAAAACCTCAAGTCCGATAGAGAGGCCTCTAAGAGAGGCCTCTTGCCTCGGTATTTCACGCCCAATATAGAATGGGACGTCGAGAACCACAGCAGTAAAAGAACGTCCATAAATAAAACGCAATTTAATTTAATTTGTAAACATCAGCAAGAATTATCTTAATTATTTGCTTCTTTATAAGTAGAAGGTAAAAAAAGGAATACACTGAGTTAAAACGATAGTCAAATCTTTTGAAAGCTAGTTGCCATATGGTTGAAATCCATTTCTATGCATGGACATGAGTTTACAAATTTCCGTGTGAGAAAAGTTTTAAGTATTTTAAATCTGACACAAATATCAAGCAACATCTCAGAAATAGTCAACTTCATGAAAAAAAGTATATGATATAATTTGTGTATTTTAACAAGATCTATATGTTTTGAGTAGGAAGTGTCTATCTCTTACGATTTATCAGTTAGCTACATATATTTCAGCAAAATTCATAGAATAAAGAAGTCTCTAGACTTTAATAGCAGAAAACTCACAAAGTGTACTTTAATTCCCTTGTAAATAACTTTAATATATGATATTTTAATTAAAATCTTTAGAGTAATTTTTGACAAAATCAAAATATACAATTTTTTTTTCATGTAAAAGGTAAGTTTTGGTCTATCCCTTACGGTTTACCCGCTATACAAAAGATATACAAAAATAATCCAGAATTAAGAGGTCTTCAGAGGCTATTCCCAGGAGATTTAAGATATACATTTCGTTTAACATGAAGGCATCATAAACATATGAAGGTTTGATCAAAATCTTTAGAACCATTTCTGAGAACATAAAAAAATTCGAAGAAAATTCCATGTAAAGGGCATTTGAGGTAGCAGGATTTTCTTGAAAATCTTCGAGTCTTGGAAGATATTGAAATTAAATACCAAGTTTGGTATTTAACTGACTTTTAATTTTTTAATTATGCTGCCCATAGACACACGCACGCACACAGATAGACATGCACATTGACATGTTTTCTAAAAACGTTATTTTTAGATTAAGGGAGCCCAAAATTTGTATTTCCGGTGAAATCTCGGTATCGAGTTTTTGGGTGGACTAAAACACCTTCTTTATCCAATTTGCACATTAAACATATGGGCTAGAGAAAATACAAATAGGGGCTTGTAGAATAGATAGGGAAAGCTATGTGATGGAATATCAGATTTTTTGGAGATTTAGAACTAATATATTACTTGTACGCAATTGGTAGATGGTGAGCATATTAAGCGTATATTTCATATTTTAGTAAAATGGCTCTCCCAGGAGTCCCCGACCTGACGTATAACTTTTGTTTGAAACAACAACAATGGTAAAAAGTAACAACGTCACAAAAACACGTTTAAAGTTTGACGGTTTTACATTGTTTAGCATTTGTTTGGCAGCCATCATGAATGAATACTCTCAGCAAATTTGTAAACATGGATAAAACTGGTCATCGTTACGTGATGCAATACTTTCATTTGAAAGGTCTTAGTCAAATTAATATTAAAGCTGAGTTAGATTCCTTTTTTGGGGTAGTCTGCTCCTTCGTTTAAAACAGTGAAATATTGAATGGCAGAATTTAAGCGCGGCCGTACGAGCTGCTAAGATGAATATTGCAGTGGTCGACCAAATGAGGTTACCAGTCCAGAAATTGTAAAGAAAATCCACAAAATGGTGTTAAATAACCGTCGCCAGAAAGTGCGCGAAATAGCTGACATTTAAAAAATATCCGTACTTCGCTTACGGACTGAAAATTTGGATTTGAGGAAGTTTGCTCACAACAAAACAAAAACAATGGATGAAACCTGGGTCCATCACTTCACAGCTAAGACGAGGGAACAATCAATACAGTGGATTGGAAGGGGAGAATCTGCTTCAAAGTGGCGGAGGCAGTTCTGTCAGTTTTCTGGGACGCATGCGAGATAATTTTCTTTGATTATCTCAAAAAAGGAAAAGTAATCAATATAAAATTTTATTCGAACTTGTTACAGCGTTTGAGTGATGAAATCGAGGAAAAGCATTTAGCGACAAAGAAAGTTTTGTTTCATAAAGACAATTCACATTTCAGAGGTAATTACTGCCATGACCAAAATCATTGAGTTAAAGTTCGAATTGTTTCTTCATGCACCCTATTCGCCAGATTATTATTTGTTTCCAAACCTGTAGAATTGGCTTGGTGGTAGAACTAACAGTGAAAAGGTGGAATCTGCTTTAGATGACTATTTTGCAGACATCGATAGTTTTCAGTATAAACAGAGAATCGAAGCTAGTGAACATTGCTGGGAAAAGCGTATCGAGCTAAAAGGAGACTATGTAGAGAAATATAAATCGTATCATCAATATTTTTTCCTCTTTCTTTGTTAGGTCGGTTATTTCTGGATAGCCCTCGTATTTATTCCCTTTGATCCACATATTTACTTTATACAATGCGGACGTTCTCACTGTTGGAACTGAACAAATTAATAGTTTACCGATCAAGAATGGAGTTTCATTACATACATTTGTCTGCCAATGTTTACATAATAAGTATTAAAAACATTTGTGCAGATTCACTTACCTAAAATATGACTGCTTTATAAGCGAGTGTATTCAAACACTACATGCCACAAAGTGAAGGTTATTATCAGAGAGGAAGGAAACAAGAAAACTATTAGCTTCCCGGAAAAAATACCTATATGTCAAACGTTGGAAAGGAAGTTTGTAAATAACATTGAGTACATTTTAAAACAAAACTATTGTGTTACATTCACACAATTTCCTTATCGATTCTGCATCTGAAATAGACTTATTCTTCTATTTCATGCTGATCGAGATAAACACTAACGAATCTGGTCTTACTAGTTAGTTCCTTATAAGTAAGAGGAATAAGAGAATACACTAGTGAAAACCTTAAAGCTCGTCGCTATGTGAAACAATATAAGTTCGGTTCACTTTTGTATTTCCGGAAGTAAAATAAAACAAAGATGAAAGAAAAGTTTACTTCCCTTTCGAGAAAAGTTCAAATACTTAAAATTGAAACCAATAACCAGGAAAATCTCGAAACCGATTAGTTCTACAAAAAAAAATTTAATGACAAAACTTGACAGAGAGAAAAACACTTATTTTATTCAGGGGCTTTCAAAATATGTAAATCAGTTGAAATCTCGGTATCTAATTTTGGGTGTAATATGGTAAATCTATCAAATTTCATGATGCCAGGAATTTAACATGAAATAAATAAATTCCATGTATTCAAAATCTAGTTTACTAATACTTATCTTACAAATGCAGCTCTAATAGTATGTCAGAAAGTTAATAACCACTAAGAATCTACATAAATAAGAAATATATTCACTTAGAAAGAACATTCTATATATGTACCTTATTTAGTGATGGTCTTCTTAATTCCGTGACTTACTGTACCTAATTCTGTGAACGTTAATGTGGAAGAATTCAGGTTTTCTTTCACTGTCATTTTTTTTCTGCTTCTGCACACTTATTCATTGCACAAAAAAACAGTAGGTGGGACATTGGAAACCACAAATTGGCGAGTGCATATTTTTAGTATACGGTTTTTAGTTTGTTGTAGAAATCATTGAGAATTTCCCGGTATCCCTTTGCTTGATATTGTGAAGTTTTCTGGCTTGCGTAGGCAAAAGTTATATCTACCCCTGAAGTCCCCACACCACCTCCCAACTAGCACATTCCTTCACATAATTAAAAGGGGCTTTGCATTGGTACTGAATTCCTTTTCTGCATCTGAATTCAACATTGTGCATGTCCACAATGAATTTAATTAGATTACTCACTTCCCGACGACAGATCATCTTTTTAATGTCATTTGATATTATATCATAATGATTTCTGCTTGCATAGATCTTGAGAGTGCTCTAGGGAATGAAAAATTGCTTATCAGCTTTGGATATAGGCCACTTTTGCTCTAAAATTGCCTTAATTGCGGCCTGCAGAGACCCAGCATCATATTTTTCTTCCTTTTGGTGATGGAAAGTTTCAGCTTCATTTTATTTCCATATACATTTAATTATGTCTCACAGTGGGAACCATTTATTCGGAAACTTTGAAAAAATCAAAGAAAATCGCTAATTTACGTGAGCCATTCACCGCATCACTTCACTTTTAAGTTACAAAAGAATTTAACAGTGCAATACTTACATGGATTATGTTTATAATAGTTGATAAGCAGAGTATATATTTTGTATGCAAAGTACGAATAAATTTAGCTTATGAGTGCTGCAGTTGAAACCTCTTCTTTACCCCAAGCTCTCAAGAATACTGACTGAAGGAAACCCTTAGAGTAGCTAGTGACCTTCATTCCTATAGGAGAGAAAAAGAGAGGAATGTATTGTGAAATCCCAACTTCTGGATCTACTTTAAACCGTGTGGGATGACAAATATATACTGGTTCACGAAATACGCTATATCACAAAATTGGGTAGGTTTATTCCACGTGTTTGTCTTTCTGGCATTTATGAGCGTTAGTGTGTATGCGTGTGCATATGTGTTTGTGGGTCTGAACAGCATAACTCACTCACAAAGATTTACCAAAAACTCCGCTGCCGCCCTTTAAATTTACGTTTACATTGCTTACTTATAATTTTCTCAACGATGCTGATGAAAATATAATTTTTATAACACTTACCTTGAATTATCTGGGAATATCCTATTAAGTCCTTTGTACTGTAAATTACTTATGCAAAACTGATAAATCACACAAGTACCTAACTTACATCAACTATATATTTTGTTAGTTAACCATTTTCGAGATATTATATATGTATTATTATATTAGTATCTATAAATTGCTGATATCTCCACTTTTGTCACATAACAATTCGTTATTCGTTTTTCATGCTCCCAGTCTAGCAAAGAGGATAGAATGTTATTGTGATCACACAACTCTTAAAATATTTTACCATAGCTTTAGTCTAACATATCACCTTTTTCCCTTGTACTTACATACACGCAAATAGTACTAAGATCTACTCTGCTAATGTTTTAACCAGATTATTAAGAAGTAAACTGAAGAAAAAACTTTTGCAAGAGTTCTTTGCAAAACACATCAAGAAAATCATGTGAATGGAACAAATCAATTGTTTGTTTTTCTCTGCCGCCTACAATATACATGAAAAGTAGAGGAGCTATTGGATTTAACCCAACATTTCTGTACAGAAATACCATCGTAAATGAAATGACGCTCTTTAGCTGCTGTGATTCTCATCATGCCATCCTATACATGACAAGAAAGATTGTTTAAGTTTTCTAAGAAACCTCTTTATCAGGCCTCAGGTTCCTTGTGTCGTAAATCTGCTTTACTTCCTTTCCAAGGGAAGTCGTGATAAAGACTTTTACGTCCGAAAAAAAAAATCGTCCTCCACAGAATTTGAACCCGCACCACTTTTCCATCACAAATACAAGTTAAAAGACCTCTAAATTAAAAGCTAGCAGTTTTAGAAAAAGGTTTGTGTGGTGTGCCTGTGTCTGTCTGTAATTTAGTAATCATATTAATCGTGGGTTTGATACCAAACATGAAACCTTTAAATCCCAAGCGACCGCATGTGGGATTTGTCGTGGACAAAGCGGCGCTGATGTGGGTTTTCTCTGGGGTCTCCGATTTCCTCAGCCATCGCATTCCACCTGTGCTCCATCTTCATTCATGTATCATCAGTGTCACCGCTTGCAGTGCCATGAGTAGCTAAAGCGGGGTTAAACACTACCAAAAAAAAAAAAAGTATCTTTCAAGATTTAGGCAGGAATACTTTCAGGAAAATCAACCATTCCAATGCTACACATTAGATGGAAGATTGTTTTGGAATGTTCATTTTCTCATAAATGGTGCTAGTATTTAATTAGAATACTATGAATTATTGATATTTACCTAAATCACAAACAAAATGACGTTAAACACTATCAAACAAAATAGAATGCATATCTTGAACTTTTTAGAATAACCTCCAAGTCGTCTTCATCCGGATGACTTGTGATCAGCTGCTAAACCGGAAGAGAGAGGCAAGATCTTTCCAACAAAAGTAGATACTTTGTTTTTGTTTTAGACCATTTCAGAGGTATATGCTCTTTTGGTTTAATTTCCCAAAACTTACATTTCTCTTAAAAGAGAGGTTGAATTGGTCTTTCTTTATCGTCATACGGTATTTGAAAATCAGCACACAGGAACCAACTCTTAAAAGATTTCAGCTATCGCTTTATGTCCTTATTCCTCTTATACGTACAAGAAAAATGTAATAACACAGTTTCCGTTAATGTTTATCTTGATTAGAATGAACTTGAAGAATAAGCTTTTAAGAATAGTTTGTGCAGAATATTTATAGTGAAGAACGTGAATGAACGTATCATATTTTTTATGCTGCCTCCCCAACTCTTCTTACATAACCTTATTCTTCTGTGTACCGGAAGTTAATTCAGTTAAAGGTTTCCATGAATTGTTCCATCACAGTTTTCGTTACAGTTACAAAGCAGATAGAGAAGTAAATTGTAAAAAATCTCATGTATTGTATCACATGCTATTCTCTACCTGTTCTGCAAATAAACTACTCTTATAAAAGATTATGCATTCATCTACTTCATGTTAATTGAGATAAACATTGCAGAAACTGTCTTATTGCTTGTTTCTTTGTAAACACAAGGCAAATAAGGAAATACACTAGACTATAGCGATTTTCAAGACTTTTAAAGGCTATCGCTTTGTGAAAGAATTGAAACTCGATTCTATTTGCTTAGAGGTAACTAAAGTAAAATAGGTATGGAAGGAAAGATAACTTTCCATTTGAGAAATGTTTAGTAGTTTAACATTGGTATCAATAACAAGGAATATCTCGGAAACGGTTAACTGTTGCTAAATTGTGACTGATATAAATTGTAGTTTTAATATCTACATTTTTGGTGAAGTAAACTTTTGTCTAACCCTCACGGTTTACGAGTTACAGAAGTCATCCAGAATAAAGAAGTCTTCAGACACAATTCCCAGAAAATTAAAAGTGTAGCAATTTACAATTGGCATGTCTGATTCTACCTATCCAACTCCTGCCCTACACCCGACTTGTAATAGTTGGCTATACTATGTTTCGATCCTTGGACTTAAAGTACTTACAGCATTGTAAGTCGCCATTGGGGTTGTCATCTCAAAATAATTTCAGATCACCTTGTGGTTTAACGGGAAATATGCGAGTCAGTTGAGATATTCAATGCTATGCCAGCTTGTTGCCGAGGTAGCTCAGTGGAAGAGCAACCGTCTAGAAAGCGGGAGATCCGTGGTTGAAATCCCGGATATGGCATTGCATTATTCATTCTGGCTCTTCATATCCAATTCCTCTCCTACACAGGCTGGTGTGAAAAAACAATTAAATAACAAGGAGTGTCTCGGAAATGGGAAACTCCACAAAAAATGGATAGTTATGATGTAAATTAAGTGTTTTAACGGGCTCTATATTTTTGTGAGGTAAGTTTTTGTCAATCTTTTACGGTTTCCAAATTACGTAAAAGTCATCCAGAATAAAGAGGGGTTTATAGGCTATTCCCAGAAAATTAAAGATATTCATTTTATTCGTCATGAAAATTTCTATAATATACGGCATTTTTATCAAAAGCTTTAGAGCAATTTTAGAGAAACTTTTCAGAACTTCTTGAGAAATTTTTTCCATATAAGGCAGTTGGGGTGGGAGGAGTTTCTTTATTATCTTCACTTCGCATTCTTAGAAGATACCAGGTTTTTTTTTTTTTTTTTTTTTTGAACCTTGCCGTCCAGACAGATATAAATACACACACACAACAAAAACACAAAATGTTTTATACATTCTTTGAAATTCAGGGTACCCCAAAAATGTATCGATTTTTTGAGTAGAGTACAATACAATAGTATCATGTACTAAGTAAAGAAAAGAAAAAAATGCAAAACTAGCCTCAGTTATTTAATCCAACAATTTTTAGAATTAGAATATATTTGGTCTACATGCGAAATTTGAGAGACATCAACGAGTACCATGGCATTATATGTTTTTCTTGCATATAAACCATCAACATCATAAATATTGTGCCTGAGCATGGGAAAAGGGAATTATGGCGATGATAATGCTATACGTACAGATAACTTATGATTACTACATATTCTTTTTCTTATTTATTAATACCAAGGCGAATGCGTTAAAAGTAAATTAAGTCATGCACCAGAAATACTATCGTCTCATATAAACGAAATATACAAAGAAAATAGCACGCACTTTATGCGAGGGACTCGTGGAATTGTACTACAAGGCTTAACTTTTTACTTTCTCTATACGTACTGCTTATGTAAACTGTATATGGAGGAAGGATTGTATTTTACCCAAAAATTCGATACCAAGTTGTCACTGCAAATATAAGTTTTGAGGTCCCCTGAGTCCAAAAAAAATAGAAAAAGGCTTGTGTGTGTCTGTCTGTGAGCCTGTCAGTGGACTTTATTGCTCAAAATCGAAAAGTTTGTCTAATACCAAGGTTCAGTATCTTCTAAAGATGCGACAAAAAGATGTTGAAGAAAATACACCCACACCCAACTACCCTTTACATGGAACATTTTGAGAAAATTTTGATTTTCTCAATATTGGGTCTAAAGATTCTGATTAAAATACCGCAAATTAAAACTATTTTAATCATAAATGAAATGTATATTTTGAACTTTCTGGAAATAGTTCTTGAGAACGTGTTATTTTTGGAACAATTTTACTGAATTTTGCATAATTAGTAAACCATAAAGATTAGACAAAAATTTACTGCACATAAAATGCAGATCTGGTTAAAACACCCAATTTATTCCATATATATTTTTTGAGTGAAGTTCACTGTTTGCATGATAATATTTTTTAGTATCGTGAAGTAGATAGAATAATAACATTATTAAAAATCATTTGTTTCGGAGATATAGAGAAAATCATGTAAATGGAATACATCAGATTTTTTTGTTAAAATCAGGTTACAAAGCAATACATTCAATAACGCTAGAGCTCATTATTTTCACCCTAATTTTCAATTTTATATATAACGAAGAGCGTCTATTGAGGCTCAAAATAAATGTCGAAATCTCATAAATATTGATTTATTTGATAATGTTTGTTACATGTCAACAATGTATTTCATATACAGAATAGATAGAAAAGCAAGTATTTAAGAAATCACATACAGTTCTTTTAATGTTTATAAGAATGTTGTTGGTTTTGCTTGCTCTACTACACTACTACATATAGTGAAGGACTGCATTCGTTCATACAGTCCCATAACGATATTTAAACGGGAATCAACGCTTTTAGGCAGCCAAAATATACGAAAGAATTATTAAGAAAAGGGTCTGTGCGCAGTTGTGAGCTGCATTATTCAAAAAAGAAAGTTGGACATAAACAAAAAGTTCAGCAGCTTTCAAAAAGCGGTAAAATATTTTAAATCAAATCTTCAAAACCGAACTACCTTTTACACTTCTCTTTATTTTATGTTTCAGAACAATATTGCCGTAAATAGGTTATTTTTAAAAGACTTGAATGGCATGATATTGCAGTGCGTGTAGACAAGTCCGATAATTTTTACTATACTATAATACTTAACTCTTATAATCACAAATAGTCATTAATTCCTATTTATCCCTTTCCATTTTGATAAGCCACTTTATCATATTTTCACGTCTAATTTGGAAATATCGTGTGATATGCCCGTCTATTTAACGATAAATAAATGATATTTTGTGACTAATTCATTATCAGGAAATGTCGAAGTTGGATATGTGATATAGGCACTGAATATGATACACACAAACGATTCTACTGGCAGCAAGAGCAAATACGATCAGTGGCCCCAACAGGAACTTGAATACGCTAGCTTCTAATATTTAGTAAGAAATTGTGTGGGTTTTGTTTTTAGAAGAATTAACTTGCGCCGGAGAAAACCAATAAATTTAATTGTTTGGGTTAGGTAAACTTTAAATAGGTCTTCATACTATTTCGGAAGTTGCAGTAATTTTCAATGGATAACAATATGTGAAACTTATATAAATAATGTCTATATTATAGTTCAGTACTTAATTTAACACTTAACATGTGACCAGATTATTAGTATACAAGAAAATTGTTTGCTGCCGAAAACTTATTTTATGTTTTGATAAAGATAGGAGGATTAAATCAATACGTGTTATTTTTCTTGGTGTTAATTTAAATTCATTTATGAGTTAATTTAAACCAATTTTTATTGCTTTTTATATAGATGATGAACAATTATGGCGTTATAAAGTAGAAGGTGAAGAAAGAATTGCAAAAATTGCAATTATATTTTTTAAATTTTAATACAATAAATGCCTAAAATATATGACTGAAAATGGCTCATAGCACCAGCAGAATGTGGAAATAGTGTTTCTTTGTAAATAAGTTGTAAATGATTACTCTGGTTTATATATTTTATAGCTCATTGTGCATGATTAGATTTATTTTTCAATTCAGGAATTTACAAGAAAAGCTATTTAGTGATGAAAACTATTGACAACATTGGAAAAGGTTTGATAACATCTTATAAGATTTGACAATGTCATAAATGTGAAATCTAAACCATGCAATTCTGCCAAACTGAACCCCTTCATAACACTTGGCTAATAATTTACCATTTGCAAAGTAGTTTACATTTAGCATCATGGTATAACATTTTGTAATGAAATACTATTATTTACGTAATTCCAAAGCAGTTTCGCGTACTAATCTACCATTACATCAGATTAGGAATGCAGCGGAAATAACACGAATATTAGGTTAATTGATCTATATAAATTGCATTATATTTTACTCTGAAATTTTGGCTAGTAATTTCTTTACGTGCCGTGTATTCTTCATTTTGTTGAAGTAATCTATGGAACCCATTAAAATCTTTAGCTAAACCCTTCGTAAAAGAACCTTAACAGCTCACTTTTTTTTACTTTTAGCTTTCAGCCATAATGCTGGTTTGTGACGCACTTTTAAATTCTCGCTTTTCATTGACCAAAGGCATCAAGTTATTATTATATATTTGGTCGTTTAGAGGATGCCCTTATTTTTATCCCCAAACTTTCAAAGACTTCAAAAGTATTAGCAGCAAGAAAGCGTGTGAAGCTGTGACAAGTTTTATAAAACATTGAATTTGATAAAAATTATCGTGTACAAGAAGCTTAGAAACTTAATTAGAATGTTGAGCATCTGACATTCTGTATTAGCAATCTTTGATTTTTAGTAACCTCTCGTTTGTTACGTTCTCTATATTAGGTGTTTCTGCAAAATGGCGTCATAATTCACAGCGAAGAAGACAGATGTTTGATTTTAGAAAATGAGTTTAAAGATAATAGTTGTGCCTACGATGACTAAATATTGACTATGAATAAATGATAACTATGTAACATTAAAAAAATCTTACACATACGTCGGAATAATATTTAAATTTTCACGTTTACTCTCTATAGCAAGCATGTACAATGTTTATAGTAGGCAGAGACGGTATTGGATTCCACCCATAAATTCCATTCCGAGAGTTAACCGGAAATACATGCTTTGGGACCCCCTGAATCGAAAAAAGAGCATTTTTAGAAATAAGTCCGTAGTGTGTGGGTGTGTGTGTGCGTGCGCGCGCCTGTGAACACAATAACTCAGAAATAAAAAGCCAGTTTAATATCAAAACTGGTATTTAATTAAGCATCTTCCAAGGATGTGATACAAAGATTTTCGGGAAAATCTCCCCACCCTTTACATGGAAGATTTTTCAAAATTTTCAATTTAATAAAAATGGCTCTAACGATTTTAATTAAAATGTTGCATCTTAAAGAAGTTTAAATGGCAAATAAAATAAATATACTCAATATGTTTGGAATAACCTCTGAACTCCTCTTCATTTGAATGGCGTTTGCATAACTAGTAAACTGTATGGAATAGACAAAAGTTGTCTACACAAAAATATTAAGTTCCGTTAAAACACTATGTCATATCCGCGTTTTTGTAGAGCTAAGAATTTCAGAGATATTCCTTGTTTTTGGCTTCAGTTTTAAAATATATATCTTTTCTCAACATGAAGCAATTATCCGTTTCATATCTCTTTTGTTTCTCTCTTACCCTTACCCTTGGAAGGGGAACCAAATTGTAATGACAACCGCATAGCGACAGCTTTTGAAAGATCTGTCGCTTTAGCATCAGATATTCCGTTATTTTGCTTATACATATAAAGACTAATTCTAAAAACTATGTCTGGCAATGGTTATCTTGATTAGCATGATGCAAATACAAGAAAGAATAGTTTGTTTGCAGTACAGATAGAAAAAGTCATATGAATGGAATAAGTAAGATTCCCCAACACGTATGTACAATGCACATAGAAGATAAATGTTGTGCTAAATTCTACTCAGAAGCTCGATAGTGAGATTTTCGGAAAAATAATTATTTTGGAGCTCATGAATAGAAACGGTATGTTTATAAAATGTGCATGTGTGTGTATGTGAACAGAATAACTCAAAAATCAAAGTCAGTCTTGGTAGCTCAGTTGGTTAGGCGCTGGCTTTGTGAACAGGGGGTTACAGGCTCAAACCCGGCTCAGACCGAGAGATTTTAACTGAAGTTAAATGCCTCAGCCACATGTCTGGAGATTTGCAGGATTTACTGGTGTATTAATGAGCAAGTGCGGGACGAAATTCTGGCACACTGGATGCTCTGATATGATTTTGGGAGACGTTAACAAACAAAATAGATCAAAATAATGTAATTTAAAAATCAGAAAGTCGGGTAAATACCAATCTTAGTATATAGGTTTAGTATCTTCGAAGAATACGAATCAAAGGTTTTCAGGAAAATTAACGCACACCCAACCACACTTTCGTGGAACGTTTTTCGAAACTTCTTATTTTTCTTAAAAAGGCTCTAAAATTACAATTAAAACACATTATTTTTAAGATATTTTCATGACAAATGAAACGCACACCTTAATTTTTTTAGGAATGGACTGATGACCTCTCGATGACTTTTCTATAACTCGTAAGCCGTAAGAGAGAAACAAAACCTTAATGTAAAAAGAATATAGGTCTAATTAAATCACAATTTATGACATACATTTTTCTTGTAGTTGGTCGTTATTGAGATATTCCCATCTATTAATTTGAATTATAAACTAGAGAAACTTTTGTCAAAAGGAAAACCTACTTTCATTTCACATCGCTTTTGCTTTACTCCTGGGAATGAAGAAGAGAATAATATTTCAAGTGTTTCACATAGCTAATGGGCTTTTAAAGGATGCTACCATCTTGTACTCCCTTTTTCCTCTTCTACTTACAAGGAAAGAAACAATGAATAATTTCTGCTAAAGCTTATCACAATTAGCACAATGTAGATATCTTTTATAACAATAGAGAAATTCATGTGAATGCAATTCATGATTTATTTTTAATTTTTACCACTTGATCTCCCTTTAAATATAAGCGCATGATTCTGATGCTTACCTACATCATCATACTTATATTTCTGTGCATTTGAAATGCATTCATGATTTCTATTTGTTTGGTTGCCATAAAGCGGGTATTGCATTAAACCAAATTAGAAGGAACTAGTATACCATGTGGCTGAGTATTCACTTATCGCTGGATTGATTATAAAGACACTGCTTACACATTATAGCATAAAATTGTGCAAATTCTGAAACGTAACTGTAATATATGATTGTTTTTAATGAAAAGCGTTTCGTAAAGACAAACTTATAAGGGACTAGTGAACTATCTAAATTGTTTGTACAATATCCTCTGAATTCAATTAAGTACAGTGCTTACAACAACTAGAACTTCATTTCTTCAGTTGTGGCATTACTGTCATTCGCTGCCCTGGAAAGGGATGAATCAGCTGGTGTTTGACAACAACAACAGTATTTGTAATACAATTGTCTTATTTGTCTGCTGGCCACACATAAAGCAATAGGATTAAATATGGGGTTCAATGTGGACATCAGACATGCTATTAAGAACATTGGTGCAAATCGAACTAAAACGATAATGTCCATAACAATTAGATACAAAAATACAAATAAAGGCATGTATGTCATTACAAACACTACAGCCAAGGCGAAGAGTATTCTTGCGCTTTTCTTGCGTTCTTCTCGAAGGGTTTCGAGCGCTTCACTTTGTACACCTGGTAAATATAGCGCGCTTCTATTCACTCGCCAGGCCGCTGCAACATAAAACACTGAGATTATTGCTGATGGTATAACACTGTTCATGAGAAGACGGTAAAGAGAGACATCTGTTTGCATATAGTTGGTGAGGAAATCATCCTCGTGTTGGTTTACGAGCAATGTTTCCGCTATTGCCGAAATAATAGCAATTGTCCACACTCCTGCCAGTATCACCAGAGAATAAAAGTAATCAGTTTTATCTGCAGATAGTCTAACTCTGAATGTAACCAAACCAACATATCTCTGTACACTGATTGCAGCCACTGAGTAAGTGTTCAGTGCTATTGTAAAACTGCGGCTTATCATAAATAGGTAATCCTGTTCAAAATTTAAAGAAAAAAGTTCTAAAATTGTCAAGAAACTCAGCAGGTAGAGTAAATCGCTGATGCAGAGATTTATCAACAGTATATTCTCCGGGGTTCGCATTTCTGGATGTCTTGCGAACACTATTATCAACACAACATTCAAAACTGTACCAACGCAAAAGAGTGCTATAAGAAGCAAAATAAACACAATAAGCATCCATTGGATGGAATCCATACTTAAGAATTCTTTCACTTGAAGTTCTTTAGCAGTTCTTGAAGAATATTTAGATCAACAGTGTGGATCAAATAAAATCCTATTACTGAATGCACAGAGCTCGTTGTTTGAACTGGTTTACTGCGTATTACTTTACTTCGACTCGATATAAAATAGTCTTCTTGCTGCAACAAAAAAAGCAAGGATAACAATCAAAGGACTTTCTCTTTCCAATACATGCGTTATCCTTTATATTTACTCAAAACAACACATATAGAAGACATACACAGATGGATTGATTTTTAACAGTGGCACCTATGCTGCAACAATGCTGTGTAACATAGCCAGGCAATGTAATGATGATGATGAGTGGGACAGGAGTTATATAGGCAGAGTCAGGCTGAAAATTCAATGTCATAGCTGGGAATTGAACTACGATTCTCCCCGCCTCCTGCTGGTTGCTCCAACCGCTGAGCACCATGGTAACATGTCGGCACGAAATTAAATTCCTCAACTGAGCAGCATGTTTCCCGGTAAACCACAAGTCAAATTATTTCCTTATGGCGTAGCTATGACGATTTACAATGTAGTAAGTGGTTTAGGCCCCGGGCTCATAGATTAGCCAAATGTTAGGTCAATTAATGTTACATTTTTATGGGAAATCTGTAGTTCTGATTCAGGTTATGGAATTTAATTCTTCAGTCTGACACTACCTATCCAGCAGGGCAATATAATTTATACCACAGGATAGTTACATACCCACCCTTCGTAAGAGCAATCAAGCACACACACTATCTCTCTATCTTTCTCTATATATACATATATACAGGCTGTTTCAAAGCGACACCAAACAAAAATAGCAGTCGATTAGCCTACAATTTTACTTGTCCGAGACTTGATGTCGCTACTTTCAAACTCTTCTATTAAAGTTTTATGTGTGTTTAAAAATCGCACACATTTGGGATAAGGCAGTGAAGGAACAACAGGAGGCATACGCCACGTAAACAGCCTCAGAATGTGTTATACGAAACACATAACAAAGCTCAAATGCTACATCTTCCATTTCTAGGGTGACCTGTGCCGCGCCAGCGTGTCTATCAAAACACGCTTATACCAGGCGATTGGGATGTTTGCCACCAACCTGGATTGGACCAGGCAGGTACCAATTGGTAATGTACGGCCACCTAACGCATGGTGATTTTATGGCAGTTTTTGTATGTGCCAAATTTAGAGCTGAAAAATATTTTCACGTATCACGTAGGTATGACTAACAAGGTCCACATCTTCGTTTGGTGTCGTTTTGAAACCTCCTGTAAATACCCCCTTCATGCCCGTGAGCAACGAATACAACTATAATGCAGTTTTTTACAAGCGCTCAGAAAAATCACAATTACTTGAAAGCAAGTTCTAAGGATCTGGTTGAAAACTGAATGGTCCAAAAACAGATCCTGCAACATTAGCCAAATAATGAATTCTGGCGTCTCGATCTAACGCATTCCCCTACTGCACATCTTCCTCCCTTACTGCAGAATGCCCAGGCCGAGACATGTCTGCCACTTTTTGTCTACATCCACTTAAGGCTTTGGCACACCTTGTCGTTATAGACAAGTTAATGCCTACTACTGCAAGCCTCTGGCAATTCTTCTTGTCTTGCGTTACGACCGCTAGCACATTCAGCTTTTAACCATTTCTGTGATCTTGCTGAGAATCGTTGCGATTATTCCATGAACGCCTCTTTAAAACTGAGTTTTTCCCGCACACATGCATTGCAGGAAGAGAAGGTATTGTATCCTCTACAAAATTCAATACCGAGATTTCATGGAAATATCTTTTTTGGGGTTCGAATAAAGACAAAGCATTTTTTTTTTTTTTTTTTTTTTTTTGCTTTTGAGAAAATGTCCATGTTTACATGTGTGTATGTGCGCGTCAACTGAAAAACTAAAGGTTCGTTAAATACCAAACTTAACGTTTATGTTCAGCATCTTCCAGGATACAACACGAAAATTATCAGGAAAATCTCTCCACCACAAACTATCATTTACATTGAATATTTTTCAAAAACATTTATTTTTTGAAAATGGATTTTGCAATGTTTATTAAAATGTCGTATACTTAACATAGTTTATTCCTAAATGAAATGTATATCTTGAATTTTCTGGGAATTGCCTCTGAAGTGCCCTTCATGATGAATAACTTTAATATAAGTGGTAACCCGTAAAACCTAGACTACACTTTACCTAGAAACAAAAGGTACATCTGGAAACAGTTTGTTCCACAACAAAGATTTAAAGAACATAAACGTGTATTTTAACGATATCTACATTGTTATGTGTAGCTTTATATATTTCTTGCGGTTTACCAGTTATGTAAAGTTATTAACAATGAAGAGGATCTAAGAACCCACACCCGGATATCCATTCATATTTTTTGTCATATAATAGCTTTCATATTCGTTAAAGGAATTTTTGAAAAATCAACATTTTCGAAAAATGTTTCCATCTAAGGTATAGCGACTTGAAAATGCTGAAATTAAACATTAAGTTAGTTAATTCAAAATCTTCTCGGGCTTCTAGCCAGGTAAACTGCTTGAGCTGACGAGGAAGATGCACTTCTTCGAAACGTTGGTGTCAAGCCAAGTTTTTACCTGGCTAGAAGCCTGAGAAGATTTTGAATTAATACGTTGCCAGGAAAGCTTCAGTTTTATTAAGTTAGTTATTTAACTATCTTTTCTTTTCGAGTTACGGGGTCAAAAACCAGAGAAATATTCATCTTTATTATGTCATAAGGATCATTTTTTTGAAATGTTCATTATAGAACACTTGCTTCAATACAAAATTTGATTTTCGTTAAAAAAATGGATTATATAAATCTATAATTTTTACCCATAAATTAATAAATATTTCAGGGCAAAGATATAGTTATACATAAGTTGAATAATGGATTACAATACATTTTATTTTATACTGTGAAATGTTATTCCAATATAATATTTGATTATAAATTTATGATGATTTTTGCACACACCGACGTCTTTCTAAAAATGCCTTTTTTGTTACAGGGGACCCTAATACTTCTACTTGCAGCGAAACTTCGACATTGAATTTTTTAGTGGTATGTAACATCTTCTCTACTATGTAATATGCAGCGAAACTAAAAATAATGGTTTTAAAACGTATGAAGGTATATAATTTTATAGCATTTTTTCACAGGTATTAAAAAGTCTATAATAAAGGTGGCTATTATAAAGACACAATTATCTAGTCTTCCAGACACAGTTTTTAAATTAGCGATTTAAGGATAACATTTTCCAATAAGACGCCATTTTAAAGCTCAATATTACAATTTTGATCACATAGATAAGGAAAAATCTCATTTTTTAAACATTTCTTACGGTTTACCCGCTATGCAACAGATATATAAAAGCAATACAGAATGAATATGTCTTCAGAGGCTACTCCCAGAAAATTCAAAATATACATTTAGTTTAACATGAAAATATCTTATATATATATATGAAGTTTTAATCAAAATCTTTAGAACCATTTTTGAGAAAATAAAAATATTTGGAAAATATTCCATGTAATAGGTAGTTGAGTTGGGAGGATTTTCCTAAAAATCTTTCTTTCGCATTCTTGGAAGATATTGAAATTAATACCAAGTTTGGTATTTAACCGACTATTCGTTTTTGAACTATGCTGCCGACAGACACACGCACGCACACTGATAGACATGCACACGGACATGTTTTCTAAGAATTTCATTTTTAGATACAGGGGTCTCAAAATACGTATTTCCGGTGAAATCGAATTTTTTCTGGATTAAAATACCTTCTTTTTCCAATTTTTATATTATACTTACGGGCTAGAGAACATACAAATAGGTGTTTTAGAATAGATATAGAAAGTTATGTACACGGAATATCTGATTTTTTGGACTTTGACGCAAATGGTGGATGTTAAACATATTAAACGTATATTCCATATTTTAGTTCACTGTGTTGGTACAGCGGCTGTCCCAAAAGTACCCGGTCTGACGTATAGATAGCGGTTGTTGTTCCCAACAACAACAATTGTAAAAAGTACCAATCTTAGAAAACCTAATTTTGAAGATCTTATATTGTTAAAGCATTTGTTTAGCAGCCATCGTTAGTGAATGCTCTCAGCGAATTTGTAAACGTGGATAACACTGGTCATCGTTATGTGATACAATACTTTCATTTGAAAGTCTTAGTCAAACTAAAATTAAAGTTGAGCTAGATTCCTCTTTGGGGGATTCTGCTTCTTCGTTTACAACAATGAAATATTGGATGGCAGAATTTAAGCGCGGCTGTACGAACTGCCAAAAAAAGAAAAAAAAAAAAAATAGCAGTGGTGGAACAAATGAGGATACCAGTCCAGAAATTGTAAAGAAAATCCACAAAATGGTATTAAATGTACGTCGACTGAAACTGCCCGAGCTAGTAGACATTTAAAAACGTTCTATACATCGCTTACTGACTGAAAATTTGGATTTGAGAAAGTTGTGGATGAAACCTGGGTCCATCACTTCATAGCTAAGACGAAGGAACAATCAAAATAGTGGATTGGAATGAGAGAATTGACTCCAAAGATTGTGGAAGCAGTTGTATCTGAAGGCAGGGTCAAGGTGTCAGTTTTCTGGGAGGCACACGAGATAATTTTCTGTGATTATCTCAAAAAGCAAAAGGAATCAATGGCAAATTTTATGCGAACTTAATAGTGTTTGAGTGATGAAATCGAGCAAAAGCATTTAGCGAAAAAGAAAGATTTGTTTCATCAAAAATATCCAACAGTTCAGACGTCCATTATTGCCATGACCAAAATCAATGAGGGGAACTTATAATTGCTTCCTCATGCACCCTATTCGCCAGATTATTATCTGGTTCCGAACTTGTAGAATTGGCTTGGTGGTAGAACAACAGTGAAGAGGTGGAGATAGCTATGTAGAGAAATACAAATCGTATCATCAATTATTTTTCTCTTTCTTTGTTAGGTGGGTACTTCTGGGACAGTCCTCGAATTTATTCCCTTTGCTCCACATATTTACTTTATATAATGCGTACGTTCTCGTAGAAGCTCACTGTTGGAACTGAACAAATTAATTCTTTACCGAGCAAGAATGGAGTTTCATTAAATACATTTGTCGGCCAATAATGTTTAGATAATAAATATTAAAAACATTTGTGCAGATTCACTTACCTAAAATATGGCTGCTTTATAAGCAAGTGTATTCGAACACTACATGCCACAAAGTGAAGGTTATTATCAGAGAGGAAGGAAACAAGAAAACCTTTCACTTCCCGGAAAAGATACCTATGTGTCAAACATTGGGAAGGAACTGTGTAAATAACATTGAGTACATATTTAAAACAAAAATATTGTGTTACATTCACACAAGTTTCTCTATGTATTCTGTAACTAAATATCTGTAATAAACTTATTCTTCTATTTCATGCTGATCGAGATAAACACTAACGGAACTGGTCTTACTAGTATGTTCCTTATAAGTAAGAGGAATAAGAGAATACACTAGTGAAAACTTTAAAGCTCGTCGCTATGTGAAACAATTGAAGTTCGGTTCACTTTTGCATTTCCGGAAGTAAAATAAAACAAAGATAAAAGAAAAGTTGATTTCCCTTTCGAGGAAAGTTCAGCTAGTTAAAATTGAAACCAATAACAAGGAAAATCTTGGAACCGATTAGTTCTACAAAAAAAAACAAAAAAAAACTGTAATGACAAAGATTGACAGAAAAACAATTCTTTTATTCAGGAGGTTTCAAAACATGTAAATCCGTTGAAATCTCAGTATCTGATTTTTGGGTGTAATATGGTATATCTATCAAATTTCGTGATGCTAAGGATTTAACATGTAATAAATAAATTCCGTGTATTCAAAATCTAGTTTACTAATACTTATCTTAAAAATGCAGCTCTAATAGTACGTCATGAAGCTGATAACCTGTAAGAATCTACTTAAATAAGAAATATATTGACTTAGAAAGAACATTCTGTATATGTACCATATTTCGTGATGGTCTTCTTAATTCCGTGACTTACTCTACCTAATTCTGTGAACGTTAATGTGCAAGAGTTCAGGTTTTCTTTCACTGTCATTTTTTTTCTGCTTCTGCACACTTATTCTTTGCACAAAAAACAGTAGGTGGGACATTGGAAACCAAAATTGGCGAGTGCATATTTTTAGTATACGGTTTTTAGTTTGTTTTAGAAAACATTGAGAATTTCCCAATATCCTTTTGCTCGATATTGTGAAGTTTTCTGGCTTGCGTAGGCACAAGTTATACGTACGCCTGAAGTCCCTCCACCACCTTCTAACTATCACATTTCTCCACATAATTAACAGAAGGACTTTGCGTTAGTACTGAATTCCTTTTCTGTAATTGAATTCGACATGCATGTACACAGTGAATTTAATTAGGTTACTTCACTTCCAAATGTCAGAGTATCTTTCTAATGTCTGGTGATAGTATATCATAATGGTTTCTGCTTGCATAAATCTTGAGAGTGCTCTAGGGAATTAAAAATTGCTTAGCAGCTTTGTATGCGTGTGCATGTTTGTTTGTGGGTCTGAAAAGCAGAATTCAAACACTCACGAAAATTTATCAAAAAATCCGCTGCCGCCCTTTAAATTAACTTTTACATTACTTACTTATTATTTTCTCAACAATGTTGTAAAAAATATCATTTTTATAATGTATTTTAACGCTTACCTTGAATTATCTGGGAATATCCTGTTAAGTCCTTTGTACCGTAAATTCCTATTGCACAACTGATAAATCATAATAAATAGACAAGGTCTTATACACAAAACATTTAGAGTCCTTAAAGTACCTAATTTCCATCAACTAATATTAAGTTTAGTTAACCATTTTCGGGGTATTATACATTTAGTATTATGTTAGTATCTATAAATTGCCGATACTTCCACTTTTGTCCCATAACTAGTCGTTATTCAGTTTTCTTGCAAAGAGGAGAGAATATAATTGTTATCACACAACTCTTAAAATATGTTACCATAGCTTCAGTCCAACATATCACCTTTTTCCCTTGTACTTACATACACGAATATAGTAATAAGATAAAATCTGCTAATGTTTTAATCAGATGATTAAGAAGTAAATAGAAGAATAAGCTTTTGTAAGACTAAACCGTTACAAAACACATAGAGAAAATCATGTGAATGGAACAAATCAATTGTTTGTTTTTCTCTGCCGCCTACAATATACATGAAAAGTAGAGGAGCAATTGCATTTCACCCAACATTTCTATACGGAAATATCATCGTAAATGAAATGACGCTCTTTAGCTGCTGTGGTTCTCATCATGCCATCCTATACATGACAAGAAAGATTAAGTTTTCTAAGAAACCTCTTTATCAGGCTTCAGGTTCTTTGTGTCGTAAATCTGCTGTATGGTACCGTAGGCTTTACTTCCTTTTTGAAGAAAATCGTGATAAAGATTCTTACGCCCGAAAAAAAATTGCCCTCCTCAGGGTTGAACCCGCGACATTCTTCCATCACAAATACAAGTTTAAAAGACCTTTAAATTAACAAATATCAGTTTTAGAAAAAAGTTTGTGTGGTGTGCCTGTGTCTGTCTGTAATTAATGTAATCATATTAATCGTGGGTTTGATACCAAACAGGATATCTTTCAAATCCCAAGCGACCGCATGTGGGATTTGTCGTGGACAAAGGGGCACTGGTGTGCGTTTTCTCCGGGTTCTCCGGTTTCCTCCGTCATCGCATTCCATCTGTGCTCTATCTTCATTCATGTATCATCAGTGTCACCACCTGGGTGCCATGAGTAGTTAAAGCGGGGTTAAACACGACCAAAAATAAAAGTATCTTTCAAGAATTAGCAGGAATACTTTCAAGAAAGTCAACCACTCCAATGCCACACATTAGATGGAAGATTGTTTTGGAATGTTCATTTTCTCATAAATGGTGCTAGTATTTCATTAAAATACTATGAATTATTGATATTTACCTAAATCACAAACAATAGGGCGTTAAACACTATCAAACAAAATAGAATGCATATCTTGAAACTTTTAGAATAACCTCCAAGTCGTCTTTACCCGGATGACTTGTGATCAGCTGCTAAACCGGAACAAATAGACAAGAGCTTATTACAAAAGTGGACACTTCGTTTTTGTTTTAGACCATTTCAGAGGTATACGCTTTTTTGGTTTAATTTCCCGAAACTTATATTTCTCTTAAAAGAGTGGTTTTTCTTTATCTTCATACGGTATTTGAAAATCAGCACACAGGAACCAACTCTTAAAAGATTTCAGCTATCGCTTTAGCCCAAGGTATGTCCTTATTCCTCTTATACCTACAAGAAAAATGTAATAACTCAGTTTCCGTTAATGTTTATCTTGATTAGAATGAACTTGAAGAATAAGCTTTTAAGAATAGTTTTTGCAGAATATTTATGGTAAAGAACGTGAATGAACGTATCAGATGTTTTATGCTGCCTCCCCAACTCTTCTTACATAACCTTATTCTTCTGTGTGCCGGAAGTTAATTCAGTTAAAGGTTTCCATGAATTTTCCATCACAGTTTCCGTTACAGTTACAAAGCAGATAGAGAAGTAAATTTTAAAAAATGTCATGTATTGTATCACATGACATTCTCTACTTGTTCTGCAAATAAACTACTCTTATAAAAGATTATGCATTCATCTACTTCATGTTAATTGAGATAAACATTGCAGAAACTGTCTTATTGCTTGTTTCTTTGTGAAAAGGAAAATAAGATAATTGACTAGACTAAAGCGTTTGTCAGTACTTTTAACATCTATTGCTATTTGAAAGAATTAAAACTGGATTCTTTTTGCTTAGAGGTAAGTAAAGAAAAATAGGTATGAAACGAAAGATAACTTTCCATTTGAGAAATGTTAAGTAGTTTAAAATTGGTATCAATAACAAAATATATCTCGGAAATGGTTCACTGTTCCTAAATTGTGACTGATATAAATTGTAGTTTTAATGATATCTGCATTTTTAGTGAAGTAAACTTTTGTCTAACCCTCACGGTTTACGAGCTACAGAAGTTATCCACAATAAAGAAGTCTTCAGAAAATGTACCCAGAATATTAAAAATGTATCAACTGTTCAATTGGCGTGTCTGACTCTATCTATCCAACTCCTGCCCTACATCTGACTTGTAATAGTTGGCTATCCTATGTACCCATCTTTGGACTTAAAGTACTTACAATATTGTAAGTCGCCAATGGGCAATGTCGGACTCTACCTATCCAACCCCTGTCCTACATCTGACTTGTAATATTTGGCTATCTTATGTTTCGATCCTTGGACTTAAGTACTCACAACATTGTAAGTCACCAATGGGGTTGTCATCTCAAAATATAATTTGAGATCACCTTGTGGTTTACCGGGAAATATGCGAGTCAGTTGCAATATTCAATGCTATGCCGGCATGTTGCCATGTTAGCTCAGTGGAAGAGCAAACGCCTAGAAACCGGGAGATCCGTGGTTGAAATCCCGGCTATGGCATTGCATTATTCATTCTGGCTCTACATATCCAATTCTTGCCCTGCACAGGCTGGTGTGAAAAAAAAATTAAATAACGAGGAGTTTCTTGAAAATGGGAAACTCCACAAAAAATGGATGATTATGATGTAAATTAAGTGTTTTAACGGGCTCTACATTTTTGTGAAGTAAGTTTTTGTCGATTTTTACGGTTTCCAGGTTACGTAAAAGTCATCCAGAATAAAGAGATGTTTATAGGCTATTCCCAGAAAATTAAAAATATTCATTTTATTCTTAATGTAATAATTTTAAAAATACGGCATTTTAATCAAAAGCTTTAGAGCAATTTTAGAAAAACTTTTCAGAACTTGTTCAGAGTTTTTTTTCCATATAATAACAGTTGGGGTGAGACGAGTTTCTTTATTATCTTCATTTCCTATTCTTAGAAGATATCAAACTTAAATATCAAATTAGCTATTTCAGTGACTTTTCTTTTTTGAGCCTTGCCATCCAGACATGCACAAATACACACACACAAACACTTAAAATGTTCTATACTTCCTTTTTAATTCAGGTACCCGAAAAATGAATCGATTTTTTGAGTAGAGTACAATACAATAGTATCATATACTAAGTAAAGAATAGAAAATAATGGAAATCTATGCTCAGTTATTTAATTCAACGTGTTTTAGAATTAGAATATATTTGGTCTACATGCGAAATGTGAGAGACATCAACCAGTAATAAAGTATTATATGTTTTCCCTGTATAGAAACCATCAGTATCATAAATATTGTGCCTGAGCATGGGAAAAGGGAATTATGGCGATGATAATGCTATAAGGACAGATAACTTATGATTACTACATATCCTTATTTAAAACTCAATACCAAACACCGGGAGAATGGGTTAAAAGCAAAATAAATATGTCGAAATCTCATTAATATTGATTTTATTGGTAATGTTTGTTACATGTCAACAACGTATTTCTCATATACAGAATAGATAGAAAAAGCAAATATTTAAGAAATTATACAGTTCTTGCAATGTTTATAAATACCCTGAAAATGTTGGTTTTACTTGCTCTACTACTCTACTACCTATAGTGTAGAACTGCGTTCGTTCAAACAGTCCCATTCCGATATTTAAACGGGAATCCACGCTTTTAGGCAGCCAAAATATACGAAAGAATTATTAGAAAAGGGTCTGTGCGCAGTTGTGAGCTGCATTATTCCAAACAATGAGTTGAACAAAAACAATAATTTCAGCGACTTTCAAAGAAACGGAACGAATATTTTAAAGCAAATCTTCAAAACTTTTATTTTTCAGAACAATGGCTTACCATTTTGCAGTAAATAGGTTATGTTTAAAATACTTGGATGGCATTATATTGCAGTGTGTGTAGACAAGTACGTTAATTTTCACTATACTATAATACTTAACTCTTATAATCACAAATAGTCATTTGGTTCCCATTTATCCCTTTTCATTTTGATAAGCCACTGTATCATTTTTTCACGTCTGATCTGGAAACATCGTATGATATGCCCGACTATTTAACGATAAATAAATGATATTTTGTGACTAGTTCATTATCAGGAAATGTCGAAGTTGGATATGTGATATAATTCGGATCTCACCTGAAAATCGAGAGCATATGCTTCGTGAGCAAGAAAATGGTGGCTAATAACATGTAATTTCGTTTACCAATAAAAATCGTCACAACACCTGTCACCATTGTCACAAATATAGGCAATAAATATGATACACACAAATAATCCTTCTGGCAGCAAGAGCAAATACGTTCAGGGGCTCCAACAGGAACGTGAATGCGCTAGTTTCTAATATTTAGTAAGAAATTGTGTGGGTTTTGTTTTTAGAAGAATTAACTTGCGCCGAAGAATACCAAGAAATTTAATTGTTTGGTTTAGGTAAACTATAAATAGGTCTTCATACTATTTCGGAAGTTACAGTAATTTGCAATGGATAACAATATATGAAACTTATAAAAATAATGTCTATATTACGGTTCAGTATATAATTTAACACAACCTGTGACCAGCTTTTTAGTATAGAAGAGAATTTTTTGGTGCCGAAAATTTATTTTATGTTTTGATAAACATAGGAGAATTAAATCAATATGTGTTATTTTTCTTGGTTCTGTTAAATTCATTTGTGTGTTATTTGAAACTAATTTTTATTGCTTTTTATATAGGTGATGAACAATTATGGCGTTATAAAGTAGAAGAAGAAGAAACTATTGCACACTATTGCAATTATATTATTTTTAAATGTTAATGCAATAAATATCTAAATTATCACTGACAATGTCTCATAACACCAGCAGAATGTGGAAATAGTGTTTCTTTGTAAATAAGTTGTTTATGATTTCTCTGGTTTATATATTTAAACTCATTGTGCATGATTAGATTTATTTTTCAATTCAGGAATTTACAAGAAAAGCTATTTAGTGATGAAAACTATTGACAACATTGGAAAAGGTTTGATAACATCTGATGAGATTTGACAATGTCATAAATGTGAAATCTAAACGTTGCAATTCTGCCAAACTGAACCCCTTCATAACACTTGGATAGTAATTTACCATGTGCAAAGTGGTTCATATTTAGCATCATTATAACACTTTGTAATTAAATACTATTATTTACGTAATTCCAAAGCAGTTTTGTGTACTAATCACCCATTACAACAGATTAGGAATGCGGCGGAAATAACACGAATATTAGGCTAATTGATCTATATAAAATTGCATTATTGTATACTCTGGAAATTTGGCTAGTTATTTCTTTATGTGCCGTGTATTCTTCATTTTGTTGAGGTAACCTATGGAACCCATTAAAATTTTAGTTAAACCCTACGTAAAAGAACCTTATCAGCTCATTTTTTACTTTTTGCTTTCAGCCATAATGCAGATTTTGTGAGGCACTTATAAATTCTTGCTTTTCATTGACCAAAGCCATCAAATTATTATTATATATTTGGTCCTATAGAGGATGCCCTTACTTTTTCCCCAAACTTTCAAAGACTTCAAAAGTATTACCAGTAAGAAAACGTGTTAAGCCTTGAGAAGTTTTATAAAACCTTGAATTTGACAAACATTATCGAGTACAAGAAGCTTAGAAACTTAATTAGAATGTTGAGCATCTGGCATTCTGCATTAGCAATCTTTGATTTTTAGTAACCTCTCGTTTGTTACGTTCTCTATATTAAGGTTTTCTGCAAAATGGCGTCAAATTCACAGCGAGGAAGACAGCTGTTTGATTTTAGAAAATAAGTTTAAAGATAATAGTTGTGCCACGATGACTAAATGATGACCATGACTATGATGACCATGTAACATTAAAAACTTATCTTGTCCATACGACGGAATAATATTTAAATGTTCACGTTTACTCTCTATAGCAAGCATGTACAATGTATATAGTAGGCAGAGATGGTATTATATTACACCCAAAAATTCCATACCGAGAATTAACCGGAAATACATGCTTTGGGACCCCCTGAATCGAAAAAAGAGCATTTTTAGAAATAAGTCCGTAGTGTGTCTGTGGGGGGTGTATGTATGCGCATGCGCCTGTAAACAGAATAACTCTGAAACAAAAAGCCAGTTTAATATCAAAACTGGTATTTAATTAAGCATCTTCCAAGGATGTGACACAAAGATTTTCGGAAACATTTCCTCGCGTTTTACATGGAAAATTTTTCAAAATGTTCAGTTTGATAAAAATGGCTCTAACGATTTTAATTAAAATGGTGCATCTTAAAGAACTTTATGTGACAAATAAAATGAATACACTCAATATCTTTGGAATAACCTCTGAACTCCTCGTCATTTGACTGGCGTTTGCATAACTAGTAAACTGTATGGAATAGACAAAAGTTGTCTACACAAAAATATTAAGTTCCGTTAAAACACGATGTCATATCCGCGTTTTTGTAGAGCTAAGAATTTCAGAGATATTCCCTGTTTTTGGCTTCAGTTTTAAAATATATATCTTTTCTCAACATGAAGCAATTATCCGTTTCATATCTCTTTTGTTTCACTCTTAGCCTTGAAAGGAGAACCAAATTTTAATGCCAACCGCATAGCGACAGCTTTTGAAAGATCTGTCGCTTTAGCATCAGACATTTCCTTATTTTGCTTATACATATAAGGACTAATTCTAAAAACTATGTCTGGCAATGGTTATGTTGATAAGCATGATGCAAATACAAGTAACATTAGATTTTTTGCAGTACAGATAGAGAATGGAATAAGTAAGATTTCTTTACTTTCCCTAACACGTATGTACAGTGAAATTAGAAGATAAATGTGGTGCTATATTCTACTCAGAAGCTCGATACCTAAATTTTCGGAAAAATAATTATTTTGGAGCCCATGAATAAAAAAGGCATGTTTATAAAATGTGCATTTGTGTGTATGTTAACAGAATAACTCACAAATCAAAGTCAGTCTTGTTAGCTCAGTTGCTTAGGTGCTGGCTTTGTAAACAGGGGGTCACAGGTTCAAACCCGGCCCAGACCGAGAGCTTTTAAGTGAGGTTATATGCCTCAGCCACATGTCAGGAGATTTGCAGGATTTACTGGTGTATTAATGAGCAAGTGCGGGATGAAATTCAAGCACCCTGGCTGCTCTGATATGATTTTCGGAGTCGTTAACAAACAAAATAGATTTAAATAATTTAATTTAAAAAACGAAAAGTCGGATAAATGCCAATCTTGGTACATAGTTTTAGTATCTTCGAAACATACGACACAAAGTTTTTCAGGAAAATTAAAGCACACTCAACCACCCTTTCGTGGAACATTTTTCGAAAATTCTTACGAGGTACGCCCAGAAAGTATGTTCCGTTTCAATTTATCTCCGCTGCAGAGCTGCGATCTCAGTTCCGCACATGCGCGGTAGACGCTCTGTATCAAGGAGAAGAAACGTGTGCCATTTTGAGATCGCTGTAAGGCACATACGCTTTGTTGTGCTTGTTTACAATGTCGGTGTTGATTGAAAATCCCGCCGCTTGTGAAATCAGATCTGTGATTCGTTTTCTGAATGCTAGGAAAGTGAAACCAATTGAAATTTATCGGCAAATTTGCGACGTTTACGGACAAAATGCGATGAGTGATTCAATGTTGAGAAGATGGCTCCGACAGTTCAATGAAGGACGTAGTGAAGTGCACGATGAAGAACGAAGAACTGGTTCACGCGATTGATGACAAGATCCTGGAAAACCGAATTTTTACATTTAGTGCTCTCGCTATGGAATTTCCCCGAAGCTGACGATCACTAATTCATAATTTCGTAAACTTTGCTCACGTTGGGTACCACAGATTCTTACTGAGCAACACAAAACAAAACGGATGGGTAGTGCACTTCAATTTATAACCCGTTATGATGAAGACGGCGAAACATTTCTGACACAGATAGTCACAGGAGATGAGACTTGGGCTTCCTACGATACCCCTGAAATTAAGCGGCAATAAATGGAATGGAGGCACACTTCATCCCCAGCAAAGGTTAAGCCGAAACAAATCTTGACACCTCGAAAAATGATGTGCACAGTGTTCTAGGACTGGAAAGGCATCTTACTCATTGATTTCTTACCGCGTGGTCAAACAATCAAAGCAGATGTTTCTTGCGAGACACTTAGGAAATTGCCCCGCGGAATACAGAATAAGCGCTGAGGATTGCTGTCAAAAGGTGTTCTTTTTCTTCACGACAATGCACGACGACACATTGCAAATTTGATGAAAAACCTCCTACAGAGATTTGGCTGGGACGTGTTTGACCATCCTCCGTAAAGCCCTGCTCTTAGCGAATTTCATCTGTTCTTACATCTCAAGTCTATCCTTGGCGGTCAACACGTCAACAATGACGAAGAGCTGAAAGAAAATGTTTCCAACTTTTTGAAGACACAGGTGGCAAACTTCTATGAAGAAGGTATACAAAAACTTGTTCCACGCTTTGAAAAATGCCTGCAAAATTACGGCAGATATGTGGAAAAGTAGTTTAAGAGTTGTAGAGTTTTGTGCAATATATAAATATTCTGTATCTGTACACAATTTAATTTTATTACCAAACGGAACTTACTTTCTGGACGTACCTCGTATTTTTCTTAAAAGTTCTCCAACATTATAATTAAAACACATTATTTTTGAGATATTTTCATGACAAATGAAACGCGCACCTTAATTTTTTTAGGAATGGACTGATGACCTCTCGATGACTTTTCTATAACTCGTAAGCCGTAAGAGATAAACAAAACCTTAATGTATAAAGAATATAGGTCTAATTAAAACACAATTTATGACATACATTTTTGTGTAGTTGGCCGCTATTGAGATATTCCCTTCTATTAATTTGAATCTTAAACTACTGAAATCCTTGTCAAATGGAAAACCAACTTTCATTTCATATCGCTTTTGCTTTACTCCTGGGAATGAAGAAGAGAATAATATTTCAAGTGTTTCACATAGCTAATGAGCTTTTAAAGGATGCTACCATCTTGTACTCCCTTTTTCCTCTTCTACTTACAAGGAAAGAAACAATGAATAATTTCTGCTAAAGCTTATCACAATTAGCACATTGTAGATATCTTTTATAACAATAGAGAAAGTCATCTGAATGCAATTCATGATTTATTTTTAATTTTTACCACTTTATCTCCCTTTAAATATAAGCGCATGATTCTGATGCTTACCTACATCATCATACTTATATTTCTGTGCATTTGAAATGCATTCATGATTTCTATTTGTTTGGTTGCCATAAAGCGGGTATTGCATTAAACCAAATTAGAAGCAACTAGTATACCATGTGGCAGAGTATTCACTTATCGCTGGATTGATTATAAAGACACTGCTTACACAATATAGCATAACATTGTGCAAATTCTGAAACGTAACTGTAATATATGATTGTTTTTAATGAAAAGCGTTTCGTAAAGACAAACTTATAAGGGACTAGTGAACCATCTAAATTGTTTGTACAATATCCTCTGAATTCAATTAAGTACAGTGCTTACAACAACTAAAACTTCATTTCTTCAGTTGTGGCATTACTGTCATTCGCTGCCCTGGAAAGGGATGAATCAGCTGGTGTTTGACAACAACAGCAACAACAGTATTTGTAATACAATTGTCTTATTTGCCTACTGGCCACACATAAAGCAATTGGATTAAATATGGGATTTAATGTGGACAGCAGACATGCTATTAAGAACATTGGTGCAAACCGAACCAAAACGATAATGTCCATAACAATTAGATATACAAATAGAAATAAAGGCATGTATGTCATTACAAACACTACAGCCAAGGCGAAGAGTATTCTTGCGCTTTTCTTGCGTCCTTCTCGAAGGGTTTCGAGCGCTTCACTTTGTACACCTGGTAAATATAACGCGCTTCTATTCACTCGCCAGGCCGCTGCAACATAAAACACGGAGATTATTGCGGAGGGTATAACACTGTTCACGAGAAGACGGTAAAGAGAGACATCTGTTTGCATATAGTTGGTGAGGAAATCATCCTCGTGTTGGTTTACGAGAAATGTTTCCGCTGTTGCCGAAATAATAGCAATTGTCCACACTCCTGCCAGTATCGCTAGAGAGTAAAAGTAATCAGTTTTATCTGCAGATAGTCTAACATATCTCTGTACACTGATTGCAGCTACTGAGTAAGTATTCAGTGCTATTGAAAAACTGCGGCTTATCACAACTAGGTAATGCGGTTCAAAATCCTCAGTCCAAAGTTCTGAAACTGTAAAGAAATTCAAAATATAGAGTATATCGCTGATGCTGAGATTTATCAACAGTATATTCTCCGGGGTTCGCATCTCTGGGTGTCTAGCGAACACTATTAACAACACAACATTCAAAACTGCACCAACGCAACAGAGTGTTATAAGAAGCAAAAGAAACACAAGAAGAATCCACTGAATGGAATCCATACTTAAGAATTCTTTCACTTGAAGTTCATAAGCAGTGCTTGAAGAATATTTAGAACAACAGTGTGGCTCAAACTAAAATCCTATTACTGAAAGCACAGAGCTTGTTTTTTGAGCTGGTTTACTGCGTCTTTCTTTACTTCGACTCGATGTAAAATGGTCTTCTTGCTGCAACAAAAAAAAGCAAGGATAACAATCAAAGAACTTTCTCTTTCTAATACATGCGTTATCCTTTATATTTACTCAAAACAACACATATAGAAGACATACACATCTGGATTGATTTTTAATAGTGGCACCTATGCTGCAACAATGATGTGTAACATAGCCAGGCAATGTAATGATAATGATGAGTGGGACAGGAGTTATATAGGCAGAGTCAGGCTGAAAATTCAATGTCATAGCTGGGAATTGAACTACGATTCTCCCCGCCTCCTGTAGGTTGCTCTAACCGCTGAGCACCATGGTAACATGTCGGCACGAAATTAAATTCCTCAACTGAGCAGCATGTTTCCGGTAAACCACAAGTCAAATTATTTTCTTATGGCGTAGCTATGACGATTTACAATGTAGTAAGTAGTTTAGGCCCCGGGCTCATAGATTAGCCAAATGTTAGGTCAATTAATGTTACATTTTTATGGGAAATCTGTAGTTCTGATTCAGGTTATGGAAATTAATTCTTCAGTCTGACACTACCTATCCAGCAGGGCAATATAATTTATACCACAGGATAGTTACATACCCACCCTTCGTAAGAGCAATCAAGCACACACACTATCTCTCTATCTTTCTCTATATATACATATATACAGGCTGTTTCAAAGCGACACCAAACAAAAATAGCAGTCGATTAGCCTACAATTTTACTTGTCCGAGACTGGATGTCGCTTTCAAACTCTTCTATTAAAGTTTTATGTGTGTTTAAAAATCGCACACATTTGGGATAAGGCAGTGAAGGAACAACAGGAGTCATACGCCACGTAAACAGCCTCAGAATGTGTTATACGAAACACATAACAAAGCTCACATGCTACGTTTTCCATTTCTAGGGTGACCTGTGCCGCGCCGGCGTGTCTATCAAAACACGCTTATACCACGCGATTGGGATGTTTGCCACCAACGTGGATTGGACCAGGCACGTACCAATTGGTAATGTACGGCCACCTATTGCATGGTGATTTTATGGCAGTTTTTGTATGTGCCAAATTTAGAGCTGAAAAATATATTCACGTATCACGTAGGTATGACTAACAAGGTCCACATCTTCGTTTGGTGTCGTTTTGAAACCTCCTGTAAATACCCCCTTCATGCCCGTGAGCAACGAACACAACTATAATGCAGTTTTTAACAAGCGCTCAGAAAAATCACAATTACTTGAAAGCAAGTTCTAAGGATCTGGTTGAAAACTGAAAGGTCCAAAAACAGATCCTGCAACAGTAGCCAAATAATGCATTTTGGCGTCTCGATCTAACGCATTCACCGACTGCACATCTTCCTCCCTTACTGCAGAATGCTCAGGCCGAGACATGTCTGGCACTTTTTGTCTACATTCACTTAAGGCTTTGCCACACCTTGTCGTTATAGGCAAGTTAATGCATACTACTGCAAGCCTCTGGCAATTCTTATTGTCTTGCGTTACGACCGCTAGCACATTCAGCTTTTAACCATTTCTCTGATCTTGCTGAAAATCGTTGCGATTATTCCATGAACGCCTCTTTAAAACTGAGTTTTTCCCCCACACATGCATTGCAGGAAGAGAAGGTATTGTATCCTCTACAAAATTCAATACCGAGATTTCATGGATATACATTTTTGAGGGCTCGAATAAAAACAAAGCATTTTTTTTTTTTTTTTTTTGCTTTTGAGAAATTGTCCATGTTTACATGTGTGTATGTGCGCGTCTATGAACAGCACAACTGAAAAACTAGAAGTTCGTTAAATACCAAACTTAACGTTTATGTTCAGCATCTTCCAGGATACAACACGAAAATTATCAGGAAAGTCTCTCCACCACAAACTATCATTTACATTGAATATTTTTCAAAAACATTTATTTTTTGAAAATGGATTTTGCAATGTTTATTAAAATGTCGTATACTTAACATAGTTTATTCCTAAATGAAATGTATATCTTGAATTTTCTGGGAATTGCCTCTGAAGTGCCCTTCATGATGAATAACTTTAATATAAGTGGTAACCCGTAAAACCTAGACTACACTTTACCTAGAAACAAAAGGTACATCTGGAAACAGTTTGTTCCACAACAAAGATTTAAAGAACATAAACGTGTATTTTAACGATATCTACATTTTTATGTGTAGCTTTATATATTTCTTGCGGTTTACCAGTTATGTAAAGTTATTAACAATGAAGAGGATCTAAGAACCCACACCCGGATATCCATTCATATTTTTTGTCATATAATAGCTTTCATATTCGTTAAAGGAATTTTTGAAAAATCAACATTTTCGAAAAATGTTTCCCTCTAAGGTATAGCGACTTGAAAATGCTGAAATTAAACATTAAGTTAGTTAATTCAAAATCTTCTCGGGCTTCTAGCCAGGTAAACTGCGTGAGCTGACGAGGAAGATGCACTTCTTCGAAACGTTGGTGTCAAGCCAAGTTTTTAACTGGCTAGAAGCCCGAGAAGATTTTGAATTAATACGTCGCCATGAAAGCTTCAGTTTTATTAAGTTAGTTATTTAACTATCTTTTCTTTTTGAGTTACGGGGTCAAAAACCAGAGAAATATTCATCTTTATTATTTCATAAGTCTCATTTTTTTGAAATGTTCATTATAGAACACTTGTTTCAATACAAAATTTGATTTTCGTTAAAAAATGGATTATATAAATCTATAATTTTTACGCATAAATTAATAAATATTTCAGGGCAAAGATATAGTTATACATAAGTTGAATATTGGATTACAATACAGTTTATTTTTTACTGTGAAATGTTATTCCAATGTAATATTTGATTATAAATTTATGATGATTTTTGCACACATTGACGTCTTTCTAAAAAAGCCTTTTTTGTTACAGGGGACCCTAATACTTTTACTTGCAGCGAAACTTCGACATTGAATTTTTTAGTGGTATGTAATATCTTCTCTACTATGTAATATTCAGCGAAACTAAAAATAATGGTTTTTAAACATATGAAAATATATAATTTTTATAACATTTTTTCACAGGTATTAAAAAGTCTATAATAAATGTAGCTATTATAAAGACACAATTATCTAGTCTTTCAGACACAGTTTTTAAATTAGCGATTTAAGCATAACATTTTCCAATAAGACACCATTTTAAAGCTCAATATTACAATTTTGATCACATAGATAAGGAAAAATCTCATTTTTTAAACATTTCTTACGGTTTTCCCGCTATATAACAGATATATAAAAGCAATACAGAATGAATAGGTCTTCAGAGGCTACTCCCAGAAAATTCAAAATATACATTTAGTTTAACATGAAAATATCTTATATATATGAAGTTTTAATCAAAATCTTTAGAACCATTTTTGAGAATATAAAAATATTGGGAACATTTTCATGTAATGGGTAGTTGAGTTGGGAGGATTTTCCTAAAAATCTTTCTTTCGCATTCTTGGAAGATATTGAAATTAAATACCAAATTTGGTATTTAACCGACTATTCGTTTTTGAACTATGCTGCCGACAGACACACGCACGCACACGGACATGTTTTCTAAAAATTCCATTTTTAGATTCAAGGGTCTCAAAATACGTATTTCCGGTGAAATCGAATTTTTTCTGGATTAAAACACCTTCTTTTTCCAATTTTTATATTATACATACGGGCTAGAGAACATACAAATAGGTGTTTGTAGAATAGATATAGAAAGTTATGTGAACGGAATATCAGATTTTTTGGACTTTGACGCAAATGGTGGATGTTAAACATATTAAACGTATATTCCATATTTTAGTTCACTGTGTTGGTACAGCGGCTGTCCCAAAAGTACCCGGTCTGACGTATAGATAGCGGTTGTTGTTTCCAACAACAACAATTGTAAAAAGTACCAATCTTAGAAAACCTAAGTTTGAAGATCTTATATTGTTTAGCATTTGTTTAGCAGCCATCGTTAGTGAATGCTCTCAGCGAATTTGTAAACGTGGATAACACTGGTCATCGTTATGTGATACAATACTTTCATTTGAAAGTCTTAGTCAAACTAAAATTAAAGTTGAGCTAGACTCCTCTTTGGGGGATTCTGCTTCTTCGTTTACAACAGTGAAATATTGGATGGCAGAATTTAAGCGCGGCTGTACGAGCTGCCAAAAAAAAAAAAAATCTCACTGGTGGAACAAATGAGGTCACCAGTCCAGAAATGGCAAGAAAATCCACAAAATCGTATTAAATGTACGTCGATTGAAAGTGCCCGAGCTAGTAGACATTTAAAAACGTTCTATACATCGCTTACTGACTGAAAATTTGGATTTGAGAAAGTTGTGGATGAAACCTGGGTCCATCACTTCATAGCTAAGACGAAGGAACAATCAAAATAGTGGATTGGAATGAGAGAATTGACTCCAAAGATTGTGGAGGCAGTTGTATCTGAAGGCAGGGTCATGGTGTCAGTTTACTGGGAGGCACATGAGATAATTTTCTATGTATATCTCAAAAAGCAAATGGAATCAATGGCAAATTTTATGCGAACTTAATAGTGTTTGAGTGATGAAATCGAGCAAAAGCATTTAGCGAAAAAGAAGGATTTGTTTCATCAAAAATATCCAACAGTTCAGACGTCCATTATTGCCATGACCAAAATCAATGAGGGGAACTTATAATTGCTTCCTCATGCACCCTATTCGCCAGATTATTATCTGGTTCCAAACTTGTAGAATTGGCTTGGTGGTAGAACAACAGAGAAGAGGTGGAGATAGCTATGTAGAGAAATACAAATCGTATCATCAATTTTTTTTCTCTTTCTTTGTTAGGTGGGTACTTCTGGGACAGTCCTCGTATTTATTCCCTTTGCTCCACATATTTACTTTATATAATGCGTACGTTCTCGTAGAAGCTCACTGTTGGAACTGAACAAATTAATTGTTTACCGAGCAAGAATGGATTTTCATTAAATACATTTGTCGGCCAATAATGTTTAGATAATAAATATTAAAAACATTTGTGCAGATTCACTTACCTAAAATATGGCTGCTTTATAAGCAAGTGTATTCGAACACGACATGACACAAAGTGAAGGTTATTATCAGAGAGGAAGGAAACAAGAAAACCTTTCACTTCCCGGAAAAGATACCTATATGACCAACATTGGGAAGGAACTGTGTAAATAACATTGAGAACATATTTAAAACAAAAATATTGTGTTACATTCACACAAGTTTCTCTATCTATTCTGTAACTAAATATCTGTAATAAACTTATTCTTCTATTTCATGCTGATCGAGATAAACACTAACGGAACTGGTCTTACCAGTTAGTTCCTTATAAGTAAGAGGAATAAGAGAATACACTAGTGAAAACTTTAAAGCTCGTCGCTATGTGAAACAATTGAAGTTCGGTTCACTTTTGCATTTCCGGAAGTAAAATAAAACAAAGATAAAAGAAAAGTTGATTTCCCTTTCGAGGAAAGTTCAGCTAGTTAAAATTGAAACCAATAACAAGGAAAATCTTGGAACCGATTAGTTCTACAAAAAAAAATGTAATGACAAAGCTTGACAGACAGAAAAACACTTATTTTATTCAGGGGGTTTCAATACAATAACTAATTTTTGGGTGTAATATGGTGTATCTATCAAATTTTGTGATGCTAAGGATTTAACATGTAATAAATAAATTCCGTGTATTCAAAATCTAGTTTACTAATACTTATTTTAAAAATTGCAGCTCTAATAGTGCGTCATAAAGCTGATAACCGCTAAGAATCTACTTAAATAAGAAATATATATACATTATATATATGTACCATATTTAGTGATGGTCTTAATTCGGTGACTTACTCTACCTAATTCTGTGAACGTTAATGTGTAAGAGTTCAGGTTTTCTTTCACTGTCATTTTTTGTCTGCTTCTGCACACTTATTCTTTGCACAAAAAAACAGTAGGTGGGACATTGGAAACCAAAAATTGGCGAGTGCATATTTTTAGTATACGGTTTTTAGTTTGTTGTAGAAAACATTGAGAATTTCCCAATATCCTTTTGCTCGATATTGGGAAGTTTTCTGGCTTGCGTAGGCACAAGTTATATGTACGCCTGAAGTCCCTCCACCACCTTCCAACTATCACATTTCTCCACATAATTAACAGAAGGGCTTTGCATTAGTACTGAATTCCTTTTCTGTAATTGAATTCGACATGCATGTACACAGTGAATTTAATTAGGTTACTTCACTTCCAAATGTCAGAGTATCTTTCTAATGTCTGGTGATAGTATATCATAATGGTTTCTGCTTGCATAAACCTTGAGGGTGCTCTAGGGAATTAAAAATTGCTTAGCAGCTTTGTATGCGTGTGCATGTTTGTTTGTGGGTCTGAACAGCAGAATTCAAACACTCACGAAAATTTATCAAAAAATCCGCTGACGCCCTTTAAATTAACTTTTACATTACTTACATATTATTTTCTCAACAATGTTGTAAAAAATATCATTTTTATAATGTATTTTAACGCTTACCTTGAATTATCTGGGAATATCCTGTTAAGTCCTTTGTACCGTAAATTATTTTTGCACAACTGATAAATCATAATAAATAGACAAGGTCTTACACACAAAACATTTAGAGTCCTTAAAGTACCTAATATACATCAACTAATATTAAGTTTAGTTAACCATTTTCGGGGTATTATACATTTAGTATTAGGTTAGTATCTATAAATTGCCGATACTTCCACTTTTGTCCCATAAAAAGTCGTTATTCGGTTTTCTAGCAAAGAGGAGAGAATATTATTGTGATCACACAACTCTTACAATATTTTACCATAGCTTTAGTCTAACATATCACCTTTTTCCCTTGTACTTACATACACGAAAATAGTAATAAGATAAAATCTGCTAATGTTTTAATCAGATGATTAAGAAGTAAATAGAAGAATAAGCTTTTGTAAGAGTAATCCGTTACAAAACACATAGAGAAAATCATGTGAATGGAACAAATCAATTGTTTGTTTTTCTCTGCCGCCTACAATACACATGAAAAGTAGAGGAGCTATTGCATTTCACCCAACATTTCTATACGGAAATATCATCGTAAATGAAATGACGCTCTTTAGCTGCTGTGGTTCTCATCATGCCATCCTATACATGACAAGAAAGATTGTTTAAGTTTTCTAAGAAACCTCTTTATCAGGCTTCAGGTTCTTTGTGTCGTAAATGTGCTATAGGGTACCGTAGGCTTTACTTCCTTTTTGAAGAAAATCGTGATAAAGATTTTTACGCCCGAAAAAAAATTGCCCTCCTCAGGGTTTAAACCCGCGACATTCTTCCATCACAAACACAAGTTTAAAAGACCTTTAAATTAAAAACTATCAGTTTTAGAAAAAAGTTTGTGTGGTGTGCCTGTGACAGTCTGTAATTATTGTAATAATATTAATCCTGGGTTTGATTACAAACATGATATCTTTCAAATCCCAAGCGACCGCATGTGGGATTTGTCGTGGACAAAGGGGCACTGGTGTGCGTTTTCTCCGGGTTCTCCGGTTTCCTCCGTCATCGCATTCCATCTGTGCTCCATCTTCATTCATGTATCATCAGTGTCACCACCTGGGTGCCATGAGTAGTTAAAGCGGGGTTAAACACGACCAAAAATAAAAGTATCTTTCAAGAATTAGGCAGGAATACTTTCAAGAAAATCAACCACTCCAATGCCACACATTAGATGGAAGATTGTTTTGGAATGTTCATTTTCTCATAAATGGTGCTAGTATTTCATTAAAATACTACGAATTATTGATATTTACCTAAATCACAAACAATATGGCTTTAAACACTATCAAAAAAAAATAGAATGCATATCTTGAACATTTTAGAATAACCTCCAAGTCGTCTTTACCCAGATGACTTGTAATCAGCTGCTAAACCGGAACAAATAGACAAGAGCTTATTATAAAAGTAGACACTTTGTTTTTGTTTTAGACTATTTCAGAGGTATACGCTGTTTTGGTTTAATTTCCCAAAACTTATATTTCTCTTAAAAGAGAGGTTGAAATTCGTCTTTCTTTATCGTCATACGGTATTTGAAAATCAGCACACAGGAACCAACTTTTAAAAGATTCCAGCTATCGCTTTAGCCCACGGTATGTCCTTACTCCTCTTATACCTACAAGAAAAATGTAATAACACAGTTTCCGTTAATGTTTATCGTGATTAGAATGAACTTGAAGAATAAGCTTTTAAGAATAGTTTTTGCAGAATATTTATGGTAAAGAACGTGAATGAACGTATCAGATGTTTTATGCTGCCTCCCCAACTCTTCTTTCATAACCTTATTCTTCTGTGTGCCGGAAGTTAATTCAGTTAAAGGTTTATATGAATTGTTCCATCACAGTTTTCGTTACAGTTACAAAGCAGATAGAGAAGTAAATTTTAAAAAATCTTATGTATTGTATCACATGACATTCTCTACCTGTTCTGCAAATAAGCTACTCTTATAAAGGATTATGCATTCATTTACTTCATGTTAATTGAGATAAACATTGCAGAAACTGTCTTATTGCTTGTTTCTTTGTGAAAAGGAAAATAAGGGAATAAACTAGACTAAAGCGTTTGTCAGTACTTTTAACATCTATCGCTATTTGAAAGAAATAAAACTGGACTCTTTTTGCTTAGATGTAAGTAAAGAAAAATAGGTATGAAACGAAAGATAACTTTCCATTTGAGAAATGTTTAGTAGTTTAAAATTGGTATCAATAACAAAATATATCTCGGAAACGGTTCACTGATCGTAAATTGTGACTGATATAAATTGTAGTTTTAATGAAATCTGCATTTTTAGTGAAGTAAACTTTTGTCTAACCCTCACGGTTTACGAGTTACAGAAGTTATACACAATAAAGAAGTCTTCAGAAAATATACCCAGAAAATTAAAAATGTATCAACTGTGCAATTGGCGTGTCTGACTCTATCTATCCAACTCCTGCCCTACACCCGACTTGTAATAGTTGGCTATCTTATGTATCGATCCTTGGACTTAAGTACTCACAACATTGTAAGTCACCAATGGGGTTGTCATCTCAAAATATAATTTGAGATCACCTTGTGGTTTACCGGGAAATATGCGAGTCAGTTGCGATATTCAATGCTATGCCGGCATGTTGCCATGTTAGCTCAGTGGAAGAGCAAACGCCTAGAAACCGGGAGATCCGTGGTTGAAATCCCGGCTATGGCATTGCATTATTCATTCTGGTTCTACATATCCAATTCCTGCCCTGCACTGGCTGGTGTGAAAAAAAAAATTAAATAACAAGGAGTTTCTTGAAAAAGGGAAGCTCCACAAAAAATGGATAATTATGATGTAAATTGTTTTAACGGGCTCTACATTTTCGTGAAGTAAGTTTTTGTCGATTTTTACGGTTTCCGAGTTACGTAAAAGTCATCCAGAATAAAGAGATGTTTATAGGCTATTCCCAGAAAATTAAATATATTCATTTTATTCTTAATGTAAATATTTTAAAAATACGGCATTTTAATCAAAAGCTTTAGAGCAATTTTAGAAAAACTTTTCAGAACTTGTTCAGAGTTTTTTTCCATATAATAGTAGTTGGGGTGAGTCGAGTTTCTTTATTATCTTCATTTCCTATTCTTAGAAGATATCAAACTTAAATATCAAATTTGGTATTTCAGTGACTTTTCTTTTTTGAGCCTTGCCATCCAGACATGCACAAATACACACACAAACTTTTAAAATGTTTTATACTTCCCTTTTAATTCAGGTACCCGAAAAATGAATCGATTTTTTGAGTAGAGTACAATACAATAGTATCATGTACTAAGCAAAGAAAAGAAAATAATGCAAATATAGGCTCAGTTATTTAATTCAACGTCTTTTAGAATTAGAATATATTTGGTCTACATGCGAAATGTGAGAGACATCAACCAGTAATAAAGTATTATATGTTTTCCCTGTATAGAAACCATCAGTATCATAAATATTTTGCCTGAGCACGGGAAAAGGGAATTATGGCGATGATAATGCTATAAGGACAGATAACTTATGATTACTACATATCCATATTTAAAACTCAATACCAAACACCGGGAGAATGGGTTAAAAGAAAAATAAATATGTCGAAATCTCATTAATATTGATTTTATTGATAATGTTTGTTACATGTCAATAACATATTTCTCATATACAGAATAGATAGAAAAAGCAAGTATTTAAGAAATTATACAGTTCTTGCAATGTTTATAAATACCCTGAAAATGTTGGTTTTACTTGCTCTACTATTCTACTACCTATAGTGTAGAACTGCGTTCGTTCAAACAGTCCCATACCGATATTTAAACGGGAATCCACGCTTTTAGGCAGCCAAAATATACGAAAGAATTATTAGAAAAGGGTCTGTGCGCAGTTGTGAGCTGCATTATTCCAAACAATGAGTTGGACAAAAACAATAATTTAAGCGACTTTCAAAGAAACGGAACGAATATTTTAAAGCAAATCTTCGAAACCTTTCACACTTCCCTTTATTTTGTGTTTCAGAACAATGGCTCATTACCATTTTGCCATAAATAGGTTATGTTTAAAATACTTTGATGGCATGATATTGCAGTTTGTGTAGACAAGTCCGTTAATTTTCACTATACTATAATACTTAACTCTTATAATCACAAATAGTCATTTGGTTCCCATTTATCCCTTTTCATTTTGATAAGCCACTGTATCATTTTTTCACGTCTGATCTGGAAATATCGTATGATATGCCCGATTATTTAACGATAAATAAATGATATTTTCTGACAAATTCATTATCAGGAATTTCGAAGTTGGATATGTGATATAATTCGGATTTCACCTGAAAATCTAGAACATGTGCTTCGTGAGCAATAAAATGGTGGCTAATAACACGTAATTTCGGTTACCAATAAAAATCGTCACAACACTTGTCACCATTGTCACAAATATAGGCAATAAATATGATACACACAAATAATCCTTCTGGCAGCAAGAGCAAATACGTTCAGGGGCCCCAACAGGAACGTGAATGCCCTAGCTTCTAATATTTAGTAAGAAATTGTGTGTGTTTTGTTTTTAGAAGAATTAACTTGCGCCGAAGAAAACCAAGAAATTTAATTGTTTGGTTTAGGTAAACTATAAATAGGTCTTCAAACTATTTCTGAAATTAGAATAATTTTCAATGGATAACAATATATGAAGCTTATATAAATAATGTCTATATTACGCTTCAGTATTTAATTTAACACAACCTGTGACCAGCTTTTTAGTATAGAAGAGAATTTTTTGGTGCCGAAAATTTATTTTATGTTTTGATAAAGATAGGAGAATTAAATCAATATGTGTTATTTCTCCTGGTTCTATTAAATTCATTTGTGTGTTATTTGAAACTAATTTTTATTGCTTTTTATATAGGTGATGAACAATTATGGCGTTATAAAGTAGAAGAAGAAGAAACTATTGCACACTATTGCAATTATATTATTTTTAAATGTTAATGCAATAAATATCTAAATTATCACTGACAATGGCTCATAACACCAGCAGAATGTGGAAATAGTGTTTCTTTGTAAATAAGTTGTTTATGATTTCTCTGGTTTATATATTTAAAGCTCATTGTGCATGATTAGATTTATTTTTCAATTCAGGAATTTACAAGAAAAGCTATTTAGTAATGAAAACTATTGACAACATTGGAAAAGGTTTGATAACATCTGATAAGATTTGACAATGTCATAAATGTGAAATTTAAACCTTGCAATTCTGCCAAACTGAACCCCTTCATAACACTTGGATAGTAATTTACCATGTGCAAAGTGGTTCATATTTAGCATCATTATAACACTTTGTAATTACATACTATTATTTACGTAATTCCAAAGCAGTTTTGCGTACTAATCACCCATTACATCAGATTAGGAATGCAGCGGAAATAACACCAATATTAGGTTAATTGATCTATATAAAATTGCTTATTGTATACTCTGGAAATTTGGCTAGTACTTTCTTTATGTGCCGGGTATTCTTCATTTTGTTGAGGTAATCTATGGAACCCATTAAAACTTTTAGTTAAACCCTACGAAAAAGAACCTTATCAGCTCATCTTTTACTTTTTGCTTTCAGCCATAATGCAGATTTTGTGACGCACTTTTCATTGACCAAAGCCATCAAATTATTATTATATATTTGGTACTATAGAGGATGCCCTTACTTTTTCCCCAAACTTTCAAAGACTTCAAAAGTATTAGCAGCAAGAAAACGTGTGAAGCTGTGACAAGTTTTATAAGACATTGAATTTGACAAACATTATCGAGTACAAGAAGCTTAGAAACTTAATTAGAATGTTGAGCATCTGACATTCTGCATTATCAATCTTTGATTTTTATTAACCTCTCGTTTGTTACGTTCTCTATATTAAGGTTTTCTGCAAAATGGCGTCAAATTCACAGCGAGGAAGACAGCTGTTTGATTTTAGAAAATAAGTTTAAAGATAATAGTTGTGCCACGATGACTAAACGATGACCATGACTATGATGACCATGTAACATTAAAAACCAATCTTGCCCATACGACGGAATAATATTTAAATGTTCACGTTTACTCTCTATAGCAAGCATGTACAATGTATATAGTAGGCAGAGATGGTATTATATTACACCCAAAAATTCCATACCGAGAGTTAACCGGAAATACATGCTTTGGGACCCCCTGAATCGAAAAAAGAGCTTTTTTAGAAATAAGTCCGTAGTGTGTGTGGGGGGTGTATGTGTGTACGCATGCGCGCGCGCGCCTGTAAACAGAATAACTCTGAAACAAAAAGCCAGTTTAATATCAAAACTGGTATTTAATTAAGCATCTTCCAAGGATGTGACACAAAGATTTTCGGAAACATTTCCCCACGTTTTACATGGAAGATTTTTCAAAATGTTCAGTTTAATAACAATCGTTCTAACGATTTTAATTAAAACGGTGCATCTTAAAGAAGTTTACATGACAAATAAAATGAATATACTCAATAAATTTGGAATAACCTCTGAACTCCTCGTCATTTGACTGGCGTTTGCATAACTAGTAAACTGTATGGAACAGACAAAAGTTGACTACACAAAAATATTAATCTCCGTTAAAACACAATGTATGCCGTATCCGCGTTTTTGTAGAACTAAGAATTTCAGAGATATTACCTGTTTTTGGCTTCAATTATAAACTATTTAACTTTTCTCAAACATGAAGCAATTATCCGTTTCATATCTCTTTTGTTTCACTCTTAGCCTTGAAAGGAGAACCAAATTTTAATGCCAACCGCATAGCGACAGCTTTTGAAAGATCTGTCGCTTTAGCATCAGACATTCCCTTATTTTGCTTATACATATAAGGAGTAATTCTAAAAACTATGTCCGGCAATGGTTATGTTGATTAGCATGATGCAAATACAAGTGACATTAGATTGTTTGCAGTACAGATAGAGAATGGAATAAGTAAGATTTCTTTACTTTCCCTAACACGTATGTAAAGTGAAATTAGTAGATAAATGTGGTGCTATATTCTACTCAGAAGCTCGATACCTAAATTTTCGGAAAAATAATTATTTTGGAGCCCATGAATAAAAAAGGCATGTTTATAAAATGTGCATGTGTGTGTATGTTAACAGAATAACTCACAAATCAAACTCAGTCTTGGTAGCTCAGTTGGTTAGGCGCTGGCTTTGTAAACAGGGAGTCACAGGTTCAAACCCGGCCCAGACCGAGAGCTTTTAAGTGAGGTTATATGCCTCAGCCACATGTCAGGAGATTTGCAGGATTTACTGGTGTATTAATGAGCAAGTGCGGGACGAAATTCAAGCACACTGGCTGCTCTGATATTATTTTCGGAGTCGTTAACAAACAAAATAGATTAAAATAATTTAATTTAAAAAACGAAAAGTCAAATAAATGCCAATCTTAGTATATAGTTTTAGTAACTTCGAAACATACGACACAAAGTTTTTCAGGAAAATTAAAGCACACCCAACCACCCTTTCGTGGAACATTTTTCGAAAATTCTTACGAGGTACGCCCAGAAAGTATGTTCCGTTTCAATTTATCTCCGCTGCATAGCTGCGATCTCAGTTCCGAACATGCGCGGTAGACGCTCTGTATCAAGGAGAAGAAACGTGTGCCATTTTGAGATCGCTGTTAGCCACATACGCTTTGTTGTGCTTGTTTACAATGTCGGTGTTGATTGAAAATCCCGCCGCTTGTGAAATCAGATCTGTGATTCGTTTTCTGAATGCTAGGAAAGTGAAACCAATTGAAATTTATCGGCAAATTTGCGAAGTTTACGGACAAAATGCGATGAGTGTTTCAATGGTGAGAAGATGGGTCAGACAGTTCAATGAAGGACGTAGTGAAGTGCACGATGAAGAACGAAGAACTGGTTCACGCGATTGATGACAAGATCCAGGAAAACCGTATACTTACATTTAGTGCTCTCGCTATGGAATTCCCCCAAAGCTCACGATCACTAATTCATGAAATTGTTACCGAAAAACTGAAATTTCGTAAACTTTGCTCACGTTGGGTACCAAAGATTCTTTCTGAGCAACACAAAACAAAACGGATGGGTAGTGCACTTCAGTTTATAACCCGTTATGATGAAGACGGCGAAACATTTCTGACACAGATAGTCACAGGAGATGAGACTTGGGCTTCTTACGACACCCCTGAAAGTAAGCGGCAATTAATGGAATGGAGGCACACTTCATCCCCAGCAAAGGTTAAGCCGAAACAAATCTTGACACCTCGAAAAATGATGTGCAAAGTGTTCTAGGACTGGAAAGGCATCTTCCTCATTGATTTCCTACCGCGTGGTCAAACAATCAAAGCAGATGTTTCTTGCGAGACACTTAGGAAATTGCGCCGAGGATTGCTGTCAATAGGTTTTGTTTTTCTTCACGACATTGCACGACCACACATTGCAAATTTGACGAAAAACCTCCTACAGAGATATGCTGGGACGTGTTTGACCATCCTCCGTACAGCCCTGACCTCGCTCTTAGCGAATTTCATCTGTTCTTACATCTCAAGTCTTTCCTTGGCGGTCAACACGTCAACAATGACGAAGAGCTGAAAGCAAATGTTTCCAGCTTTTTGAAGACACAGGCGGCAAACTTCTATGAAGAAGGTATACAAAAACTTGTGCCACGCTATGAAAAATGCTTGCAAAATTACAGCAGATATGTGGAAAAGTAGATTAAGAGTTGTAGAGTTTTGTGCAATATATAATTATTCTGTATCTGTACACAATTTAATTTTATTACCCAACGGATCTTACTTTCTGGACTACCTCGTATTTTTCTTAAAAATTCTCCAACGTTATAATTAAAACACATTATTTTTAAGATATTTTCATAACAAATGAAACGCACACGTTAATTTTTTTTAGGAATGGACTGATGGCCTCTCGATGACTTTTCTATAACTCGTATAAAGAATATAGGTCTAATTAAAACACAATTTATGACACATTTTGTATGTAGTTGGCCGTGGAAAAGTAGTTTAAGAGTTGTAGAGTTTTGTGCAATATATAATTATTCTGTATCTGTACACAATTTAGTTTTATTACCCAACGGATCTTACTTTCTGGACTACCTCGTATTTTTCTTAAAAATTCTCCAACGTTATAATTAAAACACATTATTTTTAAGATATTTTCATAACAAATGAAACGCACACGTTAATTTTTTTTTAGGAATGGACTGATGCCCTCTCGATGACTTTTCTATAACTCGTATAAAGAATATAGGTCTAATTAAAACACAATTTATGACATACATTTTGTATGTAGTTGGCCGCTATTGAGATGTTCCCTTCTATTAATTTGAATCTTAAACTACTGAAACTCTTGTCAAATGGAAAACCAACTTTCATTTCATATCGCTTTTGCTTTACTCCTGGGAATGAAGAAGAGAATAATATTTCAAGTGTTTCACATAGTTAATGAGCTTTTAAAGGATGCTACCATCGTGTACTCCCTTTTTCCTCTTCTACTTACAAGGAAAGAAACAATGAATAATTTCTGCTAAAGCTTATCACAATTAGCACAATGTAGATGTCTTTTATAACAAAAGAGAAAGTCATGTGAATGCAATTCATGATTTATTTTTAATTTTTACCATATTGTCTCCCTTTAAATATAAGCGCATGATTCTGATGCTTACCTACATCATCATACTTATATTTCTGTGCATTTGAAATGCATTCATGGTTTCTATTTGTTTGGTTGCCATAAAGCGGGTATTGCATTAAACCAAATTAGAAGCAACTAGTATACCATGTGGCTGAGTATTCACTTATCGCTGGATTGGTAATAAAGACACTGCTTACACAATATAGCATAAAATTCTGCAAATTCAGAAACGTAACTGTAATATATGATTGTTTTTTAATGAAATGCGTTTCGTAAAGACAAACTTATAAGGGACTAGTGAACCATCCAAATTGTTTGTACAATATCCTCTGAATTCAATTAAGTACAGTGCTTACAACAACTAAAACTTCATTTCTTCAGTTGTGGCACCCCGGTCATGCGCTACCCTGGAAAGGGATGAATCAGCTGGTGTTTGACAACAACAACAGTATTTGTGATACAATTGTCTTATTTGTCTGCTGGCCACACATAAAGCAATTGGATTAAATGTGGGATTTAATGTGGACAGCAGACATGCTATTAAGAACATTGGTGCAAATCGAACCAAAACGATAATGTCCATAACAATTAGATATAAAAATAGAAATAAAGGCATGTATGTCATTACAAACACTACAGCCAAGGCGAAGAGTATTCTTGCGCTTTTCTTGCGTTCTTCTCGAAGGGTTTCGAGCGCTTCACTTTGTACACCTGGTAAATATAGCGCGCTTCTATTCACTCGCCAGGCCGCTGCAACATAAAACACTGAGATTATTGCTGAAGGTATAACACTGTTCACGAGAAGACGGTAAAGAGAGACATCTGTTTGCATATAGTTGGTGAGGAAATCATCCTCGTGTTGGTTTACGAGCAATGTTTCCGCTATTGCCGAAATAATAGCAATTGTCCACACTCCTGCCAGTATGGCTAGAGAGTAAAAGTAATCAGTTTTATCTGTAGATAGTCTAATTCTGAATGTAACCAAACCAACATATCTCTGTACACTGATTGCAGCCACTGAGTAAGTGTTCAGTGCTATTGAAAAACTGCGGCTTATCACAACGAGGTAATGCGGTTCAAAATCCTCAGTCCAAAGTTCTGAAACTGTAAAGAAATTCAAAATGTAGAGTATATCGCTGATGCTGAGATTTATCAACAGTATATTCTCCGGGGTTCGCATCTCTGGGTGTCTAGCGAACACTATTAACAACACAACATTCAAAACTGCACCAACGCAACAGAGTGCTATAAGAAGCAAAAGAAACACAAGAAGAATCCACTGAATGGAATCCATACTTAAGAATTCTTTCACTTGAAGTTCTTTAGCAGTGCTTGAAGAATATTTAGAACAACAGTGTGGCTCAAACTAAAATCCTATTACTGAAAGCACAGAGCTTGTTTTTTGAGCTGGTTTACTGCGTCTTTCTTTACTTCGACTCGATGTAAAATGGTCTTCTTGCTGCAACAAAAAAAGCAAGGATAACAATCAAAGAACTTTCTCTTTCCAATACATGCGTTATCCTTTATATTTACTCAAAACAACACATATAGAAGACATACACAGATGGATTGATTTTTAACAGTGGCACCTATGCTGCAACAATGCTGTGTAACATAGCCAGGCAATGTAATGATGATGATGAGTGGGACAGGGGTTATATAGGTAGAGTCAGGCTGAAAATTCAATGTCATAGCTGGGAATTGAACTACGATTTTCCCCGCCTCCTGCTGGTTGCTCCAACCGCTGAGCACCATGGTAACATGTCGGCACGAAATTAAATTCCTCAACTGAGCAGCATGTTTCCCGGTAAACCACAAGTCAAATTATTTTCTTATGGCATAGCAATGACGATTTACAATGTAGTAAGTAGTTTAGGCCCCGGGCTCATAGATTAGCCAAATGTTAGGGCAATTAATGTTACATTTTTATGGGAAATCTGTAGTTCTGATTCAGGTTATGGAATTTAATTCTTCAGTCTGACACTACCTATCCAGCAGGCAATATAATTTATACCACAGGATAGTTACATACCCACCCTTCGTAAGAGCAATCAAGCACACACACTATCTCTCTATCTTTCTCTATATATACATATATACAGGCTGTTTCAAAGCGACACCAAACAAAAATAGCAGTCGATTAGCCTACAATTTTACTTGTCCGAGACTGGATGTCGCTTTCAAACTCTTCTATTAAAGTTTTATGTGTGTTTAAAAATCGCACACATTTGGGATAAGGCAGTGAAGGAACAACAGGAGTCATACGCCACGTAAACAGCCTCAGAATGTGTTATACGAAACACATAACAAAGCTCACATGCTACGTTTTCCATTTCTAGGGTGACCTGTGCCGCGCCGGCGTGTCTATCAAAACACGCTTATACCACGCGATTGGGATGTTTGCCACCAACGTGGATTGGACCAGGCACGTACCAATTGGTAATGTACGGCCACCTATTGCATGGTGATTTTATGGCAGTTTCTGTATGTGCCAAATTTAGAGCTGAAAAATATATTCACGTATCACGTAGGTATGACTAACAAGGTCCACATCTTCGTTTGGTGTCGTTTTGAAACCTCCTGTAAATACCCCCTTCATGCCCGTGAGCAACGAATACAACTATAATGCAGTTTTTAACAAGCGCTCAGAAAAATCACAATTACTTGAAAGCAAGTTCTAAGGATCTGGTTGAAAACTGAATGGTCCAAAAACAGATCCTGCAACATTAGCCAAATAATGAATTCTGGCGTCTCGATCTAACGCATTCACCGACTGCACATCTTCCTCCCTTACTGCAGAATGCTCAGGCCGAGACATGTCTGCCACTTTTTGTCTACATTCACTTAAGGCTTTGCCACAGCTTGTCGTTATAGACAAGTTAATGCCTACTACTGCAAGTCTCTGGCAATTCTTATTGTCTTGCGTTACGACCGCTAGCACATTCAGCTTTTAACCATTTCTCTGATCTTGCTGAGAATCGTTGCGATTATTCCATGAACGGCTCTTTAAAACTGAGTTTTTCCCCCACACATGCATTGCAGGAAGAGAAGGTATTGTATCCTCTACAAAATTCAATACCGAGATTTCATGGAAATACCTTTTTTGGGGTTCGAATAAAGACAAAGAATTTTTTTTTTTTTTTTTTTGCTTTTGAGAAAATGTCCATGTTTACATGTGTGTATGTGCGCGTCTGTGAACAGCACAACTGAAAAACTAAAAGTTCGTTAAATACCAGACTTAACGTTTATGTTCAGCATCTTCCAGGATACAACACGACCATTTTCAGGAAAATCCCTCCACCACAAACTATCATTTACATTGAACATTTTTCAAAAACATTTATTTTTTGAAAATGGATTTTGCAATGTTTATTAAAATGTCGTATACTTAACATAGTTTAATCGTAAATGAAATGTATATCTTGAATTTTCTGGGAATTGCCTCTGAAGTGCCCTTCATGATGAATGACTTTAATATAAGTGGTAACCCGTAAAACCTAGACTACACTTTACCTAAAAAACAAAAGTTACATCTGGGAACAGTTTGTTCCACAACAAAGATTTAACGAACATAAACGTGTATTTTAACGATATCTGCATTTTTATGTGTAGCTTTATATATTTCTTGCGGTTTACCAGTTATGTAAAAGTTATTAACAATGAAGAGGATCTAAGAACCTACACCCGGATATCCATTCATATTTTTTGTCATATAATAGCTTTCATATAATATATTTTAATCAATTCGTTAAAGGAATTTTTTAAAAATCAACATTTTCGGAAAGTGTTTCCATCTAAAGAATAGTGTCTTGAAAATGCTGAAATTAAACATTAAGTTAGTTAATTCAAAATCTTCTCGGGCTTCTAGCCAGGTAAACTGCGTGAGCTGACGAGGAAGATGCACTTCTTCGAAACGTTGGTGTCAAGCCAAGTTTTTACCTGGCTAGAAGCCCGAGAAGATTTTGAATTAATACGTCGCCAGGAAAGCTTCAATTCTTATTAAGTTAGTTATTTAACTATCTTTTCTTTCTCAGTTACCGGATCAAAGTCCAGAGAAATATTCATCTTTATTATTTCATAAGTGTCACTTTTTAAATGTTCATTATGGAACACTTGCTTGATTTTCGTTAAAAAAAAATGGATTATATAAATCTATAACTTTTACGCATAAATGAATAAATATTTCTGGGCAAAGATATAGTTATACATAAGTTGAATAATAGATTACAATACAGTTTATTTTTTACTGTGAAATGTTATTCCAATATAATATTTGATTATAAATTTATGATGATTTTTGCACACACCGACGTCTTTCTAAAAGTGCCTTTTTTGTTACAGGGGACCCTAATACTTTTACTTGCAGCGAAACTTCGACATTGAATTTTTTAGTGGTATGTAATATCTTCTCTACTATGTAATATGCAGCGAAACTAAAAATAATGGTTTTTAATTATATGAAAGTATATAATTTTTATAGCATTTTTTCACAGGTATTAAAAAGTGTATAATAAAGGTGGCTATTATAAAGACACAATTATCTAGTCTTCCAGACTCAGTTTTTAAATTAGCGATTTAAGGATAACATTTTCCAATAAGACACCATTTTAAAGCTCAATATTACAATTTTGATCACATAGATAAGGAAAAATCTCATTTTTTAAACATTTCTTACGGTTTTCCCGCTATACAACAGATATATAAAAGCAATACAGAATCAATAGGTCTTCAGAGGCTACTCCCAGAATATTCAAAACATACATTTAGTTTAACATGAAAATATCTTATATATATGAAGTTTAATCAAAATCTTTAGAACCATTTTTGAGAAAATAAAAATATTTGGAAAATATTCCATGTAATGGGTAGTTGAGTTGGGAGGATTTTCCTAAAAATCTTTGTTTCTCATTCTTGGAAGATATTGAAATTAAATACCAAGTTTGGTATTTAACCGACTATTCGTTTTTGAACTATGCTGCCGACAGACACACGCACGCACAAAATGAATTACATGCACACGGACATGTTTTCTAAAAATTCCATTTTTAGATTCAGGGGTCTCAAAATACGTATTTCCGGTGAAATCGAATTTTTTCTGGATTAAAATACCTTCTTTTTCCAATTTTTATATTATACATACGGGCTAGAGAACATACAAATAGGTGTTTGTAGAATAGATATAGAAAGTTATGTGAACGGAATATCAGATTTTTTGGACTTTTACGCAAATGGTGGATGTTAAACATATTAAACGTATATTCCATATTTTAGTTCACTGTGTTAGTACAGCGGCTGTCCCAAAAGTACCCGGTCTGATGTATAGATAGCGGTTGTTGTTTCCAACAACAACAATTGTAAAAAGTACCAATCTTAGAAAACCTAATTTTGAAGATCTAATATTTTTTAGCATTTGTTTAGCAGCCATCGTTATGTGAATGCTCTCAGCGGATTTGTAAACGTGGATAACACTGGTCATCGTTATGTGATACAATACTTTCATTTGAAAGTCTTAGTCAAACTAAAATTAAAGTTGAGCTAGATTCCTCTTTGGGGGATTCTGCTTCTTCGTTTACAACAGTGAAATATTGGATGGCAGAATTTAAGCGCGGCTGTACGTGCTGCAAAAAAAAAAAAAAAAAAAAAAATCGCAGTGGTGGAACAAATGAGGTTACCAGTCCAGAAATTGTAAAGAAAATCCACAAAATGGTATTAAATGTACGTCGACTGAAAGTGCCCGTGCTAGTAGACATTTAAAAATGTCCTATACATCGCTTACTTGCTGAAAATTTGGATTTGAGAAAGTTGTGGATTAAACCTGGGTCCATCACTTCATAGCTAAGACGAAGGAACAATCAAAATAGTGGATTGGAATGAGAGAATTGACTCCAAAGATTGTGGAGGCAGTTGTATCTGAAGGCAGGGTCATGGTGTCAGTTTACTGAGAGGCACACGAGATAATTTTCTATGATTATCTCAAAAAGCAAAAGGAATCAATGGCAAAATTTATGCGAACTTATTATAGTGTTTGAGTGATGAAATCGAACAAAAGCATTTAGCGAAAAAGAAAGATTTGTTTCATCAAAAATATCCAATAGTTCAGACGTCCATGACCAAAATCAATGAGGGGAATTTCGAATTGCTTCCTCATGCACCCTATTCGCCAGATTATTATCTGGTTCCAAACTTGTAGAATTGGCTTGGTGGTAGAACAACAGTGAAGAGGTGGAGATAGCTATGTAGAGAAATACAAATCGTATCATCATTTTTTTTCCTCTTTCTTTGTTAGGTGGGTACTTCTGGGACAGTCCTCGTATTTATTCCCTTTGCTCCACATATTTACTTTATATAATGCGTACGTTCTCGTAGAAGCTCACTGCTGGAACTGAACAAATTAATTGTTTACCGAGCAAGAATGGAGTTTCATGAAATACATTTGTCGGCCAATAATGTTTAGATAATAAATATTAAAACCATTTGTGCAGATTCACTTACCTAAAATATGGCTGCTTTATAAGCAAGTGTATTCGAACACTACATACCACAAAGTGAAGGTTATTATCAGAGAGGAAGGAAACAAGAAAACCTTTCACTTCCCGGAAAAGATACCTATATGTCAAACATTGGGAAGGAGCTGTGTAAATAACATTGAGTACATATTTAAAACAAAAATATTGTGTTACATTCACACAAGTTTCTCTATCTATTCTGTAACTAAATATCTGTAATAAACTTATTCTTCTATTTCATGCTCATCGAGATAAACACTAACGGAACTGGTCTTACTAGTATGTTCCTTATAAGTAAGAGGAATAAGAGAATACACTAGTGAAAACTTTAAAGCTCGTCGCTATGTGAAACAATTTAAGTTCGGTTCACTTTTGCATTTCCGGAAGTAAAATAAAACAAAGATAAAAGAAAAGTTGATTTCCCTTTCGAGGAAAGTTCAGCCAGTTAAAATTGAAACCAATTACAAGCAAAATCTCTGAACCGATTAGTTCTACAAAAAAAAAAAAAAATGTAATGACAAAGCTTGACAGACAGAAAAACACTTATTTTATTCAGTGGGTTTCAAAACATGTAAATCCGTTGAAATCTCAGTATCTAATTTTTGGGTGTAATATGGTATATCTATCAAATTTCGTGATGCTAAGGATTTAACATGTAATAAATAAATTCCGTGTATTCAAAATCTGGTTTACTAATACTTATCTTAAAAATGCAGCTCTAATAGTACGTCATAAAGCTGATAACCGCTAAGAATCTACTTAAATAAGAAATATATTGACTTAGAAAGAACATTCTATATATGTACCATATTTACTGATGGTCTTCTTAATTCCGTGACTTACTGTACCTAATTCTGTGAACGTTAATGTGCAAGAGTTCAGCTTTTCTTTCACTGTCATTTTTTGTCTGCTTCTGCACACTTATTCTTTGCACAAAAAACAGTAGGTGGGACATTGGAAACCAAAAATTGGCGAGTGCATATTTTTAGTATACGGCTTTTAGTTTGTTGTAGAAAACATTGAGAATTTCCCAATATCCTCTTGCTCAATATTGTGAAGTTTTCTGGCTTGCGTAGGCACAAGTTATATGTACGCCTGAAGTCCCTCCACCACCTTCCAACTATCACATTTCTTCACATAATTAACAGAAGGGCTTTGCATTAGTACTGAATTGCTTTTCTGTAATTGAATTCGACATGCATGTACACAGTGAATTTAATTAGGTTACTTCACTTCCAAATGTCAGAGTATCTTTCTAATTTCTGGTGATAGTATATCATAATGGTTTCTGCTTGCGTAAATCTTGAGAGTGCTCTAGGGAATTAAAAATTGCTTAGCAGCTTTGTATGCGTGTGCATGTTTGTTTGTGGGTCTGAACAGCAGAATTCAAACACTCACGCAAATTTATCAAAAAATCCGCTGCCGCCCTTTAAATTAGCCTTTACATTACTTACTTATTATTTTCTCAACAATGTTGTAAAAAATATAATTTTTATAATGTATTTTAACGCTTACCTTGAATTATCTGGGAATATCCTATTAAGTCCTTTGTACCGTAAATTACTTTTGCACAACTGATAAATCATAATAAATACGAGTAGACAAAGTCTTACACACAAAACATTTGGAGTCCTTAAAGTACCTAATTTACATCAACTAATATTAAGTTTAGTTAACCATTTTCGGGCTATTATACATTTAGTATTATGTTAGTATCTATAAATTGCCGATACTTCCACTTTTGTCCCATAACAAGTCGTTATTCGGTTTTCTTGCTCCCGGTCTAGCAAAGAGGAGAGAATATTATTGTGATCACACAACTCTTAAAATATTTTACCATAGCTTTAGTCTAACATATCACCTTTTTCCCTTGTACTTACATACACGAAAATAGTAATAAGATAAAATCTGCTAATGTTTTAATCCGATGATTAAGAAGTAAATAGAAGAATAAGCTTTTGTAAGAGTAATCCGTTACAAAACACATAGAGAAAATCATGTAAATGGAACAAATCAATTGTTTGTTTTTCTCTGCCGCCTACAATATACATGAAAAGTACAGGAGCAATTGCATTTCACTCAACATTTCTATACAGAAATATCATCGTAAATGAAATGACGCTCTTTAGCTGCTGTGGTTCTCATCATGCCATCCTATACATGACAAGAAAGATTGTTTAAGTTTTCTAAGAAATCTTTTTATCAGGCTTCAGGTTCTTTGTGTCGTAAATCTGCTTTAGGGTACCGTAGGCTTTACTTCCTTTTTGAAGAAAATCGTGATAAAGATTTTTGCAGCCGAAAAAAAATTGCCCTTCTCAGGGTTTGAACCCGCGACATTCTTCCATCACAAATACAAGTTTAAAAGGCCTTTAAATTAAAAAATATCAGTTTTAGAAAAAGGTTTGTGTGGTGTGCCTGTGTCTGTCTGTAATTATTGTAATCATATTAATCGTGGGTTTGATACCAAACATGATATCTTTCAAATCCCAAGCGACCGCATGTGGGATTTGTCGTGGACAAAGGGGCACTGGTGTGGGTTTTCTCCGGGTTCTCCGGTTTCCTCCGTCATCGCATTCCATCTGTGCTCCATCTTCATTCATGTATCACCAGTGTCACAGCCTGCGGTGCCATGAGTAGTTAAAGCGGGGTTAAACACAACCAAAAATAAAAGTATCTTTCAAGAATTAGGCAGGAATACTTTCAGGAAAATCAACCACTCCAATGCCACACATTAAATGGAAGATTGTTTTGGAATGTTCATGTTCTCATAAAAGCTGCTCGCAATTAATTAAAATACTAAGAATTATTCATATTTACTTAAATCACAAACAAAATGGCGTTAAATAATATTAAACAAAATAGAATGCATATCTTCAACTTTTTAGAATAACCTCCAAGTCGTCTCCGTGCGTATCACTTGTGATCAGCTGCTAAACCGAAAGAGATAGACATGATTTTTACAACAAAAGTAGATACTTTGTTTTTGTTTTAAACCATTTCAGAGGTATACGCTGTTTTGGTTTAATTTCCCAAAACTTATATTTGTCTTAAAAGAGTGGTTGAAATAGCTTTTTCTTTATCGTCATATGGTATTTGCAAAATCAGCACACAGGAACCAAGTTTTAAAAGATTTCAGCTATCACTTTAACCCAAGGTATGTCCTTATTCCTCTTATACCTACAAGAAAAATGTAATAACACAGTTTCCTTTAATGTTTATCTTGATTAGATTTAACTTTAAGAATACGCTTTTAAGAATAGTTTGTGCAGAATATTTACAGAAAGGAATGTGAATGAACATATCATATTTTTTATGCTGCATCCCCAACTCTTCTTACATAACCTTATTATTCTGTGAGCCGGAAGTTAATTCAGTTAAAGGTTTGCATGAATTGTTCCATCACAGTTTTCGTTACAGTTACAAAGCAGACACCGAAATAATTTTTAAAAAAAGCTCATGTAATACATTCACATGGCATTCTCTACCTGTTCTGCAAATAAACTGTTCGTATAAAAGATTATGCATCTATCATGTTATTCCAGATAAACATAGCAGAAATTGGCTTGTTGCTTGTTTCATTGTAAGCACAAGGAAAATATGGGAATACATTAGACTAAAGCGTTTGTCAGATCTTTTAACAGCTATCGCTATTTGAAAGAATTGTAACTCGATTCTCTTTGCTTAGAGGTAAGTAAAGAAAAATCGGTATGAAAGGAAAGATAACTTTTCATTTGAGAAATGTTAAGTAGTTTAAAATTGGTATCAATAACAAGGAATATTACGGAAAAGGTTAACTGTTCCCAAATTCTGACTTATATAAATTGTAGTTTTAATGATATCTACATTTTTAGTGAAGGAAACTTTTGTCAAACCCTCACGGTTTACAAGTTACAGAAGTCATCCAGAATAAAGAAGTCTTTAGACACTATTCCCAGAAAATTAAAAATGTATCAATTGTACAATTGGCATTTCTGATTCTACCTATCCTACTCCTTTCCTACACTCGTCTTGTAATAGTTGGATATACTATGTATCGATCCTTGGACTTAAGTACTTACAACATTGTAAGTCGCCATTGGGGTTCTCATTTCAAAATAATTTGAGATCATCTTGTGGTTTACCGGGAAATATGCGAGTCAGTTGCGATATTCAATGCTATGCCGGCATGTTGCCATGTTAGCTCAGTGGAACAACAAACGCCTAGAAACTGGGAGACCCGTGGTTGAAATCCCGGCTATGGCATTGCATTATTCATTCTGGCTCTACATATCCTATTCCTGTCCTACACGGCTGGTGTGGAAAAAAATTAAGTAACAAGGAGTATCTCGGAAATGGGAAACTCCACCAAAAATGGATAGTTATGACATAAATATCTTTACATTTTTGTGAGGTAAGTTTTTGTCAATCTTTTACGGTTTCCAAATTGCGTAAAAGCCATACAGAATAAAGAGGTGTTTATAGGCTATTCCCAGAAAATTAAAGATATTCATTTTATCCTTAATGTAAATTTCTTTAATATACGGCATTTTTATCAAAAGCTTTAGAGCGATTTTAGAGAAACTTTTTAGAACTTTTTGAGAAAATTTTATATATAAAGGCAGTTGGGGTGGGAGGAGTTTCTTTATTATCTTCATTTCGCATTTTTAGAGGATACCAAACTTAAATATCAAATTTGGTATTTCAGGAACTTTTCTTTTTTGATTCTTGCCGTCCAGACAAACACAAATACTCACACACTCAAACACACAAAATGTTTTATACTTGCTTTTTAATTCAGGGTACCCCAAAAATGTATAGATTTTTTGAGTAGAGTGCAATATAATAGTATCATGTACTAAGTAAGGAAAAGAAAATAATCCAAAACTAGGCTCAGTTATTTAATTCAACGTCTTTTAGAATTAGAATATATTTGGTCGACATGCGAAATGTGAAGGGCATCAACAAGTAACAGAGTACTACCCTTTACTAACCTTTACATAGAACATTTTTAGAAAATTTTGATTATCTCAAAATTCGGTCAAAAGGTTCCGATTAAAATATCGCATATTAGAACCATTAAATCATAAATAAAATGTATATCTTGAATTTTCTGGATAAAGTTTTTGAGAACGCATTATTTTGGAACAATTTTGCTGAATTTTGCATAATTAGTAAACCATAAAGTTAAGACAAAACTTTACTACACATAAAATGCAGCTCTGGTTAAAACAACCAATTTATTACATATATTTTTTGCGTGGAGTTCACTATTTTCGAGATAATCTTTTTTATTGGTTTCAGTTTCAAAATACTTAAAGAAACGGACTTCAATCCCATAACTATCACATTTTGAAACATTTTAAATCAGTTTAGTCCAGTGTACTCCATTATTTCCCTTCTACTTATACGGAACTAAGTAACAGGACTGTTTCTGCCAAAGTTTATCACTATTATCATGAAATAGATAGAAAAATAAACTTATTGAAAATAATTTGTTACAGAGATGTAGAGAAAATCGTGTGAATGGAGCACATCAGATTTTTGTGTTATATTTTGGTCAAAATCAAGTTACAAAGCAATAAAAAATTCAATAACACTAGAGCTCATTATTTTCACCGTAATTTTCAATTTTAGTTGAATAATTATCGGTGTCAATGTTAATAATAAGCTACTTAAAGCCATAGAAATATTACGTATATATATAACAAAGAGGCTCAAAATAAATATGTCGAAATCTCATAAATATTGATTTTATTGATAATGTTTGTTACATGTCAGCAATGCATTTCTCATATACAGAATATATAGAAAAACAAGTATTTAAGAAATCATACTTCTTGCAATGTTTATAAATACCCTGAAAATGTTGGTTTTACTTGCTCTACTACTCTACTACCTATAGTGTGGAACTGCATTCGTTTAAATAGTCCCATAACGATATTTAAAAGAGAATCGACGCTTCTATGCAGCAGAAATATACGAAAGAATTATAAGAAAAGGGTCTGTGCGCAGTTGTGAGCTGTATTATTCAAAACAAAGAGTTGGACGAAAACAATAATTTCAGCGGCTTTCTAAGAAACGGAACGAATATTTTAAAGCAAATCTTCAAAATCGAACTGCGTTTTATACTTCCCTTTATTTTTTTGTGTTTCAGAACAATGGCTCATTACCATTTTGCCGTAAATAGGTTATGTTTAAAATACTTGCATGGCATTATATTGCAGTGTGTGTAGACAAGTCCGTTAATTTTCACTATACTATAATACTTAACTCTTAATAGTCATTTGGCTCCCACTTTTCCTTTTTCATTTTGATAAGCCACAGTATCATTTTTTCCTGTCTGCTTTGGAAACATTCGCATGATATGCCCGACTATTTAACGATAAATAAATGATATTTTGTGACTAATTCATTATCAGGAAATGTCGAAGTTGGATATGTGATATAATTCGGATCTCACCTGAAAATCGTGAACATGTGCTTCGTGAGCAATAAAATGGTGACGAATAACACGTAATTTCGTTACCAATATAAATCGACACAACTCTTGTCACCATTGTCACTAATATAGGCACTAAATATGATACACACAAACGATCCTACTGGCAGCAAGTGCAAATACGTTCAGGGGCCACAACAGGAACGTGAATACGCTAGATTCTAATATTTAGAAAGAAATTGTGTGAGTTTTATTTTTAGAAGAATTAACTTGCACCGAAGAAAATTAAGAAATTTAATTGTTTGGTTTAGGTAAACTATAAATAGGTCTTCAAACTATTTCTGAAGTTAGAATAATTTTCAACGGATAAAAATATAGGAAACTTAATGTCTATATTACGGTTCAGTACTTAATTTAACACTTGACATGTGACCAGATTATTAGTATAGAAGAGAAATTGTTTGGTGCCGAAAATTTATTTTATGTTTTGATAAAGATAGGTGGATCCAATCAATATGTGTTATTTTTCTTGGTTCTGGTTTAAATTTTTGTGTTTATTTAAAGTAATTTTTATTGTTTTTTATATAGGTGTTGAACAATTATAGCGTTAGAAAGTAAAAGAAGAAAAAACTATTGCAAACTATTGCAATTATAATTTTTTTTTAATTTTAATGCAATAAATATCTAAAATATATCACTGACAAGAGCTCATAATACCAGCAGAATGTGGAAATACTGCTTCTTTGTAAAAAAGTTGTCTAGGATTTCTCTGGTTTATATATTTAAAGCTCTTTGTGCATGATTAGATTTATTTTTCAATTCAGAAATTTACAAGAAAAACTATTTAGTGAAGAAAACTATTGACATCAATGGAAAAGGTGTGATAACATCTGATAAGATTTGACAATGTCATAAATGTGAAATCTAAAACTTGCAATTCTGCCAAACTGAAAGCCTTCATAACACTTGGCTAATACTTTACCATTTGCAAAGTAGTTTTCAGTTAGCATCATGGTATAACACTTTGAAATTAGATACTATTATTTACGTAATTCCAAAGCAGTTTCGCTTACTAATCTACCATTACATCAGATTAGGAATGCAGCGGAAATAACACTAATATTAGGTTAATTGATCTATATAAAATTGCATTTTATTTTACTCTGAAATTTTGGCTAGTAATTTCTTTACGTGCCGTGTATTCTTCATTTTGTTGAAGTAATCTATGGAACCCATTAAAATCTTTAGCTAAACCCTTCGTAAAAGAACCTTAAGAGCTCACTTTTTATTTACTTTTAGCTTTCAGCCATAATGCTGGTTTGTGACGCACTTTTAAATTCTCGCTTTTCATTGACCAAAGGCATCAAATTATTATTATATATTTGGTCGTTTAGAGGATGCCCTTATTTTTTGCCCAAACTTTCAAAGACTTCAGAAGTATTAGCAGCAAGAAAACGTGTGAAGTTGTGACCAGTGATATAAAACATTGAATTTGATAAAAATTATCGTGTACAAGAAGCTTAGAAACTTAATTAGAATGTTGAGCATCTGACATTCTGCATTAGCAATCTTTGATTTTTAATAACCCCTCGTTTGTTACGTTCTCTATATTAGGTGTTTCTGCAACATGGCGTCATAATTCACAGCGAAGAAGACAGATGTTTCATTTTAGAAAATAAATTTAAAGATAATAGTTGTGCCTACGATGACTAAATGATGACCATGTAACATTAAAAACCAATCTTGCCCATACGACCGAATAATATTTAAATTTTCACGTTTACTCTCTATAGCAAACATGTACAATGTATATAGTAGGCAGAGATGGTATTATATTCCACCCAAAAATTCCATACCGAGAGTTAACCGAAAATACATTCTTTGGGACCCCCTGAATCGAAAAAAGAGAATTTTTAGAAATAAGTCCGTAGTATGTGGGTGTGTGTGTGTGTGTGTGTGCGCGCGCGCCTGTGAACAGAATAGCTCAGAAACGAAAAGCCAGTTTAATTTCAAAACTGGTATTTAATTAAGCATCTTCCAAAGATGTGACACAAAGATTTTCGGAAAAATCTCCCCACCCTTTACATGGAAGGCTTTTCAAAATTTTCAATTTATTAAAAATGGCTCTAAAGATGTTAATTAAAATGTTGCATCTTAAAGAAATTTACATGGCAAATAAAATGAATATATTCAATATCTTTGGAATAACCTCTGAACTCCTCTTCATTTGAATGGCGTTTGCATAACTAGTAAACTGTATGGAATAGACAAAAGTTGTCTACACAAAAATATTAAGTTCCGTTAAAACACAATGTATGTCATATCCGCGTTTTTGTAGAGCTAAGAATTTCAGAGATATTCCCTGTTTTTGGCTTCAGTTTTAAAATATATATCTTTTCTCAACATGAAGCAATTATCCGTTTCATATCTCTTTTGTTTCTCTCTTACCCTTACCCTTGGAAGGGGAACCAAATTGTAATGACAACCGCATAGCGACAGTTTTTAAAAGATCTGTCGCTTTAGCATCAGATATTCCCTTTCTCAAGGACTAATTCTAAAAACTATGTCTGGCAATGGTTATCTTGATTAGCATGATGCAAATACAAGTAAGAATAGTTTGTTTGCAGTACAGATAGAAAACGTCATATGAATGGAATAAGTAAGATTTCTTTACTTTCCCTGACACGTATGTACAATGCACAGAGAAGATACTTGTGGTACTATATTCTACTCAGAAGCTCGATAGCGAGATTTTCGGAAAAATAATTATTTTAGAACCAATGAATAAAAAAGGCATGTTTATAAAATTTGCAAGTGTGTGTGTGTTTGTGAACAGAATAGATAACTCAAAAATCAAAGTCAGTCTTGTTAGCTCAATTGGTCAGGCACTGGCTTTGTGAACAAGGGGTCACAGGTTCAAACCCGGCCCAGACCGAGAGCTTTTAAGTGAGCTTAAATGCCTCAGCCACATGTCAGGAAATTTTCAGAATATACTGGTGGATTAATGAGCAAGTGCGGGACGAAATTCTGGCACATTGGCTGCTCTGATATGATTTTCGATTAACAAACAATATACATTAAAATAACTTAATTTAAAAAACGAAAACTCGGGTCAATACCAATCTTGGTATATAGCTTTAGTACCCTCGAAGCATATGACACAAACATTTTCAGGAAAATTAACGCAACACCCAACCACCCTTTCGTGGAACGTTTTTCGAAATTCTTATTTTTCTTAAAAAGGCTCGAAGATTACAATTAAAACACATTATGTTTAAGATATTTTCATGACAAATGAAACGTATACCTTAATTTTTTTAGGAATGGCCTGAAGATCTCTCGATGACTTTTCTATAACTCGTAAGCCGTAAGAGAGAAACAAAAACTTACTGTATAAAGAATATAGGTCTAATTAAAACACAATTTATGACATACATTTTTTGTGCAGTTGGCCGTTATTGAGATATTCTTTTCTATTAATTTGAATATTAAACTACTGAAGCTCTTGTCAAGTGGAAAACCAACTTTCATTTTATATCGCTTTTGCTTTACTCCTGGGAATGAAGAAGAGAATAATATTTCAAGTGCTTCACAGAGCTAATGAGCTTTTAAAAGATGCTACCATCGTGTACTCACTCCCTTTTGCCTCTTCTACTTACAAGAAAACAAACAATGAATAATTTCTGCTAGAGCTTATCACAATTAACACAATGTAGATAAAAGAATAGTCTTTTATAACAATAGAGAAAACCACGTGAATACAATAAATCATTGATTTTTATTTTTAATTTTTACTATTTTATCTCCTTTTAAATATAAGCCCATGATTCTGATGCTTACCTACGTCACCATACTTATATTTCTGTGAATTTGAAATGCATTAATGGATTTCTATTTATTTGGTAGTCATAAACCGGGTATTGCTTTAAACCAAATTAGAAGCAACTAGTATACTATGTGGCTATGTATTCACTTATCGCTGCATTTATAATAAAGACACTGCTTACATAACATAGCATATAATTCTGTAAATTCTAAAACGTAAGTGTGATCTATCACTGTTTTTAATGAAATGCTTTTCGTGAAGACAAACTTATAAGGGACTAGTGAACCATCTAAATTGTTTGTACAATTTCTTCTGATTTCATATTAAGTGCAGTACTTACAACAACTAAAACTTCATTTCTTCAGTTGTGGCACTCCTGTCATTCGCTGCCCTGGAAAGGGATGAATCAGCTGGTGCTTGACAACAACAGCAACAACAGTATTTGTGATACAATTGTCTTATTTGTCTGCTGGCCACACATAAAGCGATAGGATTAAATATGGGATTTAATGTGGACAGCAAACATGCTATAGAGAGCATTGGTGCAAACCGAACCAAAACGATAATGTCCATAACAATTAGATATAAAAATAGAGATAAAGGCATGTATGTCATTACAAACACTACAGCCAAGGCGAAGAGTATTCTTGCGCTTTTCTTGCGTCCTTCTCGAAGGGTTTCGAGCGCTTCACTTTGTACACCTGGTAAATATAGCGCGCTTCTATTCACTCGCCAGGCCGCTGCAACATAAAACACGGAGATTATTGCTGATGGTATTACACTGTTCATGAAAAGACGGTAAAGAGAGGCATCTGTTTGCATATAGTTGGTGAAGAAATCATCCTCGTGTTGGTTTACGAGCAATGTTTCCGCTATTGCCGAAATAATAGCAATTGTCCACACTCCTGCCAGTATCACCAGAGAGTAAAAGTAATCAGTTTTATCTGCAGATAGTCTAACTCTGAATGTAACCAGACCAACATATCTCTGTACACTGATTGCAGCCACTGAGTAAGTGTTCAGTGCTATTGTAAAACTGCGGCTTATTATAAAGAGGTAATCCCGTTCAAAATTTGAAGCCAAGAGTTCTAAAATTGTCAAGAAACTCAGCAGGTAGAGTAAATCGCTGATGCAGAGATTTATCAACAGTATATTCTCCGGGGTTCGCATCTCTGGATGTCTTGCGAACACTATTAACAACACAACATTCAAAACTGTACCAACGCAAAAGAGTGTTATAAGAAGCAAAATAAACACAATAAGCATCCATTGGATGGAATCCATACTTAATAATTCTTTCACTGAAGTTCTTTAGCAGTTGTTGAAGAATATTTAGATCAACAGTGTGGATAAAATAAAATCCTATTACTGAGGCACAGTGCTCGTTTTTTGAGCTAATTTAATCCGTATTACTTTACTTCGATTCGATATAAAATGGTCTTCTTGCTGCAACAAAAAAAGCAAGGATAACAATCAAAGGACTTTCTCTTACCAATATATGCTTTATTCTTTATATTTACTCAAAACAACACATATAGAAGACATACACAGATGGGTTGACTTTTAACAGTGACAACTATGCTGCAACAATGCTTATGTAACAGATCCAGTCAATGTAGTGATAGTTTATTTGCCGTGTGTAGGACAGGAGTTATATAGGTAGAATCAGGCTGAAAATTCAATTTCATACCTGGGAATTGAACTACGATTCTCCCGCTGATCACCATGGTAACATGCCGACACGAAATTAAATTCCTCAACTGACTAGCATGTTTCCCGGTAAACCAGAAGTCCAATTATTTTCTTATGGTATAGCAATTACGATTTACAATGCAGTAAGTGCTTTAAGCCCCGGGTTCATAGTTTAGCGAAATATTAGGTCAATTAATGTTACATTTTTATGGGAAATTTGTAGTTCTGATGCAGGTTATTCAATTTAATTTTTCAGTCTGACACTACCTATCCAGCAGGGCAATATAATTTATACCACAGGATAGTTACATACCTACCCTTCGTAAGAGCAATCAAGCACACACACTATCTCTCTATCTTTCTCTATATATACATATATACAGGCTGTTTCAAATCGACACCAAACAAAGATAGCAGTCGATCAGCTTACACGTATACTTGTCCGAGACTTGATGTTGCTGCTTTCAAACTTTCCTGTTTAAAGTTTTATGTGTGTTTAAAAATCGCACACATTTGGGACTGGGCAGTATGACGGGTGTCATACGCCACGTAAACAACCTCAGAATGTTTTATCAGAAATACATAACAATACTCACATGCTACGTTTTCCATTTCTAAGGTGACCTGTGCGGCGCCGGCGTGTCTATCAAAACACGCCTACACCACGCGATTGGGATGTTTGCCACCAACCGGCATCTGTCTTGGATTGGACCATGCACGTGCCATTTGGTTATGTACGACATGGTAATTTTATGGCAGTTTTTGTTTGTGCCAAATTTAGAGCTGAAGAATATATTCACGTATCACGTACGGTATGACTAACAAGGTCCATATCTTCGTTTGTTGTCGTTTTGAAACACCCTGTATATACCCTTTCATGCCTGTGAGCAACGAATACAACTATAATGCTGTTTTAAACAAGAGCATAGTACAATCACAATTACTTCAAAGCAAGTTCTAAGGATCTGGTTGAAAGCTGAATGCGCTAGAGGTCCAAAAACACATCCTGCAACGTTAGCCAAATAATGAATTTTGGCGTCTCGATCTAACGCATTCACCAACTGCACATCTTCCTCCCTTACTGCAGAATGCCCAGGCCGAGACATGTTGGACACTTTTTGTCTACATTCACTTAAGGCTTTGCCACACCTTGTCGTTATAGACAAGTTAATGCCTACTACTGCAAGCCTCTGCCAATTCTTATTGTCTTGCGTTACGACCGCTAGCACATTCAGCTTTTAACCATTTCTCTGATCTTGCTGGGTATCGTTGCGATTATTCCATGAACGCCTCTTTAAAACTGAGTTTTTCCCGCACACATGCATTGCAGGAAGAGAAGGTATTGCATCCTCTACACAATCAATACCGAGATTTCATGGAAATACATTTTTGGGGGTTCGAATAAAGACAAAGCATTTTTTTTTTTTTTTTTGCTTTGGGAAAATGTCCATGTGTACATATGTGTATGTGCGCGTCTATGAACAGCTCAACTGAAAAACAAAAAGTTCGTTAAATACCAAACTTAACGTTTATGTTCAGCATCTTCCAGGATACAACACGACCATTTTCAGGAAAATCTCTCCACCACAAACTATCATTTACATTGAATATTTTTCAAAAACATTTATTTTTTGAAAATGGATATAGCAATGCTTATTAAAATGTCGTATACATAAGATAGTTTAATCGTAAATGAAATATATATCTTGAATTTTCTGCGAATTGCCTCTGAAGTGCCCTTCATGATGAATAACTTTAATATAAGTGGTAACCCGTAAAACCTAGACAACACTTTACCTAGAAACAAAAGGTACATCTGGGAACAGTTTGTTCCACAACAAAGATTTAAATAACATAAACGTGTGTTTTAACGCTATCTACATTTTTATGTGTAGCTTTATGTATCTCTTACGGTTTACCAGATATGTATAAGTTATTAACAATGAAGAGGATCTAAGAACCTACTCCCGAAAAATTCAAGATATACATTCATATTCTTTGTCATATAATAGCTTTCATATAATATATTTTAATCAATTCGTTAAAGGAATTTTTGAAAAATCAACATTTTCGAAAAATGTTTACATCTAAAGTATAGTGGGGTGTGGGGGGTTCTCTTGAAAATGCTGACATTAAACATTAAGTTAGGTATTTAACTATCTTTTCTTTTTGAGTTACGAGTTCACAAACCAGAGAAATATTCATCTTTATTGTATCTTAAGTCTCATTTTTTTAAATGTACATTATAGAACACTTGCTTCAATACAAAATTTGATTTTCATTAAAATTATTGGATTATATAAATCTATAATTTTTACGCATAAATTAATAAATATTTCATGTCAAAAATATAGTTATACATAAGTTGAATAATGGATTACAAACAGTTTATTTTTTACTGTGAAATGTTATTCCAATATAATATTTGATTATAAATTTATGATGATTTTTGCACACACCGACGTCTTTCTAAAAATGCCTTTTTTGTTACAGGGGACCCTAATACTTCTACTTCCAGCGAAACTTCGACATTGAATTTTTTAGTGGTATGTAATATCTTCTCTACTATGTACGATACAGCGAAACTAAATATAATTGATTTTAAACCTATGAAAGTATATAATTTTATAGCATTTTTTCACATGTATTAAAAAGTTTATAATAAAGGTGGCTATTATAAAGACATAACTATCTAGTCCTCCAGACACAGTTTTTAAATTAGCGATTTAAGGCTAAGATTTTCCAATAAGACGCCATTTTAAAGCTGAATATTTCAATTTTCATCACATAGCTAAGGAAAAATCACATTTTCTAAACATTTCTTACGGTTTACCCGCTACACAAAGATATACAAAAGTAATACAGAATGAATAGATCTTCAGAGGCTACTCCCAGAAAATTCAAAATATACATTTAGTGTAACATGAAAATATCTTATATATATGAAGTTTTAATCAAAATCTTTAGTACCATATTTGAGAAAAGAAATATTTTGAAAATTTTCCATGTAATGGGTAGTTGAGTTGGGAGGATTTTCCTAAACATTTTTGTTTCGCATTCTTGGAAGATATTGAATTTAAACACCAAGTTTGGTATTTAACCGACTTTTCGTTTTTGAACTATGCTGCCCATAGACACACGCACGCTCACTGATAAACATGCACATGGACATGTTTTCTAAAAATTCCATTTTTAGATTCAGGTGTCTCAAAATATGTATTTCCGGTGAAATCGATTTTTTTCGGGATTAAAATATCTTCTCTTTCCAATTTGTACATTATACATACGGCCTACAGAACTTAGAAATAGGTGTTTGTAGAATAGATATCGAAAGTTATGTGAATGGAATATCAGGTGGATGTTAAACATATTAAACATATATTCCATATTTTAGTTCACTGTGTTTGTACAGTGGCCGTCCCAGAAGTACCCGGCCTGACGTATAGATAGCGGCTGTTTTTTCCAACAACAACAATGGTAAAAAGTACCAATCTTAGAAAACCTAATTTTGAAGATTGTTTTGCAATTTGTTTGGCAGCCATCATTAGTGAATGCTCTCAGCGAATTTGTAAACGTGGACAAAACTGCTCATCGTTATGTGATACAATACATTCATTTGAAAGGTCTTAGTCAAACTAAAATTAAAGTTGAGTTAGATTCCTTTTTGGGGGATTCTGCTCCTTCGTTTACAACAGTGAAATATTGGACGGCAGAGCTTAAGCGCGGCTGTACGAGCTGCCAACAAAAAAATATTTATCACAGTGATCGAACAAATGAGGTTACCAGTCCAGAAATTGTAATAAAATCCACAAAATGGTATTAAATGTACGTCGACTGAAAGTGCCCGAGCTAGCAGACATTTTCTATGCAGACAAGTTCTATACATCGCTTACTGACTGAAAATTTGGATTGAGAAAGTTGTGTCCAAGGTGGGTGCTCACAATTCAACAAAAACAGCGTCGTGAGGATGTTTCAGTCTAGTGTTTGGCAAAGTTTTACTGCAATAAATCTGAGTATTTTCGTCAATTCGTAACAATGGATGAAACCTGGGTCTATCACATCATAGCTAAGACGAAGGAAAAATCAAAATAGTGGATTGGAAGGAAGGAACTGACTCCAAAGATTGTGGAGGCAGTTGTATCTGAAGGCAGGGTCATGGTGTCAGTTTTCTGGGAACCACGCGGTAAAATGTTCTATGATTATCTCAAAAAAGGAAAAGGAATCAATGGCAAATTTTATGCGGACTTGTTATAGCGTTTGAGTCATGAAATCGAGCAAAAGCATTTAGCGAAAAAGAAAGTTTTGTTTCATCAAAAATATCCATCAGATCAGGCGTCCATTATTGCCATGACCAAAATCAATGAGTTGCTTCCTCATGTACCCTATTCGCTAGATTATTATCTGTTTCCAAACTTGTAGAATTGGCTTGGTGGTAGAACCAACAGTGAAGAGGTGGAGATGGCTATGCAGAGAAACAAAAATCTTAGCATCAATTTTTTTCCTCTTTCTTTGTTAGGTCGTGTACTTCTGGGACAGGGCTCGTTTTATTCCCTTTGATCCACATATTTACTTTATATGAAGCGTATTTCTCGTATATGCTCACCGTTGGAACTGAACAAATTAATAGTTTACCGAGCAAGAATGGAGTTACATTACATATATTTGTCTGCCAATAATGTTTACATTATAAATATTAAAACCATTTGTGCAGATTCACTTACCTAAAATATGGCTGCTTTAAAAGCGAGTGTATTCGAACACGACATGACACAAAGTGAAGGTTATTATCAGAGAGGAAGGAAACAAGAATACTTTTCGCTTCCCGGAAAAGAAACCTATATGAGAAACATTGGGAAGGAACTGTATAAATTACATTGAGTACATTTTAAAACAAAACTATTGCGCTACATTCACACAAGTTTCTCTATCTATTCTGTAACTAAATAACTGTAATAGACTTATTCTTCTATTACATGCTAATCGAGATAAACACTAACGGAACTGGTCTTTTTAGTTAGTTCCTTATAAGTAAGAGGAATAAGAGAATACACTAGTGAAAACTTTAAAGATCGTCGCTATGTGAAACAATTGAAATTCGTTTCACTTTTGCATTTCCGGAAGTACAATAAAAGAAAGATGAAACAAAAGTTAACTTCCTTTTGAGGAAAGCTCAAATAGCTAAAATTGAAACCAATAACAAAGAAAATCTTGGAACTGATTAGCTCTACAAAAACTGTATATGACACTACTTGACAGACAGACAAACAAACGAACATTTTTTAAAACAATTATTTTATTCAAGGGGTTTCAAAACATGTATTTCCGTTGATATCTCAGTATCAATTTTTGAGTGAAATATGTCAAATCTATCAAAATTCGTGATGCTAAGGATTTAACATGTAGATAATAAATAAATTCCGTGTATTCAAGAATCTAGTTTACTAATAGTTATGTTACAAATGCAGCTATAAGAGCTAATAACTGCCAAGAATCTACATAAATAAGAAATGTATTGCCTTAGAAAGAACATTCTATATATATACCTTATTTCGTGATTGTCTACTTAATTCCGTGACTTACTGTACCTAATTCCGTGAACGTTAATGTCCAAGAGTTCAAGTTTTCATTCACTGTCATTTTTTCTGCTTCTGCACACTTATTCATTGCACACAAAAATAGTAGGTGGGACATTGGAATCCACAAATTGGCGACTCCATATTTTTAGTATACGGCTTTCAATTTGTTGTAGAAATCATTGAGCATTTCACGGTTGGCTCCCTTTGCTCGATATTGTGAAGTTTTCTGGCTTGCGTTGGTACAAGTTATATCTACCCCTGAAGTCCCTACACCACCTTTCAGCTATCACATTTGTTCACATAATTAAAAGGGGGCCTTGCATTGGTACTGACTTCCTTTTCTGTAATTGAATTCGACATTGTGCATGTACACAATGAATTTAATTAGGTTACTTCACTTCAAGACGACAGAGCATCTTTTTAATGTCTGGTTTATGATTATATCATCATGGTTTCTGCTTACATAGATCTTGAGAGTGCTCCAGGGAATGGAACATTCCTAAGCAGCTTTGGATATGGGCCACTTTTACTCTAAAATTGGTTTAAGTGTTGCCTGCAGAGACCCAGCATCATATTTTTGCTTTCTTTTGGTGATGGGAAGCTTCAGCTTCATTTTATCTCCATTCCCATTTAATTCTGTCTTATAGTGGGAGCCATTTATTTGGAAACTTTGAAAAAATCAAAGAAAACCGCTAATTTACGTGAGCCATTCACCGCATCACTCCACTTTAAAATTACAAAATAATTCAACAGTGCAACACTTACATGGATTAAGTTTATGGTATTTGATAAACAGAGTATATACTTTGTATGCAAAGCAAGAATAAATTTAGCTTATGAGTGCTGCAGTTGAAACCTGTTCTTCACCCCAAGTTGTCAAGACTTTAAACCGTGTGGTATGACAAATATATACTGGTTCACGATATAAGCTATATCACAAAATTGGGTATGTTTACTCTGGCTTTTATATGCGCGTCAGTGTAAATGCGTGTGCATGTGTGTGTGTGTGTGTGTTTTTGTCTGAACAGCATAATTCAACACTCACAAAGATTTACCACAAAATCCGCTGTCGCCCCTTTACATTAACTTTTACATTATATACTTATTAATTTCTCAACGATTTTGATGAAAATACCATTTTTATAATGTATTTTTAACACATACCTTGAACTATCTGGGAATATCCGCTTAAGTCCTTTGTGTTATAAATGAATTTTGCACAACTAATAAATCATAATAAATATACAAAGTATTACACACAAAATATTTAGAGCCCTTAAAGTACCTAACTTACATCAAGTACATATTTTGTGTAGTTAACCATTTACGAGATAGTCTTTATTATATTAGTATCTATAAATTGCCAATACTTGCACTTTTGTCACATAACAAGTCGTTATTTGTTTTTCTTGCTCCCGGTCTAGCAAAGAGGAGAGAATGTTATTGTCATCACACAACTCTTACAATACTTTACCATAGCTGTAGCCTAACATCACCTTTTTCCCTTGGACTTACATACAGGCAAATACTAATAAGATCAACTCTGCGAATGTTTTAATCAGATTATTAAGAAATAAATAGAAGAATAAGCTTTTGTAAGAGTAATTCGTTGCAAAACACAGAGAGAAAATCGTGTGAATGGAACAAATCAATTGTTTATCTTTCTCTGCCGCCTACAATGTACATGAAAAGTAGAGGAGCTATTGCATTTCACCCAACAGAAATATCATCGTAAATGAAATGACGCTCTTTAGCTGCTGTGGTTCTTATCGTGCTATCCTATACTGGGCTTAAAAGACTGCTCAAGTTTGCTCAGAGGCCTCTTTATCAGGCTTGAGGTTCTTATGTGTCGTAAATCTACGTCACGCCAACAAAGACTTTACTTCCGTTCCGAAGGAAACCGCGATAAAGGTTTTTACGCCCGAAAAAAAAACAATCGGCCCTCCACTGGGTTTGAACCCGCCACCTTTTCCATCACAAATCAAGTTAGAAGGACCTTAAAATTTAAAGCTAGCAGTTTCAGACAAAGGTTTTGTGGTGTTCCTGTGTCTGTCTGTAACTACTGTAACTATTATATTAATCGTGGATTTGATACCAAACATGAATTCAGTATCTTTCAAATCCCAAGCGACCGCATGTGAGTTTTGTTGTGGCCGAACCGGCCCTGGGGCAGGTTTTCTCCGGGTTCTCCGGTTTCCCCCGCCTTCGCATTCCACCTGGGCTCCATTTTCATTCACGTATTATCATTGTCATCGACTGCGGTGCCATGGGTAGTTAAAGCGGGCGTTAAACACTATCAAACAAATCTGATGTGTTCCATTCACATGACTTTCTCTACTTCTGTGTAACAAATTATTGTTAATAAGCTTATACTTCTATTTACTTCATGCTAATCGAGAAAAATTTAGCAGAAATAGTCTTATTACTTGCTGCCTTGTAAGTAGAAGCAAAATATAGGAGTATCATAGGTTAAAGTGAAGTCAAAAGCTGGTTACTAGGTAACTGAAGTTCTTTTGTATGGACACATGTTGACAAATTCCTGTATGAGAAAAGTACAAGTTTTTCAAACCTGAAACCAAAAACAAGGAATACATCAAAAACGATCAGCTCCTCGAAAAGAAATTATTTAATATAAATTGTGTGTTTTAATGTGGTCTACATTTTTTTGTGTGATAAGTTTCTGTCCATTTCTTACGGTTTAGCAGTTACGCAAAATTCATTCAAAATAAAGTAGTCGTCAGAGGCTATTCCCAGAAAATTCAAAATATACATATTATTTGTCAGATAAATATCTTTGGTATAAGATATTTTAATCAAAATCGTTTAAGCCATTTATGAGAAAATCAAAATTTTCGAAAAAAGTTCCATGTAAAGCGTAGTTGGGGGAGGGGGTATTTTCTTGGAAATCTTCGTGTCGCATCCTTGGATGTTACAAGCTTGGTATTTAATGGTCTTTTCGTTTTTGAGCTATGCTGTCCACAGACACACAGACACACCCACAGACCCACACACTCGCACATATACACCCGGACCTTTTTCCAAAAATGCTTTTTTGGGATTCGGAGGACCTAAAACATATATTTCCGGTGAAATCTCGGTATCAAATTTTTGGGTGAAATACAATATCTACTCTATACATTATGTACATAGTACATGTAGAGTAAGTAAAAAAAATTATCTTTCAAACATTAGGCAAGAATAATTTCAGAAAAATCAACCACACCAATACCATACATTAGATGGAAGATTGTTTTGGAATATAAAATTTCATATAAATGGTGCTAACAATTAATTAAAATACTAATAATTATTGATATTTACCTAAATCACAAACAAAATTGCGTTAAACACTATAAAAAATAGAATGCATATCTTGAACTTTTTAGAGTAACCTCCAAGTCGTCTTCGTCCGGATAACTTGTGATCAGCTGCTAAACCGGAAGAGAAAAACAAGATTTTACAACAAAATTAGATACTTTGGTTTTGTTTTAGACCATTTCAGAGGTATACGCTGTTTTTGGTTTAATTTCGCAAAACTTATATTTCTCTTAAAAGAGAGGTTGTAATTGGTTTTTCTTTAGCGCCATGTGGTATTTCAAAATCATCACACAGGAACCAACTCTTAAAAGATTTCAGTTATCGCTTTAGCACAAGGTATGTCCTTATTCCTCTTATACCTACAAGAAAAATGTAATAACACAGTTTCAGTTAATGTTCATCTTGATTAGAATGAACTTGAAGAATAAGCTTTTAAGAATTGTTTTTGCAGAGTACTTATAGAAAGGAATGTGAATGAACATATCAGATTTTTATGCTGCCTCCCCAACTATTCATATATAACCTTATTCCTGAAGTTAATTCTGTTAGAGGTTTACATGAACTGTTTCATCACAGATTTTGATACAGATACAAAGGAGATACCCAAGTAAAATTAAAAAATCTCATGTGTTCCACTTACATGTCATTCTCTACTTGTTCTGCAAATAAACTATTCTTACAAAAGATTATGCATTTATCTACTACATGTTATTCGAGATAAACATTGCAGAAATTGTCTTATTACTTGTTTCCTTGTAAACAGAAGGAAAATAAGGGAATACACTGGACTATAGCGATTTTCAGGTCTTTTAAAAGCTTCGCTATGTGAAAGAATGTAAACTCGATTCTCTTTGCAAAAAGCTAAGTAAAGCAAAATAGGTATGAAAGAAGAGATAACTTCCCATTTGAGAAATGTTTAGTAGTTTAAAATTGGTATCAATAACAAGGAATGTCTCTGAAACGGTTAACTATTCCTAAATTGTGATTGACAGAAATGATAATTTTAATGATATCTACATTTTTAGTGAAGTGAACTTATGTCTAACCAACACGGCTTACGAGTTAAGGAAGTCATCCAGAATAAAGAAATCTTCAGACACTATTCCCAGAAAATTAAAAATGTATCAATTGTACAATTGGTATGACTGACTCTACCTATCCCACTCCTGTCCTACACCCAGCTTGTAATAGTTGGCTATACTATGTATCGATCCTTGGACTTAAGTACTCACAACATTGTAAGCCGCCAATGGGGTTGTCATCTCAAAATAATTTGAGATCACCTTGTGGTTTACTGGGAAATATGCGAGTCAGTTGAGATATTCAATGATATGCCGGCATGTTGCCATGGTAGCTCAGTGGAGGAGCAAAGGGCTAGAAATCGGGAGATCCGTGGCTGAAATCCCGGCTATGGCATTGCATTATTCATTCTGGCTCTACATATCCAATTCCTGCCCTACACATGCTGGTGTGGAAAAAATTAAATAACAAGGAGTATCTTGGAAATGGGAAACTCCACAAAAAATGGATAGCTATGATATAAGTTATGTGTTTTAACGGTCCTTGCATTGTTGTGTTGTAAGTTTTTGTCAATCATTTACGGTTTCTAAATTACGTAAAGGTCATCCAGAATAAAGAGTTGTTTATAGGCTATTCCCAGAAAATTAAAGATATTCATTTTATTCGTAATATAAATTTCTTTAATATACGGTATTTTTATCAATAACGTTAGAGCAATTTTTGAGAAAGTCGAACTTTTCGAAGTTTCTTCCGTATAAAAGCTGGTGAGGTGGGAAGAGTTTCTTTATTATTATAGTTTCATATTTTTAGAAGATACCAAACTTAAATATTAAATTTAGTATTTCACAGACTTTTTTTTTTCTTTTTTTGAGTCTTGCAGTCCAGATATACACAAATACACACATACTGAGTTCTTTTTTTACTTTTCTTTTAATTGAGCTCACCCCAAAAATGTTTCGTTTTTTGAGTAGAGTAGAATATCGCAGTATCGTGTACTAAGCAAAAAAAGAAAAGAATGTAAAACTAGGCTCAGTTATCAAATTCAGAGTCTTATGGATATAACATGTAACTATGAACTTCTTGATAGCTTCAACGTCTTTTAGAATTAGAATATATTTGGTCTATGTACAAAGTGTGAGAGACATCAACCAGTAACAAAGTATTATATGTTTTCCACGCATATAAACCATCAACATTATAAATATTGTGCCTGAACATGGGAAAAGGGAATTATGGCGATGATAATGCTATCTATAAGTACAGATAAATTACGATTACTACACATTCTTATTTAAAACGCAATACCAAGTATCAGACGAATGGGTTAAAAGCAAATTAAGTCATGCTCCAGAAATACTATCGTCACATATAAATGAAATGTAGAAAGAAAATTGCTCGCGAACGCAGGTTGCAGTTAGTAGTTCGTCTAAATGAAAAGATGATTTATCTTTTTCTCGTCAGTTGAGTGTCGGTTTTGTGTCTTGCAAAAGCAAGCGCATGAGAAGCGACTTTCCAGTGTTTGTGGGGCCTTGTATAACAAAAAGAGTTGATTTTGTTTAGTGTCATTGTTTGTACCATTAAGATTTTGTACAAGAAGTCCACAATGTCAATGTTTGTTTTAAAAATGTTTTCTAGATATGCGATGTTTTCGTGGTTGTGTTCTGTGTAGTTCTTGAAGGTAGTGAAGATGTTTTAGTTCCTGTTTTTGTTGTCATTTTAGAAGGTTTTTAGCAGGTTTGTGCCTGTAGTGCCTAATTGTTTGACTAGTTGTATTTGAATGTCATGTGGAACCTTGCGTAAAAAGTCTTGGTGTGATTCTATGGAATATTCTTGAATGAGTTGTAATAAGTGGTACACATTTGTGTTTCTAAAGGTAATGTTGGTCTTAAAGATGTCTTTCTTGTCTTCTATGTGTTGTTCGCAAGGCTCGAATACACCATTTGTTTGGTCTGCGTTTGAGTGAATTATGTCGTTGAGGATTTTGGGAAGTCTAGAACCACATTTTTGGATTGTGGAAAGACCTTTACGCAAGCAATAGGCAATGAACCTGTGGAATCAGCGGGTTTGTTGTAGGCTTGTATAAGCTCCAGGGGTGGTTTGAGAGGTTGGGATGTTTTAGTTGTTCCCGTTCTTCTCTGTTTCCTAACAGAGCCGTCTGCAGGTGTCCCATGTCCGGTGTTTTCATGATTTCTGGTGTCATGTTTTGTGTCTTTTCTTGGCAACGTGTGATGCATGGTCTTGCCTGTTGTAGTTGTATTATTTCTGTTAGAATTGTTAATCGTGATAACGGTTCGATGTGTTGGTCAGTTGTATGAGGTATTGCAGGTTGTGCATTTTGTACTCGTGGACTGCAGTACAACTTTTTACTTTCTCTACACGTACTATGTACACAGTATATAGAGGAAGGATTGTATTCTACCCAAAAATTCGATACCGAGATTTCACTGCAAATATACGTTTTGAGGTACCCCGAGTCCAAAAAAAAATTAGGAAAAGGTCCCGGTGTGTCTGTCTGTGAGCATATCTGTGGACATCATAGCTCAAAATCGAAAAGTTTGTTAAATATCAAAGCTCCGTATCTTCCAAGGACGAGACACAAAGATCTTCAAGAAAATATACCCAAACGCAGCTACCCTTTACATGGAATATTTTTAAAAAAAAATTGATTTTGTTAAAAATGGGTCTAAAATTGTGATTAAAATACAGCATATTAAAATTATTTAAATCACCAATAAAATGTATATTTTGAACTTTCTGCAAATAGTTTTTGAGTATCTGTTATTCTTGGAACAATATTTCTGAATTTTCCATTACTGGTAAACCATAAAGAATAGACAAAAATTTTGTACACAAAACCTGCAAATCTCATTAAAACACACAATTTATTCCATATATATGTTTTGCGTGGAGTTTACTGTTTTCGAGATACTCTTTGTTATTGGTTTCAGTTTTAAAATACTTAAAGAAACGGATTTCAATCCTATAAAAATCACATTTCAAACCATTTGATTGTCGGTTTAGCCTAGTGTTTTCCATTATTTCCCTTCTAAGTATAAGGATCTAAGTAATACCGTTTCTGCTAACGTTTATCTCCATTATCATGAAATAAATAGAAGAATAGGCTTATTAAAAATAATTTGTTACAGAGATGTAGAGAAAATCAAGTGAATGGAACACATCAGATTTTTGTGTCATCTTTTTTCAAAATTAAGTTACAAGAAATAAACATTCAATAACACTAGATCTCCTTTCTCCGTAATTTTAAATTTTAGTTGAATAATTATTGATGTCAACGTTATTAGTAACCTACTTTAAGCCATATATACATTGTGTATATATACATATAATGAAGAGGGTCATTGAGACATAAAATAAATATGTCGAAATCTGATAAACACCGGTTTTATTGATAATGTTTCTTACCTGTCAACATGTATTTCTCATTTACAAACTTCTATAGAAAAAGCAAGTATTTAACAAATTATACAATTCTTGCGATGTTACCCTGAAAAAGTTGTTTTTACTTGCTCTACTACTCTACTACCTCTTCTATCCAGTCCTATACCGATATTTGTGCCGAAATCCACGCTTTGAGGCAGCCAAAATATAGAAAAGAATTATTGAAAAGGGTGTGTGCGCAGTTATGAGCTGCATGATTCAAAACAAAGAGTTGGACGAAAACAATAAGTTCAGCGTCTTTCAAAGAAACGGAACGAATATTTTAAAGCAAATCTCCCAAACCAAATTACCTTTTATTACTTTCTCTATACGCACTATGTACACAGTGTATACGGAAGGTATTGCCACTCCACCCAAAAATTGGATACCGAGATTTCACCGGAAATATATGTTTTAAGGTCCCCAATATCCAAAAAAAGCATTTTCACAAAAAAGTCCGTGTGTGTGTGTCCGTGCGTCCGTGTGTCTGTGAACACGATAATTAAAAAACGAAAAGTCGGTAAAATACCAAACTTGATACTTAAGTTTAGAATCTTCCAGGGATGCGACACGAAGCTTTTGAGAAAAATCCCCCTACCCCAAACCACCCTTTATATGGAACTTTTTCAAAAATTATGATTTTCCAAAAAATGGCTCTAACGATTTTGATCAAAATATCGTGTTTTAAAGATATTTATCTGACAAATAAAATGCGTATTTTGAATTTTCTGGGAATAGCTTCTGAAGACTACTTTATTCTGAGTGAATTTTCCGGAATTTTGTATAACTGCTTAACCGTAAGAGATAGACAAAAACTTGCCACACAAAAAATGTAGAGCACATTAAAACACCAATTTATGTTGTATAAATTTTTTCTTGGAGTTGATCGTTTTTGAGATATTCCTTGTTTTTGTTTTCAGGGTCGAAAATCTTAACTTTTCTCATACAGGAATTTGTCAACTCATGTCCATACAAACAAAGGAACTTCAGTCACATAGTAACCAGCTTTTGGCTATCGCTTTAACCTATGCTACTCCCTTAGTTCCTTTCTACTTACAAGGAAGAAAGTAATAAGACTATTTCTGCTAATTTGTCTAGATTAGCTTGAAGTAAATAGAAGCATTAGCTTTTTAAGAATAATTTGTTTCAGGGATATAGAGAAAGTTATGTGAATGGTACACATCAGATTTTTTTTGTATTTCTGAACAATGGCTCATTACCATTTTGCCGTAAATAGGTTATGTTTAAAATACTTGCATGGCATTATATTGCAGTGCGTGTAGACAGTTTGCTAATTTTCACTATATTATAATACATAACTCATATAACCACAAATAGTCATTTGGCCTCCATTTATCCCTTTTCATTTTGATAAGCCATTGTCTTATTTTTTCACGTCTGATTTCTAAATATCGCACGATATGCCCTCTGTTTAATGATAAATAATGCACCTAGTCTATTTGTCACTAATTCATTATTAGGAACAGCCGAAGTTGGATATATGATAAAATGCAGCTCTCATCTGAAACACGTGAACATGTGCTTCGTGAGCAATAAAATGGCAGCTAATTTCGTTTACCAATAAAAACCGACACAACACTTGTCAACACTGTCATTAATATAGTTAATGGATATGGTACATAAAAGCGATCCTACTGGCAGCACGTACAAATATATTCAGGGGCCCCAATAGGAACGTGAAAACGCTAGCTTCTAATATTTGGTAAGAAATTGTGTTGGTTTTGATTTTAGAGGAATTAACTTGCGCAGAAGAAAACCAAGAAATGTTATTGTTTGTTTTAGGTAAACTATAAATCGGTCTTCATGCTATTTCGGTACATAATGTAATTTGCAAAGGATAATAATATATGCATCTTCCTTAAATTAAGTCTATAATACGGTTCAGCACTTATAACATTTAACATGTGACCAGATTATTGGTATAGGTGATCAACGATTATGGTGTAGAAAGTAGAAGAAGAAGAAACAGGGGAAGAAAGTAAAGGCCAAACTATTGCAATTATGTATTTTCAATTTTAATGCAATAAATACCTAAAATATATCACTGAAAATGGCTCATTATGCCAGCACTATATGATAGTGTTTCTGTGTAAATAAGTTGTCCATGATCTCTCTAGTTATATATGCAAAGCTCATCGTTCATGATGAAATTTATTTTTCAATTCAAGAATTCACAAGAAAAGTTTTAAGTGTTGAAAACTATTGACAACATTGGACAAGGTTTTATAAGATCTGATAAGATTGGACAATGTCATAAATGTGGAATTTAAACCTTTCAATTCTGACAAACGGAACCCCTTCAGTAAACTTGGATACATATTTATCACGTGCAAAGTATTTTCTTTTAGCGTAATGGTATAACATTCTGGAATTAAATATTTTTATTTACCTAATTGCAAAGCCGTTTCGAGTATAAATTTCCCATTACTTTTCGCTTTCAGCCATGATGCAGATTCCGTGACGCATTTTTAAATTCTCTCATTTCGTTAGCCAAGACCATTAAATTATTGTCATTTATTTGGCTCTTTAGAGGATGCCCTTTTTCTTTCACTACTTTCAAAGACTTCAAAAGTATTAGAAGCAAGAAAACTTCTGAAGCTGTGACAACTCCTGGAACGTTTTATAAAGCATTGAATTTGACAAAAAAATTGGTCGTATGCAGGGAGCTTTAGTAATTTAAATTAGAACATAGACCATTCTGACATGCGGCATTAGCAATCTTTGATTTTTAGTAACCTCTCGTTTGCTACGTTTTCTATATTAGATTTTTTTGCTATGTGGCGTCTTGAGTCACAGAAAAAATGACAGAGGCAATATCAATTTTAAAAATATATTTAAAGATAATAGTTGTGCCTATGATAACTACGACTTATTTGACTATGTGAAATTATAAAGGAGACAACTATTTATAAGACGAAGTAAAATTTAAAGTTTCACGTTTACTTTCTCTAGCAGGTATGTACAATGTATATAGTAGGAAGAGAAGGTATTGTATTCCTACCAAATTCCATACTGAGAGTTCACCGGAAATACATGTTTTGGGACCCCCTGAATTCAAAAAAGAGCATTTTTTAGAAATAAGTCCGTGGGTGTGTGTTTGTGTGTGTAATGCGCGCGCCTGTGAACAAAATAACTCAGAAACATAAAGCCAATTTAATACCAAAACTGGTATTTACCTTAAGCATCTTACAAGGATGTGACACAAAGATATTCAGAAAAACATCCCCACCCCAAATCACCTTTAGCGTGGAACATTTTTGAAATTCTCGATTTATTAAAAATGGCTCTAATGATTTTAATTAAAAAGCTGCACTACAAAGATGTTTAGATGGCAAACAAAATGAACATATTCACTATCTTTGGAATAAGCTCTAAACTCCTCTTCATATGAATGGCTTTTGCATAACTAGTAAACTGTATGAGAAGTTGACTACACAGACATATGTAGTTCCATTAAAACACAATGTATGTCATATCCGCGTTTTTGTAGGGGTAACCATTTCAAAGATATTCCCTGTTATTGGTTCAATTTTAAAATATTTAACATTTCTGAAACATGAAGCAATCATCCATTTCATTTCTCGTTTGTTTTACTCCTAGTAATACAAAGAGAACTAAATTTCAATGATAACTGCATAGCCACAGCTTTTGAAATGTCTGTCGCTTTAGCTTAGAAATTTCCTTATTTCTCTTATGCATATAAGGACTAATTTTAAAAACTACTTCTGGTAATGGTTATCTTGATTAGCATGATGCAAATAAAAATAAGAATAGTTTGTTTGCAGATCAGATATAGAAAGTCATGTGAATAAAACAAATCACGTATGTATAATGCACATAGTAGAGATAGTTAGACTTTCGGAAATATATATTTTGGGGTCCCTTAATAAAAAAGACATGCTTTGAAAAACGTTGGTGTGTGTGTGTGTGTGTATACAGCATAATTCAAAAACAAAATTCACTCTTGGTAGCTCAGTTGGTTAGGTGCTGGCTTTGTGAGCCCGAAGTCGCAGCTTAGAACCCGTGCGGGACGAAATTCTGGCACACCGGCGGCTCTGATATGATTTACAGAATCGTTAACAAATAAAATAGTTTAAAGTTATTTAATTTCAAAAATGAAAAGTCGTTAAATACCAAACTTGTTAGTTTCTTCGAAGAGTGCGACAGAAAGATTTTCACGAAAATCGTCCCAATCCAACCACCTTTAATATGGAACATTTTTCGGAATATTTTATTTTCTTAAAAATGCTCCAAAATAGTAATTAAAACACCATATGTTGAAGATATTTTCATGACCTACGAAATGTATCTATACCTTAATTTTATTTAGAATAGCCCTGAAAACCTCTGGATGAATTTTGTATAACTCGTAAGCTATAAGAGATAAACAAAAACTTACTGTCGAGAAAGTACCGGGAATTGATCATTTAAAAATCTTGTTTAAAAGGGCATTCGAAATTATTGTTGTCGCTAAGTTGGTACAACTTTCCTCTATTTCCTCGCGGAGCTTGATCGTCATCTGTCATCTAGTTTGTTTACAGTACGCCATTTTGTTAGTTCATCTCAAAGGTAATTTGCGATTTTACGATGGATGCAGATATTGAACAAAGAATCTGTCTCAAATGTTGCATTGCAAATGGTATTTCGTGTGCCGAATCGCTGAAAATGATACAGAGGGCTTACGGTGAATCGACTTTATCAAAAACACGTGCATATGAGTGGTACAGTACATTCAAAAGTGGTTGATATGTGGTGGAAGATTTGTCTCGTTCTAGTCGGCCATCAACGGTTTCAACTGAACTGAACATCGCTAAAGTGAAGAAAATGGGGTCTTAAAATTGTTATTTAGGTCTGAGAGAGATTGCCGCTGAACTTTTTGTGTCTCACGAATCGATTCGTACCACTTTAAACGATTGTGTGGGCATGACACGCGTTGCAGCTCGATTAGTTCCGAAAGACTTGAATTTTGTACAAAAACTTAATCGCGTAAGGATTGCTGAAGACATACTAGGGCGAGCCAATTCCGACCCCACATTCATGAAACGCATTGTAACTGGCGATGGGACGTGGGTTTACGATTTTGACACTCAAACCAGTCAACAAGCTTCCGAATGGCGCCTTCCAACTGAACCGAAACCAAAAAGGGCACGTCAAACTCGATGAAAACTGAAGGTCATGTTCACAGCTATTTTCGATTACCGCGGTGTCGAGCACTCAGAGTTCTTACCAGAAGGTCAAATGGTAAATAAAGACTGTTATCTGAGCGTTTTGCGGCGTTTGAGAGAACATACGGCGAAAAAAGCCAGATTTGTGGAACAACAACTCATGGATTCTGCACCACGATAATGCACCAGCTCACAAGGCTATTTATTGTGAACGAATTTCTGGCCAAAAACTCAACAAATTTCATCGAACAACCACCGTATTCACCTGATCTGGTTCTTGCTGATTTCTTTCTCTTTCCAAAACTCAAGTTACCACTTCGAGGCACCCGTTTTCAATCGATAGAAGACATAAAGGAAAATTCACGGTGACAATTGACATCGATTCCTAAAGGTGCTTACAAAAAAAATGTTTTGATGATTGGACTATTCGCTGGCATAAAGGCATAATTTTAGAAGGGACCTACTTTGACGTCGATAAAATAAAATTGGATGAATAATTCATTTTTTGTGTTTTATTGACCAATTCCCGAAACTTTCTTTACACAGCAGTATAAAAAATATCGGTTTAAGTGAAACATTGTGCATTTTTTGTATAATTAGCTGTATCTGAGATATTTCTTTTTATTAATCTGAATTTTAAACTACTGAAACACTTGTCAAGTTGAAAGCCGACTTTCATTTCATATTGCTTTTTCTTTACTACTGGGATTGAAAAAGAGAACCAAAGTTCTATGAACTATGAGCTTTTAAAAGATGCAACCATCGCTTAGCCTAGGTACTCCTTTTTTCCCTTTCTACTTACAAGGAAAGAAGTAATGAACAAGTTCTGCTAATGTATATCACGATTAGCACGATGTACATAAAAGAATAATATTTTATGATAACAGCTTATAGAGAAAGGCATGTGAATGCAATTCATCGTTAATTTTTAATTTTTACCATTTAGTCTCCTTTTAAATATAATCCCATGATTCTGGTGCTTACACCATCATACTTATATTTCGGTGAATTTCTAAATGTAGTCATGATTTATATATGTTTAGTTGCTATAAAGGGTATTGCATTAAACCAAGCTATAAGGAACTAGTATATCATGTGACTAAGTAGTCACTTTTCGCTGGATTGATAATAAAGAAACTACTTACACAACATAGCATATAATTCTGTAAATTCTGAAATGTATCTGTGATCTATGTGTGTTTTTATGTAAAATGCGCTTGGTAAAAACAAAATTATAAGACACTAATGAACCATGCGATGTGTTTGTACACTTTCCTCTGAGTTCATAATAAGTGCAGTACTTACAACAACTAAAACTGCATTTCTTCAGTTGTGGCACTCCTGTCATGCTCTGCCCTGGAAAGGGATGAATCAGCTGGTGTTTGACAACAACAGCAACAACAGTATTTGTGATACAATTGTCTTATTTGTCTGCTGGCTACACATAAAGCGATAGGATTAAATACGGAGTTTAATGTGGACAGCAGACATGCTCCTAACAGCATTGGTGCTATCCAAATCGAAACGATAATTTTTATACTAAAGAGATAAAAAGATACAAATAAAGGAATGTATGTCATTACAAACACTACAGCCAAGGCGAAGAGTATTCTTGCGCTTTTCTTGCGTTGTTCTCGAAGGGTTTCGAGCGCTTCACTTTGTACACCTGGTAAATATAGCGCGCTTCTGTTGACTCGCCAGGCCGCTGCAACATAAAACACTGAGATTATTGCTGATGGTATAACACTGTTCACGAGAAGACGATAAAGACAGACATCTTTTTTCATATAATTGACGAGGAAAAGATCTTTCTGTTGGCTCATGAGCAGTGTTTCCGCTGTTGCCAAAATAATAGCTATTGTCCACACTCCTGCCAGTATCGCCAGAGAGTAAAAGTAATCAGTTTTATCTGTAGATAGTCGAACTCTGAATGTAACCAGACCAACATATCTCTGTACACTGATTGCAGCCACTGAGTAAGTGTTCAGTGCTATTGTAAAACTGCGGCTTATCACAACGAGGTAATGCTGTGCAGAATTTACAGTAAAGATTTCTATAATTGTAAAGAAACTCAGCAGGTAGAGTAAATCGCTGATGCAGAGATTTATCAACAATATATTCTCCGGGGTTCGCATCTCCGGATGTCTAGCGAACACTATTAACAATACAACATTCAAAATTGTACCAACGCAACACAGTATTATAAGAAGTAAAATAAAACCAACACTAATCCATATTATGTGTAATCCCATACTTAAGATTTCTTTCACTTTAACTTCTTTAACGGTGCTTGAAGAACATTTTTAACAACACTGTGGCTATAACTAAAATCCTATTAATCTGAAAGTACAGTGCTCGTTTTTAATGAGCTAGTTTATTCCGTCTGTTGTTACTTAACTTCAACACGATATCGACTTGGTCTTCTTGCTGCAACAAAAATAGCAAGGATAACAATTAAAGGATTTTCTCTTCCCATTATGTTTTATCTTTTATATTTACTCAAAACAATACATATAGACGACATACACAGATGAGTTGATTTTTAACTGTCGCAACTATGCTGCAACAATGCTGTGTAACGGAACCAGGCAATATAGTGATAATTTAATTGTCATGTGTAGGATTATAGAATTAGGATCAGGCCGAAAATTCTATGTCAGAACTGGGATTTTAACCACGCTCTCCATGTCTCCAGCTGTTTGCTCTAACCGCTGAGCACCATGGTAACATACCGGCACGGCATTAAATTCCTCAACTGACTCGCATGTTTCCCGGTAAACCATGAGTCTGTTTATTTTCTTATGGCATCGCAATATCGACTTGCAATGTAGCAATTACTTTAATAGTTTAGCCAACTATTAGGTTCATTAATGTTACATTTTTGGGGAAAATCTGTAGTTCTAATCCCGCTATGCAATTGAAGTTTTCAGTCTGGCGTTACCTATCCAGCAAGGCAAAATAATGTATACCAGAGGATAGTTACAAACCCATCCTTCGGCAGAGCAGTCAAACACATAACTCTCTGTATCTCTCTATATATACGAGGGTTGAGACAAAACTCATGGCAACAAGTTTTTTTCTTGTAGATATATGCACGGATCGCAAATGTATATGTGTCGTGTGGAAGTTCTGCAGGCATAGTGTGTATGCATAACAACAGATGGCTCTGTGATAGCTGGTAGTACCGCAGCGATTGCTGTGAAATCAGTGAGTTGGTGAGTGTCGTGCGAGATGGAAGTAACCCGGTTGAGCAGCGCGTTTACATTAAAATAGCCGTTCTCCGAAGGAAAAATGCGATGGAATGTCAAAGGGAATTAGTGGAAGCCCTTGGAAATAATGTCTTACCGTACCGTACAGTAGCACGGTGGGTAGGAAAGTTTCAGCAAGGACGTGTGTCAACCAGTGATGAGCAACGTTCGGGACGACCTGTCAGTGTGCGGTCCGACGTGGCCCGTGCCGTTATCGAGCAGCTTCTGGTTGAAGACAGGTGATGGACACTACTAGAGTTAGAGAAGGCATCGAGAAATGCACCCTCCACAGGATATTGCGTGATGAGCTGCAACTACTCAAAATCGCATCGTGGTAGGTACCGCATGCACTGACGGAAGTTCAAAGGTGGATGCGCTAATGCAATATGCTCCGACCATCTTCCACGCTGGCAACAGGACGGCGATCAATTCTCGTCACGAATAATCACCATCGATGAAATTTGGACCAGGTTATACGAACCAGAACTGAAACATAAGTCCGCGGAGTGGCGACATGATGGATCACCATGGAGGCAGAAGTTCCGTCAGAATCCTTCCCTAGTCAAATTAATGGTGATCTTCACGTATGACGTCAGGGGTGTCATTGTTTGCCACATTGTTTCACATGGCAGAACAGTGAACACACAGTACTACAGGGACCTCATGGTACGACAGATACGACGTGGCGTTCGGGAGAAACGTCCGGATTTTCTGCACGAAAATGCAAAACAACATAAAGCAGAGTGTGTAGGACAGCTACTGCGACGTTGGGGATGGGAAGAATCGGAGCACCCACCGTACTCTCCCGACATCTCGCTCTGTGACTTTGATCTCATTCGAAAGATAAGGCGGTTTGCAATACGAGAGGACATTGCTAATGCTGTGCGCGGATGACCCTTTTCACACATGGTGCGGCATAGGCTGCGACAGGTGATATTCAGCCCCTGCCACATCGTTGGCAGCGAGTGGTGACAGTAGAAGGGGACTACTTCAAGGGTCTTTAGACCCAGATTTGTCATGTCAACTATATGAGTATTGTGTTGTCATTCTTTTGTACCGTGAAGGCCATAAATTAGTATCTTACGATACACGGTGCTATTCATTGTCCACACATGTAGTTAACACCTTGTCCTTTCGTCTGTATATGTCACATTTTCCAACCGGACTGGTATGTTCAAGAAAATAAATAGTTGCCATGACTTTTGCCCCCACCCTCGTATATACATATACAGGCTGTTTTAAAATGACACCAAACGAAGATAGTAGATTAGGTTACACTTTGACTTGTCCGAAACTTGATTTTGCTACTTTCAAACTCTTCTATTTAAAGTTTTATGTGTGTTTAAAAAATGCAAACATTTGGGATTAGACAGCGAAAGAACAACAATTGCCATACGCCACGTAAACAACAACCTTAGAACGTGCTATACGAAACACAAAAAAAAAACAACCATATGCAACGTTTTCCATTACTAAAGTGACATGTGCCGCGTCAGTGTGTCTATAAAACATGCTTACACCACGCGATTGGGACCTTCGCTATCAACCTACCTCTCTCTTGGAGTGGGCCAGGCAAGTGCCATTTGGTTATGTATGACTGCCTAATCCATGATTGGCAATTTTTGTATGTGCCAAATTTACAGCTGAAAATTATATTCACATATCACATACGGTGTGACTAACAAGGTCCACATTTACATTTGGTGTCGTTTTGAAGCACCCTGTATGTACACCTTTCATGCCCGTGAGCAACTAATACTACTATAATGAAGTTTTTAATAAGCGCTCAGTAAAATCACAATTACTTCAAAGTAAACTCTGAATAAGCTAGAGGTCCAAAAATAGATCCTGCAACATTAGCCAAATAATGAATTCTGGCGTCTCGATCTAACGCATTCACCGACTGCACATCTTCCTCCCTTACTGCACAATGCCCAGGCCGAGACATGTCTGCCACTTTTTGTCTACATCCACTTAAGGCTTTGCCACACCTTGTCGTTATAGACAAATTAATGCATACTACTGCAAGCCTCTGGCAATTCTTATTGTCTTGCGTTACGACCGCTAGCACATTCAGCTTTTAACCATTTCTCTGATCTTGCTGAGAATCGTTGCAATTATTCCATGAACGTCTCTTTAAAACTGAATTTTTCCCACATCCATGCATTACAGGAAGAGAAGATATTGCATCCTCTCCAAAATTCGATATCGGGGATTTCATGAAAATACACGTTTGTGGGTCCGAATAAATACAAAGCATTTTTTTTTCTCCTTTTTCATGTGTAATGTGTGTGTGTGTGTCTGTATGTGCGTGCGCGTCTGTGAGCAGCATAACTCAAAAACGAATAGTCCGTTAAATACCAAACTTGGCGTTTATGTTCAGCACCTGCCAGGGTACAACACGAAGTTTCTCCAGATTCTCCCCCACCACAAGCTATCATTTATACGAATATTTTTCGAAAACGTTTATTTTTTTTAAAATGGCCATTGCAATGCTTTTTAAAATTTCGTACATATACTGAAGATATTTTAATCACAAATGAAATGTATATTTTGAATTTTCTGGGAATATCCTCTGAAGTGCCCTTCATAATGGATAATTTTAGTATAAGTGGTAATCCGTAAAAGCTAGACAACACTTTACGTAGAAATAATATGTACATCTGGGAACAGTTTATTCTACAACAAAGATTTAAAGACCATCAATTGTGTGTCTTAACGATATCTACATTTTTATGTGTAGCTTTATGTAGCTTTACCAGTTATGCAAAAATTATTCACAATGAAGAGGATCTAAGAAGCTATTCCCGGAAAATTCAAGATATTCATATTATTTGTCATGTATAAGAAAACCGTGTATTTTGGACCAGCGTGTATTTTGGACCGATTTCAGTTTAAGAAAATGGGTGCCGTTGGGAGCACCAAAAATACGGGTATCTTGAGCAGCATTTGTTGTAAGTTTTCCCTCAAATTTTCCGCATTTTATTGTCAATAGCCTTGGGGGGAAGTTGTGATCTTTGTTGAGAGCGTTTTCGTTGTAATTTTGTCTCAATTTTGGTAAGTTTTTATTTTTGGAAACCAAACTTAAACGACGGAACATTCAATATATTAAGGTAAGTGTGATGTAGATATATTTCATTAATTCAGTTTAGGAGTATAAGAAGTGTCATACTCATAAAATTGTGTTGTTTCGTGCAATGTGGACATATTCGGAGTATTCGAGTATTACATTCCAAAGGAGCATGTGTGTGCATATTTATTTATTTGAAGTCACGCTTTTAATTTACTTTGGTAATTTATTTAGATATGTACATATTATTGTTACATATTATACAAGTTGCGTAAATTTCCAGATGCCAGCAAGAGAAGCTAGCAAAAATAAGGGTCTGTAATAAGTGTAATAAATGCAAAGGATGAACTCATGAAGACTACTGACATGAATGATTCAATTTATTACTTTTGTGATAGGTGCTTTGTGCAGTGAGCAGTGAACTCCTCCTTTAATTTGGAAAAAATCCTGAAAATATTAACAGTGATAACAAAACTTTGGATGAAACTGATGTAAGCTGATATTAATTCAGTTAAATTTAATATGCTCCACTGTGATTTTTCGAATAATATACCATACTTTGAATATAATATCGTATACATAATGGTTATTCCAGTTCTAAATTAATTGTTATTGTGAATTTCAATATCTAAAGTGAATATAAATGTATACGAATCGATTATAAATATATTATATAGTGGTCCATTTACACACCTTCTCAGACCAAATTACACACCTCTGGTCCAAAATACACACTTTACGGAGAATACTATAATTGTAATTTATAAATTAAGTAGCAGAAACTAAACCTTGAAAACTCTCATAATGGTACAGGGTCATCTCATTAACATACTGAAGTAAGTTGCGGACGTTGACAAAGGTTTTCTGTCCAGATATTAGTACTTAAAGTTAAGTGGTCCAATTTACATGGACTTCCCCTAATAGCTTTAATGCAATGTTTTTTAATCTATTCGTTGGAGAAATTTTTGAAAAATCTACTTTTTCAAAAAATATTTCATCTAAAGAGTACTTTAGTGTGGAGGTTTTCCTGAAAATTTGTGTCGCATCCTTGGAGTATACTGAACTTAAACATTAAGTTTGGTATTCAACCAACTTTTCTTTTTTGAGTTATCGTGTTCACAAACCAGAGAAATCTTCATTTTTATTAATTCATAAGTCTCGTTATTTTGAAATTTTTATCATAGAAAATTTGCTGCAATACAAAATTTTATTTCCACAAAACCCATGGGATTATATAACTCTATAATTTTTAGACAAAATTAATAAATATTTCAAATCAAAAATACAGTTATATACATAAGTTGAACAATGAATTAAAATACAGTTTATTTTTTATTCTGGAGTGTTATTCCAATATAGTATTAGAGGGTGGGTTTAATTTTAAATTTATAATGATATTTGCACACAAACGGGACCTTAATACTTGTAATTCCAGTGAAACCTCGATATTGAATTTTTGAGTGGTATGTAATATCTTCTCTACTATGAACGAGGTAGCCAAAGTAAAAATAATTTACTTTAAACATATAAAAGTATATTTTTATAGTATTTTTTCACATGTATCAAAAAGCCTATTCAAAAGCTGATTATGTATAAAGACATAAATATCTAGTATTCCAGATACAATTTTTAAATTAGCATTTTAAGCATACCATTTTCCAATAAGACACCATTTTAAAGCTGAAGATTTCATTTTTGATCTTTTAGAAAGACAAAATATGTGTTAAACATCACCCGAGGCCCTTAAATGCTTATGAATGCCAGAGAGTTGTGATTTGTTCCTAAAATTCCAAGTAGTTTGTGACAAATTATTTACAAACTGTTGAGGAATATAATAATTCTATTTGTTTCAAAATTTACCTTGAGAAAAACAGTAAACGTTTTAATCTTTTTTTGAAAAAATTAATCAAATGTATGTAGGTTAATAATATGATATAAATATTGTATCTCTTACTCGTGCACGGTTACATTTTACTTTCGGTATCACCTGTGGCAAGGCACATAACAAACAGTTCGGTGTTTTATTCCACTCCATTATTCAATACCAAGATTTTATCGGAAGTAAATGTTTAGAAGACCCCTGATCGAAGAAAACATTTTCAGAAAAAGTCATTGTGTATGGGCTGTATAGCTCAAAAACGAAAAGATACTTAAATACAAAAATCTAATGTGTACCATTCACATGACTTTCTCTATATCCCAGCAACAAATTATTCTTAAAAAGCTTATACTTCTATTAACTTCATGCTAATCAGTAAAACATTAGCAGAAATGGCCATATTACTTGCTTCCTTGTAAGTAGAGGTGAAATAAGGGAGTACCATAGGTTAAAGTGATAATCAAAAGCTGGTTACTATGCCACTGAAGTTCCTTTGTTTCTATGGACAGCAGTTGACAAATTCCTGTATGAAAAATGTATACGTTTTTCAAAGCAGAAACCAAAAATAAGGAATGCCACAAAAACGACGAACTTCACGAAAAAAATGTATATAACATAAATTGTGTGTTTTAATGTGCTCTACATTTACGGTTTAGCAGTTATTCAAAATTTAGTAAAATTCATCCAGAATAAACTACTCGTCAGAGGCAATTCCCAGAAAATTCAAGATATACATTTTATTTGACAGGTAAATATGTTTAATATCCGATATTTTAATCAAAATCGTTAGAGCCATTTTTGAGAAAATCAAAATTTTCGAAAAAAGTTCCATGTAAAGGGTAGTTGGGGGTGGGGGCATTTTTCTCAAAATCTTCGTGTCGCATCCCTGGAAGATACTAAACTTAAATACCAAGTTTGGTATTTTATCTACTTTTCGTTTTTGAGTTATCGTGTTCACAGACACACGGACACACGGACACACACACACACACACACGGACCTTTTTGTGAAAATGCTTTTTTTTTTATATTGGGGACCCTAAAACATATATTTCCGGTGAAATCTCGGTATCGAATTTTTGGGTGGAGTGCAATACTTTCTCTATACACTATGTACATAGTGCGTATGGAGAAAGTAAAAATTTTGACTAACCTCTCGTATATTAAGCATATTTACATGGCAATGGGAATGAATATCCTTAATTTCTTGGAAATAGCCCTGAAGTTCACTTCATTGTGAAAGAATTTTGCATACCATAAGAAATAGTAAAACTTCTACTTTAAAATGTAGATATTGTTAAAACACACAATTTGTGGCGTACACATTTTTTATAGAGATAACTGTTTTAGAGAAAACGGATGATTTCACAGGATAGCAACCGAGTTAAATATCCCGTGAAATCACCTGTTATAACCAATAGCGAGAAAGCTTCAAATCTTTGTTTTAGAGATATTCGCTGTTATTGTTTTCAGTTTTAAAATAGTTGAGTATTTCTTAAACGAGAAGCACTCATCCGTTTCATATCTTTTTTGTTTTACTCCCAGTCACGGGAGAACCAGATTTCATTGTCACTCACCTAGAAACAGCTGTTTAAAAAAATTAGACTATTGCACTCCCTTGTTTCACTTCTACTTATAAGGAACTAAGTAATAAGGTAATTTGAATAGGTTTATCTTATTAGCTACGTGTCGATAAAAAAATTATATTTTCTAAAAAACTGATGTGGTCCATTCACATGACTTTCTCTACATCACTGTAACAAATTATAGCAAAACAGCTTATTCTTCTATCTTCTTTATCATCGATATAAACAGCGTAATCGCCCTCCGTGGTGAAATCATTATCATGCTAACTTCATATACGGCACTTAAAAGAATCCAAAGCCCGATAAAGAGGCCTCTGAGCAAAATTAAGTGGTCTTTCACGCCCAATATAGAATGGGACGCTGAGAAGCACAGCAGTAAAAGAACGTCCATAAATAAAACGTCATTTAATTTAATTTATAAACATTAGCAGGAATTATCTTAATTATTTGTTTCCTTGTAAGTAGAAGGTAACCAAGCGAATACACTGGGTCAAAAAAGGTAGTAAAATTCTTCAAAAGCCGGTTGCCATGTGGCTAAAATCCGTTTCTGTGCCTGACCAGGAGTTTACAAATTTCCGTGTGAGAAAAATTTTATGTATATTAAATCTGACACAAATATCAAGGATTATCTTTGAAATAGTGAGCTTTATGTAAAACACAGTTTGAATCAATAAAAATTGTTGTTTAAAACAACAACAATGTTAAAAAGTAACAACATTAGAAAGCCTAAGTTTGAAGTTTGACGATCTTACATTGTTCAGCATTTGTTTGGCAGTCATCATTAGTGAATGCTCTCAGCAAATTTGTAAACATGGATAAAACTGGTCATTGTTATGTGATACAATACTTTCATTTGAAAGGTGTTAGTCAAACTAATATTAAAGCTGAGTTAGATTCCTCTTTGGGGGCGTCTGCTCCTTCATTTACAACTGTGAAACATTGAATGGCAGAATTTAAGCGCGGTTGTCCGAGCTGCCAAGCCATATATCGCAGTGGTCAACCAAATGAGGTTACTAGTCCAGAAATTGAAAGAAAATCCACAAAATGTTATTGAATGACGGTCGACTGAGCTAGTAGGTGTTTCGAATAGTTCTGTACATCGCATACTGACTGAAAATTGGGATATGAGAAAGTTGTGTCCAAGGTGGGTGCCGTGTTTGCTCACAATAGAACAAAAACAGGGACGTGAGGATGTTTCAGTCTACTGCTTGGCAAAGTTTCGCTGCAATAAATCTGAGTATTTGTGTCAATTCATAACAATGGATTCAACCTGGGTCCATCACTTCACAGCTAAGACGAAGGAACAAACAAAACAGGGGATTGGAAGTGATTGTCGGTACTCCTTTTACAGTATGTATTGAAACAATTAGAAATATTATCCGACCCGGCACACTAGCAATTCGATTGCACGTGCGATAATTGATTATCTTAAAAAATCTGATGTGTACCATTCACATGACTTTCTTTATATCCCTGCAACAAATTATTCTTAAAAAGCTTATCCTTCTATTAACTTCATGCTAATGAGTAAAACATTAGCAGAAATAGCCATGTTACTTGCTTCCTTGTGAGTAGAGGTGAAATAAGGGAGTACCATAGGTTAAAATGATAATCAAAAGCTGGTTGCTATGTCACTGAACTTCCTTTGTTTGTATGGACAGCAGTTGATAAATTCCTGTATGAGAAATGTATAAGTTTTTCAAATCAGAAACCAAAAATAAGGAATGACACAAAAACGACGAATTCAGCGAAAAAAATGTATATAACATAAATTGTGTACTGTAACGTGCTCTACATCTTTTGTGTAGTAAGTTTTTGTCCATTTCTTACGGTTTAGCAGTTATTCAAAATTTAGTAAAATTCATCCAGAATAAACTACTCTTCAGAGGCTATTCCCAGAAAATTCAAGATATACATTTTATATGTCAGGTAAGTATCTTTAATACACAATATTTTAATCAAAATCGTTAGAGCCATTTTTGAGAAAATCAAATTTTTCGAAAAAAGTTCCATATAAAGGGTAGTTGGAGGTGGGGAATTTTTCTCAAAATTTTCGTCTCGCATCCCTGGAAGATACTAAACTTAAATACCAAGTTTGGTATTTTACCTACTTTTCGTTTTTGAGTTATCGTGTTCACAGACACACGGACACATGGACACACAGACACACACACACACACACACACACACACACACGGACCTCTTTCAGAAAATGCTTTTTTTTTAGATAAAGGGGACCCTAAAACATATATTTCCGGTGAAATCTCGGTATCGAATTTTTTGGTGGAGTGCAATACATTCTCTATACACTATGTACATAGTGCCTAAAGAGAAAGTAAAAATCTGACGTGTTCCATTCACATGACTTTCTGTATATCTCTATAACAATTTATTGTTAATAAGCTTATCTTTTATTTATTTCATGCTAATCGAGAAGAATTAGCAGAAATAGTCTTATTTCTTGCTTTATTGTAAGTAGAAGCGAAATAAGGGTGTACCATAGGTTAAAGTTTTTCAAAGCTGAAACCAAGAAAAAGGGATATCTCAAAAACAATCAACTCCACGAAAAAAATGTATATAACATAAATTGTGTGTTTTAACGTGCTCTACATTTTTTATGGGTTAAGTTTTTGTCCATCTCTTACGGTTTAGTAGTTATGAAAAATTCATCCAGAATAAAGTAGTCTTCAGAGGCTATTCCCAGAAAATTCAGAATATACATTTTATTTGTCACGTAAATAACTTTAATATACGATATTTTAATCAAAATCGTTAGTCATTTTTTAGAAAATCAAAATTTTCGAAAATGTTCTATGTAAAGGGTAGTTTGGGATTGGGGGATTTTTCTCAAAATCTTCTTGTCGCATCCCGGGAAGACACTAAACTTAAATAACAAGTTTAGTATTTTACCGACTTTTCCTTTTTGAGTTATCGTATTCACAGACACACGGACACACGGACACACACACACGGACCTTTTTCCGAAAATGCTTTTTTTTTTTTTAGATAAAGGGGACCATAAAACATATATTTCCGGTGAAATCTCGGTATCGAATTTTTTGGTGTAGTGCAATACATTCTCTATACACTATGTACATAGTGCCTATAGAGAAAGTAAAAAAGGAAGAATAGTTAATTGCAAATTTTATGCTAACTTGTTCTAGCGTTTGAGTCGGATTGTCGCCCAGGTGAATAGGCGCATAGCCTACATCTTAATTGATTAAATTGCTTAGGTTAATCAGTAAGATATCATGTATTTATTGTATATTGGATGTTCAGAGAGATTCTTCCTGGAAAGCGTTTCAAACTTTAACCCAAGAGTTCTCAAGCGACAAATTCAGTTGTTTACGCTAGTTCTTTGATTATTGCAAAAGGGTAAAAACGATATTGTGTAGTCACGTCTCCGCAAGAGAAAGTGAAGGTGACATATAAACCGGGGAACCACGAAAAATTTAGGTCAAGAACCACGTGAAAGACGCATTGACCAATTAGAATTAATCACATCACGACAGAAGCGCACCCCAAGCTAATTTCGGCACCAAAAATGGGCCAATGAGATTACAAGTTGAGAGTTTTGCGAGTGGATAGAATTTGCTATTAATGTAGAGTATTCGCCGCAATTTTCAGGCAGTCGGGATGTGACCACATGAAGAATCTGTTAAACGCGAGAGAAGATACGCTCAAAGCAGCAAAGCTATTATTGTGGATCAGACAGTCGGAATGTAACTACACGGGGAATTTGTGACGTCAAAACAAGAATACGCAAAGTTACTATAGTGATTCACGCAGTTGGAATGTAACTACACGCAGAATCTGTGATGCTCGAAAAGAATCCTCGTACGTATAGTAAAGTAATTCCAGTGATTCACACAGTTGAAATAAATGTCACGCGTAACCTGTGACGCCGGAAACAAGGAAGCCACGGCGGAAATTTAAAGTGTCTACAATTATTCTGCACGTAACAGCTGTACTCGTCGCCGCGTAAACTTTTGTTACCTTTATGCGCGTTAGGCCCTTGTTCGAGGGAAATTATCGGAACTCAATCGCGCCAAGAACATTCTCGGGAACACTTGTGAAGAGAAATAAACCTTGACTGAACGAAAAGTGCCGACGTTATTTTAAGTTAATTCCCATAACCACTCCCTGCAGATCACCGTAGCTAGATATAAATAGGGCTAAATTGCTCGTCGCTGAGCCCACCAATAGCCGAGGAACATCGAGAACCAACGTTAGCAGCTGCAACGCCGGAGAGAGGACCAGTCGTCGCTGCGCAGCCCAGCACCATCAGGTACGTCACCAGCTCATACGCCCACACGTTTGAGGAATGAAATCGAGTAAACGGGTCCATTTAGCGAAAAAGAAAGTTTTGTTTCATCAAGACAATCCACCACTTCAGACGTCCATTATCGCCATGACGAAAATCAATGAGTTAAAGTTCGAATTGCTTTCTCATGCATCCTATTTGCCAGATTTAGGCCCCTCTGATTATTTTCTGTTTCCGAACTTCTAGAAATGGCTGGTGGTAGAACCAACAATGAAGAGGTGGAGTCTGCAGTAGATGGAAATTTTGCAGACAACGATAGTTTTCAGTATACACAGGATATCGAAGCTATTGAACATCGCTGGGAAAATTGTATCAAGCTGAAAGGAGACTAAGTACAGAAATATAAATGTTATCACAAATGCTTTCTGCTTTCTTTGTTAGGTCGGGTACTTCTGGGACAGGCCTCCTATATATTCCCTTTGATCCACACATTCACTTTATATAATGTATATGTTCTCGTATAAGCTCACAGTTGGAACTGAACAAATTAATAGTTTACCGAGCAAAAATGGAGTTTCATCTGCCAATAATGTTTACATAATAAATATTAAAAACATTTGTGCAGATCTACTTACCTAAAATATTGCTGCTTTATAAGCGAGTGTATTCGAACACTACATGTCACAAAGTGAAGGTTGACATTCAGGAAGGAAACAAGAAAACTTTTCGCTTCCCGGAAAAGAAACCTATATCTGAAGCTTTGGGAAGCAACTGAGTAAAAAACAATCAGTACGTGATTAAAACCAAAATGTTGAGTTACATTCACAACAATTTCTCTGTCTATTCTGTAACTAAATAATTATAATAACGTTTGTTCTTCTATTTCATGTCATTCGAGATAAACACTAACGGAACTGGTCTTACTAGTTAGTTCCTTATAAGTAAGAGAAATAACAGAATACACTAGTGAAAACTTTAAAGCTCGTCGCTATGTGAAACAATTGAAATTCGGTTCACTTTTGCATTTCCGGAAATAAAATAAAACAAAGATGAAACAAAATTTGTCTTCCTTTTCGAGGAAGGTTCAAATAATTAAAATTGAAACCAATAAAAAGGAAAATCTTGGAACTGATTAGCTCTTCAAAGAAAATGTATATGACAAAACTTGACAGACAGACAAACACACGGACATTTTTTAAAAATACTTATTTTATTTAGGGGGTTTCAAAACATGTATTTCCGTTATATCTCGGTATCTAATTTCTGGGTGAAATATGGTAAATCTATCAAATTTCGTGATGCTAAAATTTGACATATAACAAATAAAATTCATGTATTCAATATCTAGTCTACCAATACTTATCTTACAAATGCAGCTCTGATAGTAAATCATTCAGCTAATAACGGCTAAGAATCCACATAAATAAGAAATGTATTGCCTTAGAAAGAACATTCTATATATGTACCTTATTTCGTGATTGTCTACTTAATTCCGTGACTTACTGTACCTAATTCCGTGCACGTTAATGTCCAAGAGTTCAAATTTTCATTCACTGTCATTTTTTTCTGCTTCTGTACACTTATTTATCGCACACAAAAATATTAGGTGGGACATTGGAATCCACAAATTGGCGACTCCATATTTTTAGTATACGGCTTTCAATTTGTTGTAGAAATCATTGAGCATTTCCCGGTTGGCTCCCTTTGCTCGATATTGTGAAGTTTTCTGGCTTGCGTTGACACAAGTTGTATCTACCTCTGAAGTCCCTCCACCACCTTCCAACTATCACATTTGTTCACATAATTAAAAGGGAGGCTTTGCATTGGTACTGAATTCCTTTTCTGTAATTAAATTCAACATTGTACATGCCCACAATGAACTTAATTAAGTTACTTCACTTCCAGACGACAAAGCATGTTTTTAATGTCTGGTAATATTATATCATCATGGTTCTGCTTACTTAGATCTTGAGAATGCTCTAGGGAATGGAAAATTGCTTAGTAGCTTTGGATATAGACCACTTTTACTCTAAAATGGCTTTAAATGTTGCCTGCACAGACCCAGCATTATATTTTTGCTTTCTCTCGGTGATGGGAAGTTTTAGCTTCATTGTATCTCTATTCCCATTTAATTCTGTGTTACAGTGGGCGCCATTTATTCGGAAACTTTGAAAAAATCAAAGAAAATCGCTAATTTACATGAGCCATTCACCGCATCACTCCACTTTAAAATTACAAAATAATTTAACAGTGGACTACTTACATGGATTAAGTTTATAGTATTTGATAAATAGATTATATATTTTGTATGTAAAACACGAATAAATTTAGCTTATGAGTGCTGCAGTTGAAACCTCTTCTCCACACCTAGTTGTCAACAATACTGGCTGTGGAAAACCCTTAGAGTAGCTAGTGACCTTCACATTCCTACAGGGAGAGGAACGGCCTCTCAGAATGTATTGTGAAATCCCAACTTCTGGACCTAGCTTAAACCGTGTGGGATGACAAATATATACTGGTTCACGAAATAAGGAATATCACAAAATTGGGTAGGTTTATTCCGTGTATTTATATTTCTGGGTTTTATATGCGTGTGGATGTGTTTGTGCGTGTGTGTATGTGTGTGTCTGTCTGAACACCATAACTCAAACACTCACAAAAAATCCGCTGCCGCCACTTAATTTAACTTTTACATTATTTACTTATTATTTTCTCAACGATTTTGATGAAAATACCATATTATAATGTATTTTAATACATACCTTGAATTATCTGGGAATATCCTCTTATGTTCTTTGTATTCCAAAAAACTTTTTCTCAACTAAAAAATCATAAGAAATAGACAAAGTAAAACACAAAATATTTAGAGTCCTTAAAGTACCTAATTTACATCAAGTACATATTTTGTTTAATTAACGATTTTCGAGATATTCTTTATTATATTAATATTTATAAATTGCCTACACTTCCATTTTTGTCACATGACAATTCGTTATTCGTTTTTCTGCTCCCGGTATAACAAAAATAAGAGATTTTTATTGTCATCACACAATAAAATATTTTACTATCGCTTTAGTCTTATATATCACTTTTTCCCCCGTGTACTTACACGCAAATACAACTCTGCTAATTATTTATTCCAATTAGCAAGAAGTAGATAGAAGAAGAAGCGTTTGTAAGAGTAATTCGTTGCAAAACACATAGAGATCATGTGAATGAAACAAATCAATTGGTTTTTCTTTCTCTGCCGCCTACAATGTACATAAAAGTTAGAGAAGCTATTGCATTTCACCCAACATTTCTAAACAAAAGTACCATCGTAAATGAGTTAACACTCTTTAGCTGCTGTGATTCTCATCGTGCTATCCTATGCTGGGCATGAAAGACAGCTTAAGTTTGCTCAGACATTTGTCAGGTTGAAGGTTCTTTATGTGTCGTAACTCTACTACAGGGTACCAAAGGCTTTACTTCCCTTCGGAAGGAAGCCGTGATAAAGACTATAAAAAATATATAGGATGCATAACTTTAACTTTTTAGAATAACCTCCGAGTTGTCTTCATTGGGATGACTAGTGCATAACTGCTAAACCGGAAGAGATAGACAAGATCTTATTACAAAAAAAGAATACACTGATTTTGTTTTAGACCATTTCAGAGGTATGCGCTGTTTTTGGTTTAATTCCCCAAAACATATTTTTCTCAAAAGAGAGGCTGTAATTGTTTTTTCTTTATCGTCATATGGTATTTCAAAGTGATCACACAGGAACCAACTCTTAAAATATTTCAGCTATCGCTTTAGCCCAGGGTATGTCCTTATTTCTCTTGTACCTACAACAAAAATGTAATGACACAGTTTCCGTTCATGTTTATCTTGATTAGAATGAACTTAAAGAATAAGCTTTTAAGAATAGCTTTTGCAGAATATTTACAGAAAGGAATGTGAATGAACATATCAGTTGTTTTATGCTGCCTCCCCACCTATTCATACATAACCTTATTCTTCTGTGTGCCTGAAGTTAATCCAGTTAGAGGTTTACATGAATTGTTTCTTCACAGTTTTCGATAAGTACAGTTACAAAGGAAATACCGAGGTAAAATTTAAACATTTAAAAAATCTCATGATTTTCTTTATCTTTTATGTAAATAAACTATTCTTACAAAAGATTATTCATTTATCTACTTCATGTTATTCGAGATAAACATAGCAGAAATGTTCTTATTGCTTGTTTCTTTGTAAACAGAAGAAAAATAAGGGAATACACTAGACTAAAGCGTTTGTCCAGTCTTTTAACAGCTATCGCTATGTGAAAGAATTGAAACTCGATTCTCTTTGCGTAGAGGTAAGTAAAGAAAAATAGATATGAAAGGAAAGATGACTGCCCATTTGTGAAATGTTTAATTGTTTAAAATTGGTATCAATAACAAGGAATATCTCGGAGACGGTTAACTGTTGTGATTGACATAATTGTATTTTTAATGATATTTACATCTTTAGTGTAGTAAACTTTTGTCTAACTCTCACAGTTTGCAAGTTACAGAAGTTATCCACAATAAAGAGGTTTTCAGTCAGCTGTACACTTGGTATGTCTGACTCTACCCATCCAACTCCTGTCCTACACCCGGCTTGAAATAGTTGCCTATCTTCTGTATCAATCCTTGGACTTAAGTACTTACAACATTGTAAGTCGCCAATGGAGTTGTCATCTCAAAATAATTTGAGATCACCTTGTGGTTTACCGGAAAACATACGAATCAGTTGAGAAATTCAATTCTATGCAGGCATATTGCCATGGTAGCTCAGTGTTAGAGCAACCGGCTAGAAACCGGGAGATCCCGGCTATGGCATTGTCTGACTCTACATATCCAACTGCTGTCCTACTGCTGGTGTGAAAAAACAATTTAATAAGAAGGAGTATTTCGGAAATGGGTAATTACACAAAAATGTATACTTATGACATAAATTATGTGTTTTAATGAGCTCTGCATTTTTGTTTAGTAAGTTTTTGTCACTCTTTTAGGGTTTTCAAATTACGTAAAAGTCATCCAAAATAAATAGGTATTTATAGACTATTCCCAGAAAGTTAAAGATATTCATTTTATTCGTTATGTAAATATCTTTAATATACGACATTTTTATCAAAAACGTTAGAGCAATTATTGAGAAAGTCGAACTTTTCGAAGTTTTTTCCATATAAAAGAAGTTGGGGTGGAAGAAATTCTTTAAAATTTTTGTTTCGCATTCTTAGAAGATACCAAACTTAAATACAAAATTAAATAAAAATATTCGTTTTTGAGCCTTGTGAATCGAACACATCGCATTTTTTTTTCCTTTTGTGTCACAACCTAGTCACAAAGCCAAGAGCATTCAATAACACTAGAGTACTTAATTTTCAGAGTAATTTTCTATTTTAGTTGAATAATTATTGATGTCAACGTTAATAATGAGCTACTTGAACCCATAAAAAACATTAAGTGTATATATATACAATGAAGAGGGTCCAAAATAAATATGCTGAAATTCCATAAATACTGATTTTATTTAGAATGTGTGTTGCATGTCAACAAATTATAACTCTTTTACAAAATAGCTAATAAAAGCAAGAACTTAAGAAATTTTACAGTTTTTTTAAATTTTTATAAATACCATGAAAACACAGTGTTTCTTACTCTACTACTCTACTACCTATAGTGCAGGGCTGCATTCATCAAACAGTTCAATACCGATATTTAAATGGAATACATGTTTGAGGCAGCCAAAATATAGGAAAGAATTATTAGAAAATGCTCTGTGCGCAGCTGTGAGCTGTATGATTCAAATCAAAGAGTTGGACGAAAACAATAAATTCAGCGGCTTTCAAAGAAACGGAACGAATTTTTTAAAGCAAATCTCCCAAAACTATCCTTTACACTTTCCTTTATTTTTGTGTTTCTGAATAATCACCGATTACGATTTTGACGAAAATATTTGCATGTCATGATATTGCAATGTGGGTAGTTAAATCCGATCATTTTCACACTATTATAATTCTTACCTCACATAAATCCAAATAGTTATTTAGCTCCCATTTATCCCTTGTTCTTTTAATAAGCCGCTGTCTAATTTTTTCACGGTACTTTTGGAAAAATCGCAATTGGCTGCTATTTAATGATAAATAAATAATATTTTGTCACTTATTCACTATCAGGAAGACTCGAAGTTGGATATTTTATATAATGCGGATCTCATCTGAAATACGTGAACATGTGCTTCGTGAGCAATAAAAGGGTGGCTAATAACACGCAATTTCGTTTACCAATTAAAATCGTCACAATACTTGTCAGCACTGTCACTAATATAGGCACTGGATATGGTAGACACAAGCGATCCTGCTGGCAGCAAGAGCAAATACGTTCAGGGGCCCCAACAGGAACTTGAATACGCTAGTTTCTAATATTTAGTAAGACATTCTGTGGGTTTTGTTTTTAGAAGGATTAACTTACGCAGCAGAAAACCAAGAAATTTAATTGTTTGGTATAGATAATATGTAAATTGATCTTCATACTATTACGGTACTTACAGTAATTTACAATGGATAATAATATATTCAAATTATATAAATAATGTCTATAGTAGGGTTCAGAGTTTGATTTAACACTTAACATGCATCCAGAATATTTGTATTTGTGATCAACGATTATGGGTTAGAAAGTAGAAGAAGAAGAACAAAGGGAAGAAACTAAAGAATAAACTATTGCAATTATGTATTTTCAATTTTAATGCAATAAATACATAAAATATATCACTCATAATACCTCATAATACTAGCTGAATATGAAAATAGTGTTGTGTAAATAATTGTCCATGATTTCTCTGGTTTATATATTTACACCACATTGTTCATGATTAGATTTATTTTTCAATTCAAGAATTTACAAGAAATACTATTCAGTGTTGAAAACTATTGACAGCATTAGACAAGGTTTGATAAGATCTGATTAGATTGGATAATGTCATAAATCGCATATTACATCAGATTAGGATTGCAGTGGAAATAACACAAATATTAGGTTCTATATAAAATTGCATTATTGTATACTCTGGAAAATTGGCTAGTCATATCTTTACGTGCCGTGTATTCTTCATTTTGTGGGGTGATCCATGGAACCCATTAAAACCTTTAGTTTAACCCTTCGTAAAACTAAAACCTTATCAGTTCACATATCTTTGCTCAGGTAACCATTTGTTTACTTTTTGCTTTAGGCCATGACGCAGATTTCGTGACGCATTTCTAAATTCTCGTATTTTGTTGGTCAAAGCCATTAAATTACTGTCCTATATTTGGCTCTTTAGAGGATGCCATTTTGCTTTCAATACTTTCAAAGACTTCAAAAGTATTAGGAGAAAGAACGCCTGTGAAGCTGGGAAAACTCCTGGAAAGTTTTATAAAGTATTGAATTTGACAAAAAATGATCGTATACAAGAAGCTTTAGTGACTTAAATTAGAAAGTTGACCGTCCTGACATGCGGTATTAGCGATCTTTGATTTTTAGTAACTCTCATATGCAGCGTTCTCTTGAATTAGATTTTTCTGCGAAGTGGCGTCATAATTCACAGTAAAAATGACAAATGTAGTATCATTTTTAAAAATGTATATTTATAGATAATAGTTGTGCCTACAATAACTGAATTATAACTATCACTAATTTACTATGTGAAATTAAAAAAAAAACTCTTATTTATAAGACGGAATGAAATTTATACCTCCTAGCAGGTATATAAAGCATATATATATATATATATATATATATATATATATATATATGCATATATATATATATATAAATTCGAAACCGAGAGTTCACAGGAAATGCATATTTTGAGTCTACCTGAATCCAAAAAAGAACATTTTTAGAAAAACTCCGTGGTGTGTGCGCGCATCTATGAACAAAATAACTCAGAAGCAAACAGTCAGTTTAATACCAAACAAGTATTTACGTTAAGCATCCTCCAAGGATGTGATACAAAGGTTTTCAGGAAAATATCTCCACCAAAAACTACCCTTTGCGTGGAACATTTTTTAGAAACTTTCGATTTACTAAAAACGGCTCTAACGATTTAATTAAAATGCTGCATCTTAAAGAAGTTTATATGGCAAATAAAATGAATATATTCAATATCTTTGGAATAACCTCTGAATCCATATTCATTTGAATGTTTTTTTCATAACTGGTAAACTGTATGAGATAGACAAGAATTGACTACACAACAATATGTAGTTCCGTTAAAACACAATTTACGTCATATGTGCGTTTTTGTAGAGCCAAGAATTTCAGTGATATTCCCTGTTATTGTTTTCAATTTTAAAATATTTAACTTTTCTCAAACATGATGCAACTATCCGTTTGATATCTCTTTTGTTTTACTTCTAGCCTTGAAAGGAGAACCAACTTTTAACAATAACCGCATAGCGACAATTTGTGGAAGACTTGACTGTCGCTTTAGCCTAAGCTATTTCCGTATTTCCCTTACACCAATAAGGAACAAATTTTAAAATCTATTTCTGGTAACGGCTATCTTGATTAGCATGCTGCAGATAAAAGTAAGAAGAGTTTGTTCGCAGATCAGATAGAGAAAGTTATATGAATGAAACAAATCAGATTCCTTTACTTTCCCTAACACGTATGTACAATGCACATAGTAGATAAAGACGTATTATATTCCTCACAGAAGCTCGATTGCGAGATATTCGGAAAGCCCTGAATAAAAAAAACATGTTTAGAAAAAGATCTAGGTGTGTATGAGTACAGCATAACTCAAAAACAAAAGTCAGTCTTGGCAGATCAGTTGGTTAGGTGCTAGCTTTGTGAACCCAGAGTCGCAGGTTCAAACCCGGCCCAGGGTGCTTAAGTGCGAGAGCTACATGCTAGGAGAATTACTGGATTTACTGATGTATTAATGAGCTCCTGCGCGATGAAATTCTGCCACACCGGCGGCTCTAATATTATTGACGGAGTTGTAAAGAAATAAACTACTTTAAAATAATTTAATTTAAAAAAAACGAAAAGTCGGGTAAATATCAAACTTGGTATATAGCTTTAGTATCTTCGAAGCATTCTACACAAAGATTTTTAGGAAAATGACCGCACCCCCGACCACCTTTTCCATGTAACATTATTCGAATTTTTTTCTCAAAAAGGCTACAACATTGTAATTAAAAAATTATATGTTTAAGATATTTTTCATGACAAACGAAATGTATATCTTAATTTTTTTTTTTGGAATAGCCCTGAAGACCCTGTTTAAGATTTTTTCATGACAAACGAAATGTACACTTTACATTTATAACATGTGAATGCAATTCATGATTTATTTTAATTTTTAATTTTAACATTTAGCCTCCTTTTAAATATAAGCCCATGATTCTGGTGTTTACATCATCATACTTATATTTCTGTGAATTTGAAATGCAGTAATGGTTTCTATTTGTTTGGTTGCCATAAACCGGGTATTGCATTAAACCAAATTAGAAGGAACAAGTATACCATGTGGCTAAGTATTCACTTTACGCTGGATAATAATAAAGACACTGCTTACACAACATAGCATATAATTCTATAAATTCTGAAACGTAACTGTTATCTATGTCTGTTTTTAATAAAATGCCTTTCGTAGAGACTAACTTCTAAAAGACCTTTTTTTTTCTGTCAATGTTTATTTCGATTAGAATGTTTTAGATAATAACATAATCTTTTGTAATAATTGTTAGTATAACTGGCTGAGAAAGTCATTTGAATGGAACGCATCATAGTTTTCTGTGTGTCATATTTGTGTTTGCAAGTCATCATTGTACAAATCTTGCGCAGCTGTCCAAAAAAAGCCAGTATCGCCACCTGGACAGGATGGCTGCCTATCATCTATGACATTGCTATTTACATTCCGTTTCTTTACAGCAGCATATTGTAATTACGAGCAGTGTGGCACGAGAATTATCTCATATACATAACATATATATTTTTTTATTCATTTTGTTAATTACAAAAGGTATAAGTTAGATTATAAATACAGTATATCAGTTCACAATTTTTTTTTAAACTTAGGGACTTATTAATTTTTTATATATGTGAACTATGTTGTCGGTGCGTTTAAATTAAACACGCGCAGGAAGATGGTAACAAAATTAGAAGATGTAAGCGCTATAGAATGAGCAAAGTGAAAACCGTTGCCGACTGCAGTGAAAGACGCCTGTGTTTTTGTAGATCTTCTCTTGCTGCTCTAAGATGAGAACGTAAACCGTCGACGCTGGGATACGTTACAGACAGCATATAATGCTGAAAGCCAAGTGCGAGCCACACCTGAGCGAAGTGGTATGTAGTACTTCGAGTCTCTAGTTGTAATGTGCGAGCATAATCGTTTGGATTTTGTGAAGGAGCAAGACGGTGCAATTGCGAAACAACCCAGTGCCAGATCTGTCGTGCTGTTGTGCAGATAACAAAACGACGGCGTAGAGTATATCGCTCACTGCAAATGTTGCATGTTGGGGTCCTCGCCATGCTGTATCGGAATGTTTTATCCTCTGTAGCCACAAATCATTGATGACCAAATATGCGCACGTAGTCCACTCTGCAGAGATGTTGCGAAAATGGATGTTCCGCCATACCTGACACCAGGGTCTGTTGGGCATCCTATTCACCACATGAATTGGTGCCAGCAGCCGCTGTAGGAAACGCTTGTAGAGTTCAGTTGATAGTCCTCTAGGTTGCTGAGGTAGGGCATCGACATCAATGCCATCCAAAACATTGAGTGCTCTCTTAAAACTCGCAGGAACTGCCCGAACTGGAGTTCCAAGAGAATTCTTGAAGGGTTCCCAAAAGGCTACCTCTTGTTCCTTTCCATATCCCCTAGTGGCAAGTATAATAGATTTTACAAGAAGCGCTTTACTCTTAGGTCCAGCTGCAATTAAACCTAAGCCTCCTTCGTTACGTTTTCGCCACAATTGGGTTTTAGCTACCCTAAATGGTTGTGCTCTCCATAGATAGTATCCAACAAGCCGCTCAATTCGGGAGACGTGTTTTTCAGGCATGGGTAGTACCTGCGCCATATATCATAATTTTGCCAAAATAAACTGATTGATGTGCCACACTTTCTGTAGAAGGTGCAAGTTCCGACCAAGATGCGCAGTGGTATTCAGCCGAATCAAATTTATTTTTTGATCCCAGTTGCGAGCAATCATCGACGTAAACGGCTTTGAGAAGATCATGCCGAGATTCTTGACACTATATTGTATCGGGATATCGAGAAATGTGTGAACAGTCGGCCACGATCCAAGAGGAAGCAGGTGCGACTTTGTAGTGTTCATTTTAGCATTAGAAGCTGGCTCATGAAGTGTGATAGCGGTATGCACCAACAGTAAAGCCTCACGCCTACGGATGAGCAGCGTGACGTCATCAGCATAAGCTCTGGCACTAAATAATCGAGCTGCATTTACAGTCCTAGTCAGCTTAGCCTGCAGATAGCGAAGAAAGGGTTCTAAAGAAAGGGGGAAGAGAATAATTGAAAGTGGACAACCCTGGCGTACAGTGTTAGGAAGCTTTATAGGCTTACTGAAGTATCCGTTGATTTGCACCTTCAAAGCCATCGCACTGAAGACGGTTCTGATTGCAGATATTAGCAACTCTGGAAGTTTGAATTTCTGAAGCACCATAAACATATAAGCATGGCCAACTCTATCAAAGGTTTTATCAAAATCCATGCTGGCCAACGCAGCAGCCTCCGACGGATTCCGTTCATAATGGAGAATCGTATATCGGAGTACCAGAAGGTTGCCAATCATGGTCCTGTCCGGGATACCACATTTTATCCGGAGGTTAGGATTGTAGGTAGAATAAGCCTTACTCTGGATGCAAGTACTTTCATCACAATTTTGTAGTCGGTGTTTAAAAGTGTTATGGGTCCATAGCCCCAGACACTCATTGGAGACGTTTTCTTTGGGATTAAGATGACGATGCCATCTGCGAATCCAGGGCAACAGTTCGTTCCAATAAGGATCTCATTCACCAACTCTACAACTTCTGCTTTCATTACACTCCAAAAGGTCTTGTAGAATGAATATGTCAGGCCGTCTTCTCCTGGGCAGGAATGGAGGCTAGCGGAATTAATGGTGTGCAGTATCTCGGTGGCAGTATATCGCTGCTCCAAGGAACGCTGTTCCTCGGCAGTTAGACCGGTGTCAACTTATTGGAAGAGCTCCTCCATGGCGCCATTGCGTAGGTCAGAGGTGTCAAACATGGTGCTATAAGACGTATGGATAGTCTGTAGGATTTGAGGTACAGAGGTGACCTTGGCGCCTTCCGGTGTCAGAAGAGCATGGATGTAACGACCACTACCATCTCACTTTTCCTTAATGGTATGAAACAAGAAGCTTTCTCCTGTGTAACGACGGAGTCATGAGTTCGCGGACGTGTCATAGTTCCCGCCAAAATATGTTGCTGTATTTCTAAGAGCTTCCGCTTCACAGCTTGAAGGCGATGGGATACGTCCTGACCACTCTGTTGTCTAGAGAGCAGACCCATTAATGTTTCTTAGTAAAAGTCTAAGATGTGACGTCGTTCAATTGCCCTCTCACGACCTTTGTGCTTGAAGAAGGTCGTAATACCAGGCTTAAATATACGTCGCCATTTCTCCACGACCAACAGCGGGGAGCGTCGAGCTTTACCCTTAAAAATTTGCCACAACTTGGCGAAATCAGCAGCAAAAATGGTGTCATGTAATAAAGCTTCGTTTAATTTCCAATAACCTCTGCCATATAGCGGAATACGACTTTCAGCGATTAAGTGCAGTTTGACAGCATGGTGGTCAGTAAAGGCAACAGGTAAAACTCGCATTGCGTGAATCAGAGAGTTGAACTGAGTGATTAGATAGAAACGATCTATCCTTGAGGCACAGCTCTCTCGAAAGTAAGTAAATTCTACAGACGCAGCGTTAATATGCTCCCAAACATCACAAAGACGTAGCCCTGTTACCAGCTGATCCAAAGCCAAAGACTTGTTATAACCAGGACGCTGATCCTTAGCATGTAGCATGCAATTGAAGTCGCCACCGACTAAAAGAAGGGCATAATTCCATTTCCAATAATAGGGTAGAATGTTGGTTATAAATAGTTCTCGCTCTTGAAGGCAGGTAAAGGTTAAGTACCAGCATGTTGTCCATTCTAGCACTTATAATGCGACCAAAAGGATGCATGTCCATCTCGGCAAACGTCAAACCTGCTCTGTACAAAATAGCAGTACCACGCATATATTCTCCAACATTCACCACACAACTGTACTGTGGACCCATAAAACCAAAGTCGGTTATATTAAATTCTAGGAGGAAAATGATATCTAAACCATGAGCCCGCACAAAATCACGTAAAAGTGCCTGTTTGGCAATGCAGTGTTGGGAGTTTATGTTAAAAGTAGCAAAGGTACGTAAGACAACCATAAAACAGGCCAGAAGTAAAACAGAGCAGGTATAGTGGTCACCGTCCAAGATGTAGCTAGTCATTTTCAACGGCATGAACATTTGTTTCTGAAACCCGTGGAAACTTTTTCGCTAGGCTGCCAGACCGAGAAGGCAAGTGCTTCCGGAGTCGAGGATCTCTTACGGTCTTCCATGCGATGTCAGACTCCGTGTCTTCAGTGCCCTCCTCCTCACTAACAGACAGCGGACGTTCTCTCCTAACCTGCACAGGTTCATCGGAATCCTTCTCACTCCATTGCTGGGGTTCGTTATTACAGTGTCTAGTGGATCGCAGTGGCCAACCATGTTCTTGTCGCCACTAGTAGGCACCACAACTACAGAAGATCGTGTAGGGGATGAGACACCAATTTCTGATACTTTTGAGTGAGTATTGACAGCCACCGGTGCGGACACAGGTCTCTTCTGCACCGCCGCAGACACATCATCACGCATACAACTGATAGCCAGGTAATTTTCCTCTTAGGTTTAACATTACAAACCGGCTCCATATCACCAGCGGGCCCATTTGACGCACCTACTGTTTGTTTACATTCCTCTGCCACCCGAGCGCTAACTTGTCCTCTCACTACATCGCTGAGTAACACAGCCGTGCGCGAGACAGAGGCGGGCAGTTCAGACTTTTTGTATGGACAGTGTGAACGAAAATGAGAAGTTTCTCCACACACATAGCATGTTTGCGGTTGTCCTAGATAGGTTACACCAACAGGAATCCCACGCACTACTACTGTAGATGGAATTTCCTTTTTTAATTCCATTCGTACAGAAAGAACACCAGATTTGACAGGGTATTCATAACCTGCGTTCTATTGTTCTTCTTGAACCTCTAGTATTTTTCCATATTGTGAAAGTTTCTGTTCCAGAAACTTGTGAGTGATCTCTGGCACAAAATTGAAAACCCGGACATTTACAATACGCCAGTCACCTGGCCCAATATTTACCGTTAGTATTTCACCATTCTCATAACCAAACTTTGCAGCCCCTTCAAATTCATGTAAATATCTTCCATTGTGTGTTACAGATATAAATGTTATAAAAACTGATTTTGCTCTAGAATGAAACTGCAGTGTATCTACCTGATCAGGTGGTATTTTCATGCAGCCGTGAATCCAGCCATTCACTTCCAACGCACAGGGTCAACGTTCAGCTCCTCGAAATGGGATGTGCAAAGTATGGCTTCCATCATTAGAATTTCTTTCCTTGTAGAAGAACCATAGACTCACACAAAACAATATATTTGACGTCCCATAACGCAGCTCGAGTACGCGCAACACAGCGGACAAAAGCCTCTCGGTCCGCTAGCCGCAGACAGACTGTCAGAATAGTGAACCTTCTAATGTAATTATACTGGTCCTCTGAGTTCATAATAAGTGCAGTTCTTACAACAACTAGAACTTCATTTCTTCAAGTATGGCACTCCTGTCATGCGCTGCCCTGGAAAGGGATGAATCAGCTGATGTTTGACAACAACAGCAACAACAGTATTTGTGATACAATTGTCTTATTTGCCTGCTGGCCACACATAAAGCAATAGGATTAAATATTGGGTTTAATGTGGACAGCAAACATGCTATTAAGAACATTGGTGCAAATCGAACCAAAACGATAATGTCCATACTAATTAGATATAAAAATACAAATAAAGGAATGTATGTCATTACAAACACTACAGCCAAGGCGAAGAGTATTCTTGCGCTTTTCATGCGTCCTTCTCGAAGGGTTTCGAGCGCTTCACTTTGTACACCTGGTAAATATACCGCGCTTCTATTCACTCGCCAGGCCGCTGCAACATAAAACACTGAGATTATTGCTGATGGTATAACACTGTTCACTAGAAGACGGTAAAGACAGACATTTGTTTCCATATATTTGGTGAGGAAATCTTCCTCGTGTTGGTCTCCGAGCAATGTTTCCGCCGTTGCCGAAACGATCGCTATTGTCCACACTCCTGCCAGTATCACCAGAGAGTAAAAGTAATCAGTTTTATCTGTAGATAGTCGAACTCTGAATGTAACCAGACCAACATATCTCTGTACACTGATTGCAGCCACCGAGTAAGCGTTAAGTGGTATTGTAAAACTGCGGCTTATCATAAAAAGGTAATCCTGTGCAAAATCTGTAGCAAAGATTTCTAAAATTGTCAAGAAACTCAATAAGTAGAGTAAATCGCTGATGCAGAGATTTATCAACAGTATATTCTCCGGGGTATGCATCTCTGGATGTCTAGCAAATACTATTAACAACACAACATTCACAACTGTGCCAACGCAACACAGTATTATAAGAAGCAAAATAAAAGCACCAATCCATAGTATATCTGATGCCATACTCAAGAATACTTTCACTTGAAGTACTTTAGCAGTGTCTGAAGAACATTCATAACAGAAGTGTCACTGAAACTAAAATCCTATTAATCTGTTATCTCTCGTTTTGAATGATCTAGTTTACTCCGTCTTACTTTACTTCGACTGGATATGACGTGGTCTTCTTGCTGCAACAAAAAAAGAAGGGATAGCTATCAAGGTACATTCTTTTCCAATATATATTTTATCCTTTATAAACAATACATATAGAAGACAATCACAGAAGGGTTAATTTTGAACTGTGGCAACTATGCTGCAACAATGCTGTGAAACGGAACCAGGCAATATAGTGATAATTTAATTGCCGTGTCGCATCCTTGGCAGATGCTGAATTTAAAGATTAAGTTAGGTATTTAATTATCTTTTCTTTTTGAGTTATCGACTTCACAACCCAGAAAAATATTCATCTTTATTGTTTCGTAGGTCTCATTCTTTTGAAATTTTCATCGTAGTAGATTTGCTCCAATACAAAATTTGATGTCCATTCAAAAACATTAGATTATATGTACCTATAAAGTTTAAACATAAATTAATAAATATTTAGAGTTAAAGATATAGTTATACATAAGTTGAATAATGCATTACAATACAGTTTATTTTTTATTGTGCAATGTTATTCCAATATAATATTAGAGGATGGGTTTAATTTTAAATTTATAATGATTTTTGCACACTTAAGTGTCTTTCTAAAAATGGCTATTTTGTTACAAGTACAATACTTGTACTTCCAGTGTAATCTCGATATTGAATTTTTGAACAATATGTAATATCTGCTCTGCACGAGGTAGCGAAAGTAAAAATAATGGATTTTGAGCATATAAAGTATATCATTTTATAGTATTTTTTCACATGTATTAAAAAGTCTATACAAAAGGTGCCTATGTATAAAGACATAAATAACTAGTATTCCATACGAATTTTTAAATTAGGGTTTAAGGATGACATTATCCAATAAGACACCATTTTAAAGCTAAAGATTTCAATTTTGAACATATAGAAAAAGAAAAATCTAGTTTTTTAAAACATCTCCCGGGACCCTTAAATGCTTATAAATGCCAGGGAGTTGTAATTTGTTCCTAAAATTACAAATAATGTGTGACAAATTATTTACAAACTGTAGAGTAATATCATAATTCTATACGTTTAAAAATTGACGTTAAGTCTAACAGTAAACCTTTTAATCTTTTTATGAAACAATTAATCAAAGGCATCTGGGTTAATAATATGGTATAAATAAATATTGTATCTGCTACTCGTTGACGATTACCTTTTACTTTCGGTTTCACTTGTAGCACACAATAAACAGATCTTTGTTTTATTCTACTCCATTATTCAATACCAACATTTTATTGGAAGGAAATGTTTTGAAGTCCCTTATCCAAGAAAACATTTTCAGAAAAAGGACAGTGTGTGTGTGGACAGTATAACTCAAAAACGAAAAGTTACTTAAATACCAAAATTTGTATTTAAGTTAAATATCTTCCAATGTTGTTACTCCAGGTTTTTTAGGAAAATTCGCTCCACTCTAATCTACCCCTCACGTGGAACATTATTAAAAAAATTCGATTTTCTAAAAAAATGACTGTAACAATTTTGATTAAAATGGGGTATATTAAACATGTTTACATGGCAATTGCAATGGATATTCTTAATTTCTCTGAAATAGCCCTGTAATTTACTTCATTCAGAAACAATTTTGCTTCCCATAAGACATAGTAAAACGTATTACACAAAAATAGAGCTATTATTAAAACACACAATTTGCGCCGTAACTGTTTTAGAGGTAATGGATGATTTCACAGGATAGCAACCGAGTTAAATATCCCGTGAAATCACCTGTTATAACCAACACCGAGAAAGCTTCAAATCTTTGTTTTATAGATATTTTCTTTTTTTGTTTACAGTTTTAAAGACTTGAACTTTTCTTGAACGGGAAATACTCATGCGTTTCATCTCTTGGCCATGCAAAGACAACGAGATTTCATTGTCACTCACCTACGAAAAGCTGTTTAAAAGATTAGACTGTGGCTTTATACTGGTGCACTCCCTTATTTCATTTCTACTTATAAGGAACTAAGTAATAAGGTCATTTATGGTTATGCTTAGCTTATTACCTTTTTGTAGATAAAGAATGATATTTTATAAAAAAAAACTGTCTGTTACATTCACACAACTTTCTCTACATCACTGTAAAAATTATAGCTAAACAGCTTATTCTTCTATCTTCTTTATCATAATCGTTATAAACATTAGCGTAGTGGTGGTGTAATGGTCACCATGTTAACTTCATATACCCAAGGTCGCTGGTTCAAACCCAACCGAGGATGATGGATTTTTTTTTGGACTTGAAAATCCTTATCATGGCTTCTTTCAGAGAGAAACGTCGCCCTCCGTGGTGTAATGGTTACTATGCCAACTTCATATACGCAAGGTCACGGGATCAAACCCGGCGGAGGAGGATGGATTTTTTCGGGTGTAAAATCCTTAGCATGGCTTCCTTCGGAAGGGAAGTAAGCCGATGGTCCCGTGTCATAGATTTATGGCAGGTAAAAGAACCTCAAACCTGGTAGAGAGGCCTCTGAGCAAAATTAAGCGGTCTTTCACGCCCAGTTTAGAATCGAACGCTGAGAACTACAGTAGTTAAAGAGCGTCCATAAATAACACGCCATTTTCATTTATTTTTGGAGGGGAGGTAAAGCCGTGGGTACCATGTCGTAGATTTACGGCACGTAAAAGAACCTCAAGTCCGATAGAGAGGCCTCTGAGCAAAAGTAAGCCATCATTCACGCCCAAATTAGAATGGGACGATGAGTACCACTGCAGTAAAAGAGCGTCCATAAATAAAACGCCATCTAATTCAGTTTATGAACATTAGCAGGAATTATCTTAATTATTTGCTTCCTTGTAATTAGAAGGTAAACAAGGGAATACACTGGGTTAAAACAATAGTCAAATCTTTTAAAAGCTGGTTGCCATGTGGTTGAAATCCGTTTCTATGCATGGCCTGGAGTTTACAAATTTCCGTGTGAGAAAAGTTTTAAATATTTGAAGTATGACACAAATATCAAGGAACATCTCAGAAATAGTCAACTGTATGAAAAACACAATTTATGATATACACACTGACCTTTTTCTATAAAGATAATTCTTTTCGATGTAGGTGATCCAAAAACATGTATTTCTGGTGACATTTCGGGATCGAATCTTTTATGTACGTCATGCAAATCAAAATAAATATTACCAGAATTGGTTTTATTACATGCTTCTTTGTAAGTAGAATGGAAATAAGGGGATGCACTTGGCTGAATGGATAGTTAAATCTCTTAAAAGCAAGTATCTAAGTAAAACATTTGAAATGCTTATTTGGAATAGACAGACGAAAAGAAAGATATCTACAGTTTGATAAAATTACCTTAAAAAAGAAACCAATAACTCGGAATATTTGAAAACGATTAACTCTACGTTAAAATGTATAGGGCATAAATAGTGTTTTAATGAGATCTAAATTTTTGTGCAGAAAGTTTTGGTCTATCTCTTATGGTTTACCCGCTATACAAAAGCTATACAAAACTAATCCAGAATGAGGAGGTCTTCAGAAAATATCTTAAATATGTGAAGTTTTAATCCAAAATTTTAAGAACCATTTTTGATAAAATAAAAAAAATCGGAAAATTTTCCTTGTATAGGGTAGTTGGATTAGGAAAATTTTCTAGAGTATCTTCGTGTTGCATTCTTGGAACATATTGAAATTAAATACCAAGTTTGGTATTTAATCGACTTTTCGTTTTGGAACTATGCTGTCCACAGACACACGCACGCACACTGTTAGACATGTTTTCAGAAAATTCCGTTTTTAGATTCACGGGTCTCAAAATGTGGATTTCCGGTGAAATCGAATTTTTGGATGTATTAAAATACCTTCTGTATTCAATTAGTACATTATACATACGGGCTAGAGAAAATAAAATAGGTGTTTGTAGAATAGATATGGAAAGTTATATGAATGGGATATCAGATTTTTTTTTAATATTTGAACTAATATATTACTTATACACAATTGGTGGATGTTAAACATATTAAACATATAGATATTCCATATTTAGGTTAAGTGTGTTGGTACAGCGCCCGTTTCATTGCTCCCTAACCTGACGTATAGATAGAGGTTGTTGTTTCAAACAACAACAATGGTAAAAGCCTTAGAAAGCTTCATTTTGAAGTGTGACAATTTTACTTTCTATAGCATTTGTTTCGCAACCACCATTAGAGAACGCTTTCAGCTAATTTGTAAACATGGATAAAACTGGTCATCGCTATGTGATACAATACTTCTATTTGAAAGGTCTTAGTCAAACTCATATTAAAGCTGCGCTAGATTCTTCTTTAGGGGGAATCTGCTCCTTCGTTTACAACAATGAAATATTGGATGGCAGCGCATCCATACAAGTTGCCAAGACGAATATCGCAGTTGTCGACCAAATGAGGTTACCAGTCCAGAAAATCCACAAAAAAATGTTAAATGACCGTCGACTAAAATTTGCGCGAGCTAGTAGATATTTCAAAAAGTTCTGTCCATCGCACTGTGCCTGAAAACTTGGATTTGAGAAAGTTCTGTCCAAGTTGGGTGTCGGGTTTGCTGCAATAGAACAAAAACAGCGTCGTGATGATGTTTTAGTCTAGTGTTTGGCAATGTTTCGCTGTAATAAATCTGAGTATTTGCGTCAATTCATAACAATGGAATAGCTAAGACGAAGGAACAATCAAAACAGTGGATTGGAAGGGGAGAATCGGCTCCAAAGATGGCGGAGGAAGTTCCATCTGCAGGCAAGGTTGTGATATCAGTTTACTGCGACGCACGGGGGATAATTGATTATCTTAAAAAAATAAAAGTAATTAAGTGCAACTTTTATGCGAACTTATTTTAGCGTTTGAATGATGAATTGAGCAAAACGACATTTAGCGAAAAAGAAACGTTTGTTTTCATCAAGACAACGTACCTACTTAGTCGTCCATTATCACCATGATCAAATCAATGAGTTTAAGTTCGAATTGCTTCCTCATACACCCTATTCATCAGATTTAGCCACCTCTGATAATTTTCTGATACCAAACTTGTAGAAATGGCTTGGTGGTAGAACCAACAAAGAAGAGGTGGAGGCAGCAGTAGAAGGCGATTTTGCAGACATCGATAGTGTTCAGTATAAACAGGGTATCGAAGCTAATGAACATCACTGAGAAAAGTGAATCGAGCTGAAAGCAGACTATGTAGAGAAATAAAAAACTTATCAACAATTTTTTCTGGTTTCTTTGTTAGGTCGGGTAATACTAGGACAGCTCTCGTATTTATTCCCTTTGATCCACATATTTACTTTATATAATGCGTTAGTTCTCGTAGAAGCTCACTGCTGAAACTGAACAAATCGTCTGCCAATATGGTTTAGATAATAAATATTAAAAACACTTATCTAAAATATGGCTGCTTTATAAGCGAGTGTATTCGAACACTAAATGCCACAAAGTGAAGGTTATTATCAGAGAGGAAGGAAACAAGAAAACCTTTCGCTTCCCGGAAAAGATACCTATATGTCAAACATTGGAAAGGAACTGTGTAAAATAAAATCAGTACGTAATTAAAATCAAAATGTTGCGTTACATTCACACAAATTTCTCTGTCTATTCTGTAACTAAATAAATGTAATAAAGCTTATTCTTCTATTTCATGCAAATCGAGATAAACACTAACGGAACTGGTCTTACTAGTTAGTTCCTTATAAGTGAGAGTAATAAGTTAATACACTAGTGAAATCTTTTAAATACTCGTCACTATATGAACCAATTGAAATTCCGTTCGCTTTTCCATTCCTGGGAGTAAAACAAAAGAAAGATGAAACGAAAGTTAACTTCACGTTTGAGGAAAATTCAAATAGTTAAAATTGAAACCAATAACAAGGAAAATCTCGGAACCGATTAGGCCTACAAAAAGAGATGTATATGACAAAACTTGACAGAAAGATAAACACACGTATATTTTTCTAAAAATATTTATTTTATTCAGCGGTTTCAAAACATGTATTTCCGTTGGAATATCGGTATCAATTTTTTTAATGGAATAGGGCATACCTAATCAATTTCAAGATGCTAAGGACTTAACATTAATAAATACAATCCATGTATTCAAAATTTCGTTCATTTATACTTATCTTAAAAATGCAGCTGTAATAGAACATCATAAAGCTAATAACCCTAAGAATCTACACAAATAAGAAATGTATTGACTTACAAATAAAATTCTATAAATGTATCTACCTTATTTCGTGATAGTCTGCTTAATTCCGTGACTTACTGTACCTTATTCCGTGAGCTTAATGTGCAAGAGTTCAACTTTTCATTCACTGTCATTTTGTGTGTGTGTGTGAGTGTGTGTGTATGTGAGTCGGTAACAGAGGTAAAAAAAAAAGTCGATCAAATACTGGACTTAGTATATCTTCCAATGATTCTACTTAAAGCTTTTTAAGAAACTCCCGCCAACTCCAACTATATGGACGATTTTCCAAAATGTTTATTTTCTCAAAACTGGCGCTACGAGTTGATTAAAATGCCATTTATTTATGATGTTCATGCCAAGTTTAAAGTAGATATATTTTTAATTTTCTGGGAATAGTTTATATTCCGGTTGGCTTAGTAACTCCTTAACCGAGAGGGTTAGACAAAAACTTACTACACTAAAAAGTAAATATCTTTAAAACGACAATTTATGTCATATACAATTTAGGTAGATTTAACCTTTTCTTTGTATTGGTTTCAGACTTCTACTACTAAATCTTTTCTCAAGTGGGAAGTCATATTTCGTATCATATTTCTCTTGTTTGACTCCTAGCCATGCAGAGAGATCAGAATCTCAGTTGTTTCACACAACGACCAACTTTTAAAACATCTGAATATCGTTTTAGTCTAGTCATTTAGTATATTCCGCTATTTCTCTTCTACTTACAAGAAGCAAGCAATAAGACAATATCTAGGGAATTCTTTACAACGTTTGATAAGAGACGACGAGAAAATGTTTGGTAAAGCTATACGAGATTGCAGCACACACACACACACACACACACACACACAATGATATTAAGAAGTAGTTTAAGGAACTACTACTGGCCATCCATATTTGAAAGTGTTGAAAAATTAAGATGTTCAAATATGAAAGTCGCCAGATTACCGAAGTTTTGACTTGTTCTTGAGATCATTGGGGTTTTAGCTTCACAGATTCCTTGACTACGACACGTCATTGTTCCGCAACTGCTACAGTTCTCTACTTAAAAAATATCCCTCAGCTACGCTTTGCAGCTTGGGGATTTCCACTTTGGGCTGCACTTTGCGGCTTAGGACCCTAAACGTTTATAACACACAATAAATAACTACAAGGCGGCTGTAATTTATGAAAAAATATTCCGCTCACGTTGGACTTTGAAAAAAATTCGCGTCACATGTTTTGGAAAGATGAGCCCAATATCTGTATCTTCATTAGATTGAAGTATGTAGATAAAAGATGGGGAATTTGTTCCGGGAACTTTTTCCAAAAATCTGATGTATTGCATTCGCATGAGTTTCTCTACTTTGGTAACATATTATTGTTAAAAAGCTAATTGTGCTGTCTACTTCATGCTAATCCAGATTAAACATTAGCAGAAATTGTCTTATTTCTTGTTTTCTTGTAAGAAGTAGGGAATACACATGGCTAAAGCAACAGTCATATCTTTTAAAATCTAGTTGCCATGTAGATAAAATCAGTTTCTTTTCATTGCCAGGAGTTGACAAATTCTTGTATGTGACACCAATAAGAAGGACTATCTTAAAAATGACAACTCTCTCTCTCTCTCTCTCTCTCTCTCTCTCTCTCTCTCTTTCTCTCTCTCTCTCTCTCTCTCTCTTACGATTTACCAGATATGCCTCGTTCAGAATAAAGAGCTTCCTCAACGGCTATTAATAGAAAATTCAAAATATATATTTTTTGTCATGTAAATATATTTAACATGTGATATTTTTATCAAAAGTGTTAGAGACATTTTTGAGAAAGTCAAAACTTTCAATTTTTTTTCCACTTAAAGGTTACTTTGCGGTGGGGAACTTTTATCAAAATCTTCTCCATGGATTTTGACAATAATCTTCGTATCGCATCCTTGGAAGATACTAAACTTAAATATGAAATTTGGTATTTTACCGTCTTAGTGTTATTGAGTTATTGTGTACACTGTTACAGGGGCACTTGGACACACGGACCTTAAAAATGCTTTTTTGAACACACGGGACCACAAAACGTATATTTCCGTTGAAATCTCGCTGTACACTAAGTATACTTGTGGACTTCGTCCTACGCAGCACAGCGCCTTGTGTATACCATCCTCATACAGTTGTGTAACATAACTCCATGGCACGACAGCTCACGGGGAACCTTGGCCTACCGCCCGGCCGCTGCGTCCCCCATCTCGGTCCACTACAGACGTCATGGATGGGGTGCAGTATTGGAGAGTGAGACGTGGTCAGCGCCTCGAGCCCCTCCCGGCCGGTTAATGCGGTCCTAGTTCCAAATCTTAATAGTCCTAATTACAAATATACCTCAAGATTTTTCAACAACAAAATAGCAATATAAGCTAAAATATTAATGACAGATAGCATGACACAGTTTGCATTGTACAGCATTACTAAACCTGCCACGTTGCATGTATGTTCACTGTAACGCTCTGGCAAAACGTAAGTTATTCCTCCGGTGAGGGTTGCAGGTTCATTTCTCGCATGTGGAAACCATTTTTTTTTTCATTCTCTTAATGATGTTGAATTAACACGTAGCTACTATTTATTTTAAAGATGCTTATTTCTACACGGCATTCGTTTAAGCTAATAATACAACAGTTATTATTTTTCCTTAAAAGTATTATTCTATCAAACAGCAATATGTTGCACACGAAACCATGTGGTGCGCAGAATGGTGCGTAAAAGCATCAGACACGAATTGTTATCTCTCAATGAAAAATACTGGAATATATATATAGTATGAATAAATACTAAAAGTATTGTTAAAAAACCCATGTTTTAAAACATTTTTAGGAATTCAATTTTGAGAAAATTTGTTTTTTGGGAGGTAGGTGTCTTTTTATTTACTTTTACATTACACATCCTTCAGAAAATGATCTAACACACCTTTCCCAACCAGAAAATAGCGTCAACTGCAATTATTGGAATAGCGTGAAATTCCAGAACGAGGTGAGGGAAAGGTAATTGACTATCATCCAAAGCGATCCTGATTCGATGCAAAATACGTGGCTTCACAATTCCATCGCGTATCTGTATCGTGTTGTGTCTGGATATCAAGGGACGGTCTAAGTGTTTTGCGGCAGCTAGGCAATACTCGGAACGGTGTGCAGGACACGGTAATTCTGGATATATGTTGATCTGTGAAGATGAGATATACTGATGAAATTGCTGATTTTGTAAAGGTTTATCATTCTGTCCACACATGTCGAAAGGTTTCTAATTGGTTTACAGAGAGGCATGGTATCAGAGTGGTAGACTGTCCTCCCTGTTCACCAGATTTGAATCATATTGAGAATGTGTAGCTGAGCCAAAAAGAGAGTTGACCTCCAATTTACCTGTAGATGGGCAAAGGACAATAGATGGCTTCTGGACACAAATAGAGGCCTGGGATCTTGTCGTTTTTCGTCCACATTACTGCAGACATTTAATTTTGTCTAAGCTCCTCAGTATCAGCGCAGTTATATGGGATGAAGGTTCATACACCCAATATCAATTATATTTTAGTATATAATAGCTTATTTACATATAATTTTTAGATATTTATCACGAGTGATAGTAAAATTATCTTCTTGTGTGCATAGATAGAACCAAGACTTCTAAAGCCAAAGTTATTCTAATGCAATATTATATTCCACATAACCAGAAAGAAAATTAACAAACATAAATACTCTCGCAACGCGAGAGTTGAATCTAGGAACTTATGAGTGGAAGCAAGGTCTTCTTAACCTCATGACTACCGTAACGTTGTTCTGTGATCTGTTTTCAGTAGTAATAAGTTAATCATTGCTCTATTAGTCATAGAACATTGTACAGTTATTACTTGTGCATTGTGAACACAGCTTTTATGAAATATACACAAAGCTCTTCAATCGACACATGGAATCTGAGGATGACTCATTTTTTGTGTCCACGGATGTACATAGTACGTGTAAAGAAAGTAAAATTCTAATGTGTTCCTTTCACATGACAATTATAGCTAAAAAGGCAATTCTTCTATCGCTTAATGCTAATCGAAATAAACATTAGCAGAAATGGTCTTGTTACTTGCTTCCTTGTAAGTATAAGAGAAATAATATCTTGGCTAAAGGGATAGTCAATCCTTTAAAGCTGTTTCTTTTCGCAGCCAGGAATTGGCAAATTATGACTACATTGACTAAATGAAATTAAAAATAAAACTCCTATTTATAAGACGGAATGAGATTTAAAGTTTCATGTTTACTTTATCTAGCAAGTTTATAAGGCGTATATATTAGGCAGAGTAGGCATTACATCCTACCCAAAAATTCGTTACCTAAGTTCACCGGAAACGATCTTTTGGGTCCCCTGAATCCAAAAAAGAGCATTTTTAGAAACAAGTTCGTGGTGTGTGCGTGTGTGTATGTGCGCAAGTGAGACCGCGTGTGCCCACGTCTGTGAACAGAATAACTCAGGCGGTCAGTCAGTTTAATACCAAACCTGGTATTTACGTTAAGCATATATCGCTTGAGGTCGTCTCCTTAGCACGGTGGTAGCGCAGCTGCTTACCAAGCGGGAGACCTGGGTTCGATCCCCAGTATACCGGCGTGGGGATTTTTCTACCGCTGGGAGACCTGGCCCGGGGTGCACTCAGCCTCGTAAGGTCCCTGGGGGGCCAATTGAGGAGCTACTTGATGGAGAAGTAGCGGCTCCAGGTCATGAGGACCGCATTAACCGGCCGGGAGGGACTCGAGGCGCTGACCACGTCTCACCCTCCAATATTGCACCCCATCCATGACGTCTGTAGTGGACCGAGATGGGGGACGCAGCGGCCGGGCGGTAGGCCAAGGTTCCCCGTGAGCTGTCGTGCCATGGAGTTATATATCGCTTGAAATTCTCGATTTAGTAAAAATGGCTCTAACGATTTTAATTAAAATGCTGCGTCTTAAAGATGTTTACATGACAAATAAAATGAATATCTTTGGACTAACCTCTGAAGCCCTCTTCATTTGACTGTCTTTTGCATAACCAGTAAACTGTATGAGATAGACAAAAGTTGACTACACAAAAACATGTACTTCCGTTAAAACACAATTTTGTTACATCCACTGTTTTGTATAGCTAACCATTTCACAGAAATGCCCCGTTATTGGCTTCAATTTTAAAATATATAATATTTCTGAAATATTAAGGAATCATCTGTTTTATATCTCGTTTGTCTTACTCCTAGTAATGGAAAAATAACCAAATTTCAATGATAACTGCATAGCGACAGCTTTTAAAAAGTCTGTCCCTTTAGCTTAGATATTCCCTTATTTTGCTTATACATATAAGGACTAATTTTAAAAACTATTTCTGATAATGGTTATCTTGAGTGGCACGATGCAAATAAAAGTAAGAATAGTTTGTTTGCAGATCAAATAGAAAAAGTCATATGAATGAAACAAACCAGACTCCTTTACTTTCTCTAACACGTATGTACAATGCCCATAGTAGATAAATGAGGTGCTATATTCCACCCAGAAGCTTGATAGCAAGATTTTCGAAAAAATATACATTTTGGAGCTCCTGAATAAAAAAGGAAAGTTTTGAAAAAGGTTAGTCTTTGTCTGTGTGTGTGTGCAGCATACCTCAAAAACAAAAGTTAGTCTTGGTAGCTCAGTTGGTTAGGCGTTGGCTTTGTGGACCCAAAGTCGCAGATTCAAACCCGTCCCAGACCGAGAGTCTTTAAGTGTTCTTAAATGCGACAGCCACATGTCATAAGATTTACTGGCATATTAATGAGCTTTTTCGGGACGAAATTATGCCACACTGGCGGATCTGATACGATTTATAGAATCATTAACCAATAAAATAGTTTAAAATAATTTAATTTCAAAAATGAAAAGTTGGTAAATACCAAACTTGCTATACAGGTTTAGTTTCTTCGAAGAGAGCGATACAAAGATTTTCAGGAGAATCACCCCACCCCGACCACACTTTACATGAAACATTCCTCGGATTATATTATTTTCTTAAAAAGACTCCAACATTGTAATTAAAAAAACATATATTGAAGATATTTTCATGAAAAACGAAATTTATATCTTAATGTTTTTGGGGGGGATAGCCCTGAAGAACTTTTTATTCTGGATGACTTTTGTATAACTCGTAAGCTGTAAGAGATAGACAAAAACTTACTGTATAAAGAATATAGGTCTAATTAAAACACTATGCATTTTTGTATATTTGGCCGTTTCTGAGATATTTCTTTTTATTAATCTGAATTTTAACTACTGAAACACTTGTCAAGTGGAGAGCCAACTTTCATTTCATTTCAGATCACTTCTGCTTTACTCCTGAAAATGAAAAAAGAGAATCAAATTTCAAGTGTTTCTCAGAGCTATGAGCTTTTAAAAGATGCAACCATCGCTTACCCTGGTGTACTCCTTTTTCTCCCTTCTGCTTACAAGGAAAGAAGCAATGAACAATGCTGCTAAAGATTATCACGATTAGCACGATATAGATAAAAGAATATTTTTATGATAACATTTTATAGAGAAAGTCATGTGAATCCAATTCATCATTTATTTTTATTTTTAATTTTTACCGTTTAGTCTCCTTTTAAACACAAATTCATGATTCTGTTGTTTACATCATCATACTTATATTTCTGTGAATTTGAAGTGCAGTCATGATTTCAATTTGTTTGGTTGCTACAAACAGGGCATTGCATTAAGGAACTTGTATATCATTTTATTAAATATTCACTTTTCGCTGGATTTATAATAAAGACACTGCTTACTCATCATGGGATATACTTTTCTAAATTCTGAAATGTATCTGTGATGTATGTGTGTTTTTATATAAAATTCGTTTGGTAAAAACAAAATTATAAGGAACTCGTGAATCACCTGATGTGTTTATACATTTCCTCTGAGTTCATATTAAGTGCAGTACTTACAACAACTAAAACTACACTTCTTCAGTTGTGGCATCCCGGTCATGCGCTGCCCTGGAAAGGGATGAATCAGCTGGAGCTTGACAACAACAGCAACAACAGTATTTGTGATACAATTGTCTTATTTGTCTGCTGGCCACACATAAAGCGATGGGATTAAATGTGGGATTCAATGTGGACAGCACACTTGCTGCTAACAGCATTGGTATAGACCCAAACGAAAAGATAATTTCCATACTAAAGAGATATAAACATACAAATAAAGGAATGTATGTCATTACAAACACTACAGCCAAGGCGAAAAGTACTCTTGCGCTTTTCATGCGTCCTTCTCGAAGGGTTTCGAGCGCTTCACTTTGTACACCTGGTAAATATAACGCGCTTCTATTCACTCGCCAGGCCGCTGCAACATAAAACACTGAGATTATTGCTGATGGTATAACACTGTTCATGAAGAGACGATAAAGACAGACATCTTTTTTCATATACTTGATGAGGAAAACATCTTTCTGTTGGCTCATGAGCAGTGTTTCCGCTGTTGCCAAAATAATCGCTATTGTCCACACTCCTGCCAGTATCACCAGAGAGTAAAAGTAATCAGTTTTATCTGTAGAAAGTCGAACTCGAAATGTAACCAAACCAACATATCTCTGTACACTGATTGCAGCCACTGAGTAAGTGTTCAGTGCTATTGAAAAACTGCGGCTTATCACAACCAGGTAATGCTGTGCAGAACTTACAGTAAATATTTCTATAATTGTAAAGAAACTCAGCAGGTAGAGTAAATCGCTGATGCAGAGATTTATCAACAGTATATTCTCCGGGGTACGCATCTCCGGATGTCTAGCGAACACTATTAACAATACAACATTCAAAACTGTACCAACGCAACACAGTATTATAAGAAGTAAAATAAAAGCAACACTAATCCATAGTATGTGTAATCCCATACTTAAGATTTCTTTCACTTGAAGTTCTTAAAGGTGCTTGAAGAAAACATTGAACATCAGGTTGGCTATAACTAAAATCCTGTTATTCTGAAAGTACAGTAATTATTTCTGCTGAGCTAGTTTACTCCGTTTGTGGTTTGTTAACTTAAACGGGATATCCACGTGATCTATTTGCTGCAACAAAAATAGCAAGGATAACAATTAAAGGACTTTCTCTTTTCATTATCATGCGTTATCTTTTATATCAAACAATACACATAGAAGACATACATAGATGGGTTTAATTTTTACTTTCTCTATACGAACTATGTACATAGTGTATAGAGCAGGTATTGCACTCCACCAAAAAATTCAATACCGAGACTTCACTGGAAATATATGTTTTAGGGTCCCCAATATCCAAAAAAAACATTTTCACAAAAAGGTCCGTGTGTGTGTGTGTGTCCGTGTGTTTGTGTGTCAGTGTGTCCGTGTGTCTCTCTGAACACGATAACTCAAAAACGAAAAGTCGGTAAAATACCAAACTTGGTATTGAAGTTTAGAATCTTCCAGGGATGCCACACGAAGATTTTGAGAAAAATCCCTCCACCCCAAACTACATTTTATGTGAAACTTTTTTCCAAAATTTTTATTTTCTAAAAAATGGCTATAACGATTTTGATTAAAATATCGTATATTGAATATATTTACCCAACAAATAAAATGTATATTTTGAATTTTCTGGAAATAGCCTCTGAAGACTACTTTATTCTGGGTGAATTTTCCGGAATTTTGTATACCTGATAAACCGTAAGTGATAGACAAAAACTTACCACACAAAAATATAGAGCACGTTGAAACATACACTTTATGTTGTAAACATTTTTTCTTGGAGTTGATCGTTTTTGAGATATTCCTTGTTTTTGTTTTCAGGGTCGAAAATCTTAACTTTTCTCATACAGGAATTTGTCAACTCATGTCCATACAAACAAAGGAACTTCAGTCGTATAGTAACCAGCTTTTGACCATCGCTTTAACCTATGCTACTCCCTTATTTCCTTTCTATTTCCAAGGAAGAAGGTAATAAGACTATTTCTGCTAATTTTTGTATATTAGCATGAAACAAATAGAAGCATAAGCTTTTTAAGAATAATTTGTTGCAGGGATATAGAGAAAGTCATGTGAATAGTACACATCAGATTTTTAAGAGGGTAACTAAGCTGCAACAATGCTGTATAACGGAACCAGGCAATATAATGTTAATTTAATTGCCCTGTGTAGGACAGATGTTGCATAGGTAGGGTCAAGCTCAAAGTTCAATGTCGTAGCTGGGATTTTAACCACTCTCTCCAGGTCTCCAGCGAGGGGCGACAGTAGCAGGGGACTACCTTAAGAGTCTTTAGGCCCAGATTTGTTATGTCAACTGTATGTGTACTGTGTTGTCATTCTTTTCACCTTGAAGGTCCTGTATACTACCATAATAAACCAGTATGTTACGATATTCAGTGATATTCATTGTCCACACAAGTATATGTCACATTTTCGTCTGTATATGTCACATTTTCCAACCGGACTGGTATGTTCAAGAAAATAAATAGATGCAATGACTTTGGCCGCAACCCTCGTATATACATATACAAGCTATTTTAAAACGACACCAAACAAAGATAGTAGATTAGCTTACACGTTGATTTGCCCGAAACTTGATGTCGCAATTTTCGAACGCTTCTATTTAAAGCTTTATATGTGTTTTAAAATTAGCACACATTTCGGATTAGACAGCGAAGAAACAACCGTTGTCATACGCCACGTAAACAACAACAACCTCAGAACGTGTTATACGAAACACACAACAAAACCCAAATGCTACGTTTTCCATTACTAAGGTGATCTGTGCCTCTATCAAAACACGCCTACACCACGCGATTTGGACCTTCACTACCATTCGGCAGCTCTCTTGGAGTGCGCCAGGCACGTGCCATTTGGTTATGTACGACGGCCTAATCCATGATTGGCAGTTTTTGTATGTGCCGAATTTAGAGCTGAAAATGATATTCACGTATCACGTACGGTATGACTAACAAGCTCCACATCTTTGTTTGGTGTCGTTTTGAAACACCCTGTATGTGCCCTTTCTTGTCCGTGAGCAACGAATACAACTATAATGCAGTTTTTGACAAGCGCTAAGTAAAATCACAATTGCTTCAAAGCAAGTTCTAAGGATCTGGTTGAAAATTGAATGCGCTTATATTAAGTTTTTGTATACCGCTGTTTAAGAAAACAATTTTAGGTCATTTTCTGGATATAAAATTAATTAATATTTCAAGTCAAGCTGCAGCTATATATAAGTTGAATAATGGGTTACAATAAATTTTATTTATAACATGGATTATTATTGAAAGTATAATTTTAAGGTGGATCCCAAAACAAATGCTGCACCATTAAACAAATAATGAAATTTGGTGTCTCGAGCTAACACATTCACCGACTACACATCTTCCTCCCTTACTGCAGAATGCCCAGGCCGAGACATGTCTGCCACTTTTTGTCTACATCCACTTAAGGATTTGCCACAGCTTGTCGTTATAGGGAAGTTAATACATAGTACTGCAAGCCTCTGGCAATTCTTATTGTCTTGCGTTACGACCGCTAGCGCATTCAGCTTTTAACCACTTCTCTGATCTTGCTGAGAATCGTTGCGATTATTCCATGAACGCCTCTTTAAAACTGAATTTTTCCCCCACCCATGAATTGCACGAAGAGAAGTTATTGCATTCTCTAGAAAATTCGATACCGGGATTTCAAGAAAATACACGTTTTGAGGTCCAAATAAATACAAAGCATTTTTTCCTCCTTTTGAGAAAAGGTCCATGTGTAATGACTCTGTGTGTCTGTGTGTGCGTGCGTTTCTGTGAACAGTATAACTCATAAACGAAAAGTCCATTAAATACCAAACTTGACGTTTATGTTCAGCATCTTCCAGGATAGAAGATAAAGTTTCTCAAGAAATCTTCTCACCTCAAGCTATCGTTTGTATGGAATATTTTTCGAAAACCTTTATTTTTTTGAAAATGGCCATTGCGATGTTTATTAAAATGTCGTATAGTTAAGATATTTTAACCTCAAATGAAGTGTATATCTTGAATTATCTGGGAATATCCTCTGAAGTGCCCTTGATAATGGATAAATCCATAAAAGCTAGCCAACACTTTACGTAGAAATAAAATGTACATCTGGGAACAGCTTATTCCACAACAAAGATTTAAAGAACATAAATCGTGTGTTTTAACCAGCGAGTATTGTGGACTGGTTTTAGTTTAAGAAAATGGGTACCGTGTGGACGTCTCCTTAGCGCGGTGGTAGCGTTGCTGCTTAACCCGCTGGGAGACCTGGCCCGGGGTGCACTCAGCCTCGTAAGGTCCCTGGGGGGCCAATTGATGGAGAAGTAGCGGCTCCAGGTCATGAGGACCGCATTAACCGGCCGGGGGGCTCGAGGCGCTGACCACTTCTCACCCTCCAATACTGCACCCCATCCATGACGTCTGTAGTGGACCGAGATAGGGGACGCAGCGGCCGGGCGGTAGGCCAAGGTTCCCCGTGAGCTGTCGTGCCATGGAGTAAATGGGTACCGTTGGGAGTACCTACAATACGGATATCTTGAACAGCATTTGTTGTAAGCGTTCCCTCAAATTTTCCGCCTTGGAGGGAAGTTGTGATCTTTGTTGTTTTTGTAATTTTGTCCTCTTTTTGGTATTGTGTTTTCTTCCACCTAAATTCATTTTCTGAAAACCAAACTTTCAATATATTGGGGTAGGTGTAATGTAGACTTATTTTAATTAATTCAGTTTAGGATTATAAGAAATCTAATACTCATAAAGTTGTGTTGTTTCGTGTAATTTGGACATACTCGGAATATTTGGCCTTTACGTTCCAAAGGAGCATGTGTGTACATATTTATTTATTTGAAGTCACGCTTTTAATTTACTTTGGTAATTTATTTATATATTATTACATATTATACAAGTTGCGTAAATTTCCATATGACAATAAGAGAAGCTAGCAAATCAAGGGGGCTGTACTGTAAAGTTCTGAGAAAGATGAAAATAAAAACTCAGAAGAGAGTTTTCGTTGTATGAGGAAGACTGGGTGTAGTATAATAAAATGCAAAGGATGGGTCCATGAAGACTACTAACATAAATGATTAGATTTATTACTTTTGTGATGGGTGCTTTGTGGAGTGAACAGTGATCTCCTCCTTTAATTTGGACAAAATCCTGAAAATATTAACAGTGTTCACAAATCTTTGGATGAAATTGATGTAAGCTGATATTAATTTTGTTAAAGTTAATCTGCTCCACTTTGAATATAATATCGTATACATAATGGTTATTCCAGATCTAAATTAATTGCTATTGTGAATTTCAATCTTTTAAATTTTATTTAAAGGTATATGAATCGGTTATAAATGTACTATATAGTGGTCCAATTTATATACTCTCTTGGACCAAATTACACGCCTCTGCACGCCAATGCACGCCTTAGGGAGTTACCATAATTTACATATTAAGTAGCTGGAACTAAACCTTGAAAACTCTCATAATGGTATAAGTTCATCTCATAAACACATTAAAGTAAGTTGTGGACTTTGACGAAGGTTTTCTGTCCAGATATTAGCATTTAAAGTTATGTGGTCCAAATTACACGGACTTCCCCTAATAGCTTTAATACAATGTATTTTAATCAATTCATTACAGAGATTACGAAAACTCTACATTTCCGAAAAATGTTCCATTTAAACGATAGTTTGGTGTGGATGCTTTCTTGAAAATCTTATGTCTCATCCTTGGAAGATGCTGAACTTAAACATTACGTTTGGTGTTTAACCATCTTTTCTTTTTTGAATCATCGTGTTTTCACAAACCAGAGAAATATTCATCTTCATTGTTGTAGAAGTCTCATTCTTCTGAAATTTTTATCATAGGAGACTTGCTCCAATATAAAATTTGATTTACATCAAAAAACATTGGATTACATAAATCTATAACTCTTACACATAAATTAATAAATATTTCAAGTCAAAGATATAGTTATACATAAGTTGAATAATGGGTTACAACATAGTTGTTTTTTTACAGTGTTATCCCAATATAATATTAGAGAGTGGGTTTAGTTTTCAATTTATAATGATGTTTGCACACACAGACGCCTTTCTAAAAATACCTTTTTTGTTACAGAGGACCCTAATACATATACTTCCTGTAAAACATAGACATTGATTTTTTGAGTGGTATGTAATATCTTCTCTACTATGCACGTGATAGCGAAAGTAAAAATAATGGATTTTAAACATATAAAAGTAAATCGTTTTTATAGTATATTTTCACATGTATTAAAAAGCCTATACAGACGTTGGTTATGCATAAATACATAAATATCAATTATTCCAGACACAATTTTTAAACTAGCAATTTAAGGATAAAATCTTGCAATAAGACACCATTTTAAAGCCGAATATTTAAATTTTGATCATATAGAAAGAAAAAATCTAATTTTTTAAACATCACCCGAGACCCTTAATTGCTTATGAATGCCAGAGAGTTGTGATTTGTTCCTAAAATTCCAAATAGTGTGTGACAATTTATTTACAAACTGTTGAGTAATATGATAATTTTATACGTTTCAAAATTTACCTTAAGAAAAACAGAAAACGTTTTAAACTTTTTATGAAAAAATTAATCAAAATATGTAGGATAATAATAATATGTTGTATCTCTTACTCGTTGACGGTTACCTTTTACTTTCTGTATCACCTGCGGCAAAGCGCACAACAAACAGTTCGGTGTTTTATTCCACTCCATTATTCAATACCAAGATTTTATTGGAAGTAAATGTATTGAAGATCCCTGATTGAAGAAAGCATTTTCAGAAAAAGTCAATGTGTGTGGACAGTATAGCTCAAAAACGAAAAGTTACTTAAATACAAAAATTAGTATTTAAGTTTAATATCTTCCAAGGGTTTTACACGGGAATTTTGATTAACCTCTCGTATATTAAACATGTTGACACGACAATGGCAATGAATATCCCTAATTTATTGGAAATAGCCCTGATATTCATCACTTCATTCTGCAAGAATGTTGCATACCATAAGAAATAGTAAAACTTCTACACAAAAATATTGTTAAAACACACAATTTGTGCCGTACACATTTTTTGTAGAAATAACTGTTTTAGAGAAAATGGATGATTTCACAAAATAGCAACCGAGTTAAATATCCCGTGAAATCACCTTATATAACTAATACCGAGAAAGCTTTAGATATTTTTGTTTTAGAGATATTCCCTGTTATTGTTTACAGTTTTAAAATACTTGAATTTTTCTTAAGCGGGAAGCACTCGTCCCTTTCATCTCATTTCTATTTTACTCCCGGCTACGGAAAGAATACCACATTTCATAGTCACTCACCTAGAAACAGTTGTTTTAAAAGATTAGACTATGGTTTTATACTGGTGCACTCCCTTATTTCACTTCAACTTATAAGGAACTAAGCAATAAGATCATTTATGGTTATGTTTATCTTATTACCTTTGTGTCATTAAAAAATGATATTTTGTAAAAACGTGATGCTTTCCATTCACACGACTTTCTCTACATCACTGTAAACATTATAACTAAACAGCTTATTCTTCTATCTTCTTTATCATAATCGATATAAACATTAGCGTAGTCACTCTTCGTGGTGAAATGGTTATTATGCTGCACCCAAGTTCGCGGGTTCAAACCCGGCGGAGGACGATCGATTTTTTTCGGGCGTAAAAATCCTTAGGGAAGTAAAGCCGTGAGTCCTGTGTCGTAGATTTACGGCACGTAAAGGAATCTCAAGTCCGATTGAGAGGCCTCTGAGCAAAATTAAGCGGTCTTTCACGCCCAATATAGATGCGACGCTGAGAATCACAGCAGTAAAAGAGAGTCCATAAATAAAACGGCATTTAATTTAATTTATAAACATTAGCAGGAATTATCTTAATTATTTGCTTCCTTGTAAGTAGAAGGTAAACAAGCGAATACAATGGGTTAAAACAATAGTCAAATCTTTTTAAAGGTGGTTGCCATGTGGTTGAAATCTGTTTCTATGCATGGCCAGGAGTTTACAAATTTTCGTAAGAGAAAAGTTTTAAGTATTTTAAATCTGACACAAATATTACGGAGCATCTCAGAAATAGTAAACTTAATGAAGAAAACAGTTTGAATCAACAAAACATTGGTGTTTCAAACATCAGCAATGGTAAACAGTAACAACCTTAGAAAGCCTAAGTTTGAAGTTTAACGATTTTACATTGTTTAGGATTTGTATGGCAGTCATCATTAGTGAATGCTCTTAGCGAATTTGTAAACATGGATAAAACTGGTCATCGTTATGTGGTACAATACTTTCACTTGAAAGGTTTTAGTCAAACTAATATTAAAACTGAGCTAGATACCTCTTTGGGGGAGTCTGCTCCTTCAGTGAAATATTGAATGGCAAAATTTAAACGCGGCCGTATGAGCTGCCAAGAATAATACCGCAGTGTTCGACCAAATGGGGTTACCAGTTCAGAAATTGTAATGAAAATACTCAAAACATTATTAAATGACCGTCGACTGAAAGTGAGCGAGCTAGCAGACATTTCAAATAGTTCTATACATCGCATACTGTCTGAAAATTTGGATATGAGAAAGTTGTGTACAAGGTGGGTGCCGCGTTGCTCACAATAGAACAAAAACAGAGCCGTGAGGATATTTCAGTGTAGTGTTTGGCAATGTTTCGCTGCAATAAATCTGAGTATTTGAGTCAATTCATAGCAGTGGATTCCACCTGCGTCCACACTTCACAGCTAGGACGAAGGAACAATTATAAACAGTGGATTAGAAGGGGAGAATCGGCTCCAAAAATGGCGGAGGCAGTTCCATTAGAAGGCAAGGTCATGGTGTTAGTTTTCTGGGATGCACGCGCGATAATTGATTATCTTAAAAAAAGGAAAAGTAGTTAATTGCAAATTTTAGGTTTGAGTAATGAGTAAACGGGCCGCATTTAGCGAAAAAGTAAGTTTTGTTTCATTAGACAATGCTCCAGTTCAGACGTCTATTATCGCCATGATCAAAATCAATGAGGTAAAGTTCCAATTTCTTCCTCATGCGTCCTATTCACCAGATTTAGCCCCCTCAGATTATTTTCTGTTTCCGAACTTCTAGAAATGGCTTGGTGGTAGAATCAACAATGAAGAGGTGGAGTCTGCAGTAGATGGCAATTTTGCAGACATCGACAGCTTTCAGTATAAACAGGGTATCGAAGGTATTGAACATGGCTGGGAAAAATGTATCCAGCTGAAAGGAGACTAAGTACAGAAATATAAATGTTATCACCAAATGCTTTCTGCTTTCTTTGTTAGGTCAGGTACTTCTGGGACACACTCGTATTTATTCCCTTTGATACAAATATTTACTTAGTATAATGCGTACGTTCTCGTATAAGTTCACTGTTGGAACTAAACAAATTAATAGTTTACCGAGCAAGAATGGAGTTTCATTAAATACATTTGTCTGCCAATAATGTTTACATAATAAATATTAAATAAATTGGTGAAGATTTACTTACCTAAAATATGGTTGCTTTATAAGCGAGTGTATTCGAACACTACATGCCACAAAGTGAAGGTTATTATCAGAGGAAGGAAACAAGAAAACTATTCGCTTCCCGGAAAAGAAACCTATATTTGAAACATTGGAAAGGAACTTGTAAAAACAATCAATACGTAATTAAAACCAAAATGTTGTGCTACATTCACACGAAATTCTCTGTCTATTCAGTAATTAAATAACTGTAATATACTTATTCTTCTATATCATGCTAATCGAAATAAATACTAAAGGAACTAGTCTTCCTAGTTAGTTCCTTATAAGTAAGAGGAATAAGAGAATACACTAGTGAAAACTTTAAAGCTAGCCGCTATTTGAAACGATTGAAATTCGGTTCGCGTTTGCATTCCCGGGAATAAAACAAAAGAAAGATGAAACAAAAGTTGACTTCCCGTTTGAGGAAAATTCAAATAGTTAAAATTGAAACAAATAACAAGGAAAATCTCAGAACCGATTAGCTCTACAAAAAAAAAAATGTATATGACAAAACTCGACAGACAGACAAATACATCGACATTTTTCTAAAAACACTTTTTTCAGGGGGTTTCAAAACATGTATTTCCGTTGAAATCTCGGTATCTAATTTTTGGGTGGAATATGGTAAACCTTTCAAATTTCGTGATGCTAAGGATTTAACATGTAATAAATAAAGCCCGTGTATTCAAAATCTAGTTTATTAATACTTATCTTACAAATGCAGTTCTAATAGTACATCATACAGCTAATAACCCTAAGAATCTACATAAGTAAGAAATGTATTGACTTAGAAAGAACATTCTATATATGTACCTTATTTCATCATAGCCTGCTTAATTCTTTGACTTAATGTACTTAATTCCGTAAACGTTAATGTCCGGGAGTTCAAGTTTTTATTCACTGTCACTTTTTTCTGCTTCTGCACACTCATTACACATAAAACAGTAGGTGGGACATTGGAATCTACAAATTGATAAGTCCATATTTTTTGTATAGAGCTTCTAATTCGTTGTAGAAATCATTGCGTACTTCCCAGTTGGCCCCTTTGCTCGACATTGTGAAAAGTAATCTGGGGTACGTAGGCACAAGTTGTATCTAACCCTGAAGTCCCACTACCTTCCAACTAGCACTTCCTCACATAACTAGGGAGGCTTTGCATTAGTACTAAATTCCTTTTCTGCAAATAAATTTGGCATTGTGCATGTCCACAATGAACTTAACTAGGCTACTTCACTTCCAGATGACAGAGTAAATGTTCTACCCATCTTTTTAATGACTCGTGATAATATATCATCAGGATTTCTGGAATGGAAAACTGCTTAGTAGCGTTGGTTATGGCCCACTTTTACTCTAAAATTGCCTTAGGTGTTGCCTGCATAGACCCAGCATCATATTTTTGCATTCTCCATTTCCATTTGAATTCTATCATAGAGTGGGAGCCATTTCTTAGGAAAGTTGGATAAAAATAAAAGAAAATCGCTAATTTACGTAAGCCATTCACCGCATCAATTCACTTTTACAAAATTATTTAACAGTGCATTACTTCCATGGATTAAGTTTATAATAGTTGAGGAACAGAGTATATATTTTGTATGCAAAACACGAATAAATTTAACTTATGAGTGCTGCAGTTGAAACTTCTTCTTCAACCCAAGCTCTCAAGAATATTGCCTCTAGGAAACCCTTTAGAGTGGGCTAGTGACCATCACATTCCACAGGGAGGGAAAGGAGCAATGGCCTCTCGGAATGTGTTGTGAAATCCCAACTTCTGGACCTACTTTACACCGTAAGGGATGGCAAAAAAATAATTTTCACGAAATAAGCTATATCACGAAATTGGGTAGGTTTATTACGTGTGTGTGTCTATCTGACTTTGTGTGCACGTGTGTGTATACGTGTGTGTGAATGTGTGTGTGTGTTATCGTCAGGCTGATCAGCATAACTCACTCACATAAATTTACCAAAAGTCCTCTGTCACCCCTCAAATTACTTTTTACATTATTTGCTTGTTATTTTCACAACGATTTTGATGAAAATATCATTTTTATGGTGTACTTTAACACATACCTTGAATTATCTGGAAATAGCCTCTTAAGTCCTCTGTATTCTAAATGACTTTTACACAAATAATAGATTATAAGAAATTGATAAAGCCTTACACACAAAATATTTAGTCCTTAAAGTACCTAATTTACACCCAAGTAAATATTTTGTTTACTTAACCATTTTCGAGATGTTTATTATATTAGTATCTATAAATTGCCAATACTTTCACTTTGGTCACATGACAAGTCGTTATTCGGTTTTCTTGCAAAGTGGAGAGAATATTTTTGTGATCACACAACTCTTAAAATATTTTACTATCGCTTTAGTCTAACATATCACCTTTTTTCCCTTGTACTTACATACACGAAAATAGTAATAAGATCAAATCTGCTAATGTTTTAATCAGATTATCAAGAAGTAAATAGAAGAATAAGCTTTTGTAAGAGTAATTCAGCAAAACACATAAAGAAAATCATGTGAATGGAACAAATCAATTGTTTTTCTTTCTCTGCCGCCTACAATGTACATGAAAGGTAGAGGAACTATTGCATTTCACCCAACATTTCTATACAGAAATACCATCGTAAATGAAATGACGCTCTTTAACTGCTGTGATTCTCATTGTGCCATCCTATACTGGGCTTGAAAGACCGGTTAAGTTTACTCAGAGGCCGCCTCTTTATCAGGCTTGAGGTTCCTTATGTGTCGTGAATCAAAGGCTTTAGTTCCCTTCAAAAGAAAGCCATGATATAGATTTTTACGCCCGGAAAAAAAAAAAAAAAAAAAAAAAAAAAAAAAAAAAAAAAAAACAATCGTCCTCCACCGGGTTTGAACTCCTTTTCCATCACAAATACAAGTTTGAAGGACCTCTAAATTAAAAGCCATCAGTTTTAGAAAAAGGTTTGTGTGGTGTGCCTGTGTCTGTATGTAACTATTATATTAAGCTTGGGTTTAATTCCAAACATGAGTTGAGTATCTTTCAAGGATTAGGCAGGAATACTTTCAGGAAAAACAACCAAACCAATACCACACATTAGATAGAAGATTGTTTTGGAATGTCCAATTTCTCATAAATGGTGTTAATAATTAATTAAAATACTGTGTATTACTGTTATTTTCCTAAATCACAAATAAAATGGCGTTAAACCTTATCAACGAAATAGAATGCATATCTTGAGCTTTTTAGAATAGCCTTCGGATGAGTTGTGCATAGGTGCTAAAGAAGAATTAGACAAGATCTTATTCCAACAAAAGTAGATATTTTGGTTTGGTCTTAGACCTTTTCAGAGGTATACGCTGTTTTTTATTTAATTTCCCAAAACTTATATTTGTCTTAAAAGAGAGGTTGTAATTGCTTTTTCTTTATCGTCATACGGTATTTCAAATTCTTCACACATGAACCAACTCTTAAAAGACTTCAGCTATCGCTTTAGCCCAGGGTATGTCCATATTTCTCTTATACCTAAGAAAAATGTAATAACACAGTTTTCGTAAATCTTTATCTTGATTAGAATGAACTTGAAGAATAAGCTTTTAAGAATGTTTTTTGCTGAATATTAATAGAAAGGAACGTGAATGAAAATATCAGATTTTTTATGCTACCTCCCCAACTATTCTTCCATAACCTTATTCTTCTGTGTGCCTGAAGTTTATTCAGTTTATTCAGTTTACATGAATTGTTTCATTACAGTTTTCGTTACAGTTACAAAGGAGACACAGAAGTAAACATTAAAAAATCTCATGTGTTCAATTTATATGATTCTCTACGTGTTCTGCAAATATACTTTTCTTAAAAAAGTATACATTTATCTGTTTCATGTTATTCGAGATAAACATAAGAGAATTTTTTTATTACTTGTATCTTTGTAAACAGAAGGAAAATAAGGGAATACACTAGACTATAGCGATTTTCAAGTCTTTTAAAAGCTATCGCTATATGAAAGAATTGAAACTTGATTCACTTTGCGCAGAATTAAGTAAAGCAAAGAAGGTATGAAAGGAAAGTTAACTTCTAGTTTGAGAAATGTTTAGTAGTTTAAAATTGGTATCAATAACATAGAATATCTCGGAAACGGTTAACTGATATAAATTGTAGTTTTAATGACATCTACATTTTTAGTGAAGTAAAATTTTGTCTAACCCTCACGGTTTACGAGTTACAGAAGTCATTCAGAATAAAGAGGTCTTCAGACAAAATTCCCAGAAAATTAAAAATGTATCAACTGTACAATTGGCAGTCTGACTCTACCTATCCAACCCCTGAACTACACCCGGCTGTAATAGTTGGCTATACTATACTTGGACTTAAATACTTACAACACTGTAAGACGCCAATGGGGTTGTCATCTCAAAATAATTTAACATCACCTGGTGGATTACCGGGAAATATGCGAGTCAGTTGGGATATTCAATGCTATGCCGATATGTTGCCATGGTAGCTCAATGGAAGAGCAACCGCCTAGAAACTGGGAGATCCGTGGCTGAAATTTTGGCTATGGCATTGCATTATTCAGTCTGGCTGTACATGTCCAGTTCCTGTCCTACACACGGCTGGTGTGAAAAAAACAATTAAATAACAAGGAGTATCTTGGAAATGGGAAACTCCACAAAAAATGGATAGTTATGACATAAATTATGTGTTTTAACGAGCTCTGCATTTTTGTGTAGTAATCTTTTACGATTTCCAAATTACGTAAAGGCTATTCCCAGAAAATTAAAGATATTCATTTTGTTCGTCATGTAAATCTCTTTAATGTACGGCATTTTTATCAAAAACGTTAGAGCAATTTTTGAGGAAGTCGAACAATACGAAGTTTTTTCCATATAAAGGCAGTTGGGGTGTTCATATTTGTTTCGCAGTTTTAGAAGATACCAAACTCAAATATTAAATTTCTTATTTCAAGGACTTTCCATTTTTGAGCCTTGCCGTCCAGGCATGCACAAATACACACACACACACACACACACACACTCACACACACACACACACAAATACACAGTTTTTTCTCTACTTTTTTTTTTAATTCAGAGTACTCCAAAAATGTATCAATTTTTGAGGAGTACAATACCATGGTACCATATACTATATGTAGAAAATAAAATAATGTTAAATCAGGCTCAGTTATTAAATTCAGAGTATTATGGATATAACCTGTTACTATGAACTACTTTTACATACTTCTTGATAGCTCGAACGTCTTTTAGAATTAGAATATATTTGGTCTACATGCGAAATGTGAGAGACATCAACCAGTAACATAGCATTATATGTTTTCCTTGTATATAAACCATCAACATCATAAATATGGTGCCTGAGCATGGGAAAAGGGAATTATGGCGATGATAATGCTATAAGTACAGATTACTACATATTCTTATTTAAAACTCAATGCCAAGCACCGGGAGAATGGGTTAAACGCAAATTAAGTCATGCTCCAGAAATACTATCGCCACATATAATAGAAATGTAGAAAGAAAATTGCTCGCACTTTATGCGAGTGTCTCGTCGAATTGGAGTACCAGGCTTAACCTTTTACTTTCTCTACATGTGCTGTGTACACAGTATATAGAGGAAGGATTGTATTCCATCCAAAAATTCGATACCGAGAGTTCACTGCAAATATAAGTTTTGAGGTCCCCTGAGTTCGAAAAACTTAGAAAAAGGTCTGTGTTGTCTGTCTGTGAGCGTGACTGTGGACATTATAGCTCAAAATCGAAAAGTTTGTTAAATACCAAAGTTCAGTATCTTCCAAGAATGCGACACAAAGATCTTCAAGAAAATACACCCACATCTAATACGCTTTATATGGAAAATTTTTAGAAAATGTTGATTTTACAAAGTTTCTGATTAAAATACTGCATATTAAAGCTAATTAAATCACAAATAAAATGTGTATTTTGAACTTCTGGAAATAGTTTCTGAGAACCTTTTATTTTGGAACAACTTTGGTGAATTTTGCATTACTGGTAAACCATAAAGAATAGATAAAAATTTACTACACAACAAGCACAGAGCTCGTTAAAACACCCAATTTATTCCATATATATTTTTTGCGTGAATTCACTGTTTTCGAGAAAATCTTTGTTATTGGTTTCAGTTTTAAAATACTTAAAGAAACGGATTTAAATCCCATAACAATCACATTTTAAAACATTTGATTGTCAGTTTAGCCTAGTTTATTGCATTATTTCCCTTCTACTTATAAGAAACTAACTAATATCGTTTCTATTAACGTTTATATCTATTATTATGAAGTAGATAGAAGAATAATTTTAGTAAAATCGTTTGTTACTGATATGTACAGAACACGTCAGATTTTGTGTAATCTTTTTGTCAAAATAAAGTTACAAAGCAATAAACATTCAATAACACCTGAGCACATTATTTTCAGCCTAATTTTTAATTATAGTTCAATAATCATTGATGTCAACGTTAATAATGAGCTACTTGAAGCCATAAAGCCATTACGTATACATAAATATAGTGAAGAGGGTCCATAGAGACTCAAAATATATATGTCGAAATCTCATAATTAATTGTTTTATTGATAATGCTTCTCATTTCTCATTTGCAAAATATATAGAAAAAGCAAATATTTAAGGAATGATACAGTTCTTATAATGTTTACAAATACCCTGAAAACGTTGTTTTTACTTGCTCTACTACTCTACTATGGTGCATTCTATCATACAGTCCGACTCCGATGTTTAAACGGAAATCCAAGCTTTGCGGTAGCCAAAATATAGGAAAGAATTATTAGATAAGGGTCTGTGCGCAGTAATGAGCTGCATGATTGAAACCAAAGAGTTGGACGAAAGCAATAAGTTCAGTGTCTTTCAAAGAAACGGAACGAATATTTTAAAGCAAATCTCCCAAACCAAACTACCTTTTACACTTTTCTTTATTTTTTTTGTTTCTAAAAAACGCTTATATCGATTTTGACGTAATTAGGATATATTTCCACTGTTTGCATGGCATGATATTGCAGTGTGCGTAGACAAGTCTGGTAATTTTCACACTATTATAATACTTAACTCATATAATCACAAATAGTTATTTGGCTCCCATTTATACCTTTTCATTTTGATAAGCCACTGTCTCTTTTTTTCACGTTTGATTTAGAAATATCGCATTATATGCCATACTATTTAATGATAAATAAATGCACCAAGTCTATCTTGTCATTAATTCACTTTCAGGAAGAGTCTAAGTTGGATATGTGATATAATGCAGCTCTCACCTGTAACACGTGAATGTGCTTCGTGAGCAATATTAAAATGGCAGCTAATAACACACGATTTCCTTTACCAATAAAAACCAACACAACACTGTCGCTAATATAGGCACTGGATATGGTACACACAAGCGATCCTACTGACAGCACGTGCTAATACGTTCAGTGGCCCCAACAGGAACATGAATACGCTAGCTTTTAATATTTAGTAAGAAATTGTGTGGGTTTAGTTTTAGAAGAATTAACTTGCACAGAAGAAAACCAAGAAATTTAATTGTTTGGTTAGGTAAAATATAAATCGATCTTCGTGTTATATTGGTACTTACAATAATTTGCAATAGATAACAATATATGCAGCATCTATAAATTATATCTATATAGTACCATTCAACACTTATAACACTTAAAATTTGACCAGATTATTGGTATAGGTGATCGATTATGGCGTTAGAAATTAGAAGAAGAAAGAAGGGAAGAAAGTAAAAGCCAAACTATTAAAATTGTATATTTTCAATTTTAATGCAATAAATACCTAAAATATATCTCTGAAAATGGTCCATAATACCAGCAGTATATAGACAGTGTTTCTTTGTAAATATGTTGTTCATAATTTCTCTGGTTCAAATATTTAAACTCATTGGGCATGATTGGATTTATTTTTCAATTCAAGAACTCACAAGAGAAGTTGTTAAGTGTTAAAAACTATTGACAACATTAGACAAGGTTTGATAAGATTTGACAATGTCATAAATGTGGAATTTAAACCTTTCAATTCTGCCAAACTGAATACCTTCATAACACTTGGATAATAACTTATCACGTGCAAGGTGTTTACTTTTAGCGTTATGATATAAGATTTTGGAATTAAATATTATTATTTACCAAATTAGAAATGAGTCTCGCGTATATATCTACAATTACATCAGATTAGGAATGCAGTGGAAATAACACGAGTAATAGGCTAACTGGCCTATATGAAATTTCATTAATGTATACTCTGGAAATTTGCCTAGCAATTTATTAACGTGCCGTGTATTCTTCATTTTGTGGGGTGATCCATGGAACCCATTAAAACCTTTTGTTGAACCCTTCGTAAAACTAAAACCTTATCAGCTCACATACCTTTGCCCAGGTAACCATTTTTGTTTACTTTTTGTTTTAGGCCAAGACGCATTTTTAAATTCTCGTATTTCGTTAGCTAAGACCATCATATACTGTCATATATTTGGCCCTTTAGAGGATGCCCTTTTGCTTTTACTACTTTCAAAGGCTTCAAAAGTATTAGAAGCAAGAAAACTTTTGAAGTTGCGACAATTCCTGGAAAGTTTTATAAAGCATTGAATTTGACAAATAATTGGTCGTGTAAAGGGAGCTTTAGTAACTTAAATTAGAACGTAAAACATCCTGACATGCGGCATTAGCAATATTTGATTTTTAGTAAACTCTCGTTTGCAGCGTTTTACATTTTGGAATTTTTTGCGAAGTGGCGTCTTGAGACACAGACAAAATGGCAGAGGTTAATATAATTTTTAAAAATATATTTAAAGGTAATGGTTGCGCCTATGATGGCTTTGACTATGTGAAATTAAAAGGAAAGCTCCTATTTATAAGACGGAATAAAATTTAAAATTTCACGTTTACTTTCTCTAGCAGGTATGTACAATGTTTATAGTAGGCAGAGAATGTGCTGTATTCCAACCAAAAATTCCATACCGAGAATTCACTGGAAATACATGTTTTGGAACCCCCTGAATCCAAAAAAGAGCATTTTTAGAAATAAGTCCGTGGTGTGTGTGTAGGCGCGTGCACCTGTGAACAGAATAATAAAACCAGTTAATAGCAAAATTGATATTTACCTTAAGCATCTTCTAAAAATGTGACACAAAGATTTTCAGTAAAATATCCCCACCCTAAGCTACATTTTGCGAGGAACATTTTTCGAAATTTTTGATTTACTAAAAATGGCTCTAATGATTTAATTAAAATGCTGCATCTTAAAGATGTTTTCATGTAAATAAAATGAATATATTTGGACCAACCTCTGAAATCCTCTTCATTTGAATGGTTTTTGCATAACTAGTAAACTGTGTGAGCTACAGAAAAGTTGACTACACAAAATATGTAGTTCCGTTAAAACACTGTTTGTGTTGTAGCAACTTTTTTGTAGACCTAACCATTTCAGAGATATTCCCTGTTATTGGATTCAATTTTAAAATATTTAACATTTCTCAAATATGAAGTAACCATCCCTTTCAAATCCCGTTTGTTTTACTCCTAGTAATGGAAGGAGCATCAAATTTCAATAATAACCTCATAGCGACAGCTTTTGAAATGTCTGTCACTTTAGCTTAGATATTTCCTTATTTCGCTTAAACATATAAGGACTAATTTTAAATATTATTTCTGGCAATGGTTACCTTGATTAGCATGATGCAAATAAAAGCATAGTTTGTTTGCAGATCAGATAGAGAATGTTATATGAATGAAACAAATCAGACTTCTTTACTTTCTCTAACACGTATGTACAATGCACATAGTAAAATGGGATATATTCCACCCAGAAGCTTGATAGTTAGATTTCCGGAAATATATACTTTGGAGCCCCTGAATAAAAAAGGCATGTTTTCAACAAGGTTAGTGTGTGTGTGTGTGTGTGTGTGTGTGTGTGTGTGTGTACAGCATAATTCAAAAACAAAAGTCAGTCTTGGTAGTTCAGTTGGTTAGGCGCCAGCTTTGTGAACCCAAAATCGCAGGTTCAAACCCGATCCAAAGCGAGAGTCTTTAACTGTGCTTAAATGCGACAGTCACATGTGAGGAGATTTACTGGTTTTACTGGTATATTAATGAACTCTTGCGGGACGCAATTCTGGCACCCTGGCGGCTCTGATTTGATTTACGGAGTTGTTAACAAATATAATAGTTTAAAGTAATTTAATTTCAAAAATGAAAATTCGGTAAATACCAAACTTGGAATACAGGTTTAGTATCTTCGAAGAGTGTGACAAATATTTTCAGGAAAATCACCCCACCCAACTACCCTTTACATGGAACATTTTTCGGATTATTTTATTATGTTAAAAAGGCTCCAACATTTTAATTAAAGCACCTTATGTTTAAGATACTTTCATGACAAACGAAATGTATACCTTAATTTATTTTGTATAGCCCTGTAGACCTCTAGATGACTTTTGTATAACTCGTAAGCCATAAGAGATAAATAACAACTTACTGTATAAAGAATATAGGTCTAATTAAAACATAATTTACGACATACATTTTTTGTATAGTTGGTCGTTTCTGAGATATTCATTTTTATTAATTTGAATTTTAAAGTACTTAAACACTTGTCAAGTGGAAATCCAACTTTCATTTCATATTGCTTCTGTTTTATTCCTGGGAATGAAATAGAGGATCAAATTTCAAGTGTTTTACATATGTATGAGCTTTTAAAAGATGGAACAATGCTTAGGCTAGTATCCTCCTTTTTTCTCCTTCTACTTATAAGGGAAGAAACAAAGAATAATTTCTAATAATGTTTGTCACGATTAGCACGATGTAGATAAAAGAATAGTCTTTTACAACAATAGAGAAAGTCATGTGAATGCAATTCATCATTTATTTTTATTTTTAATTTTTACCATTTAGTCCCCTTTTAAATATAATCCCAAGATTCTAGTGCTTACACCATCAGTCCAAGCATATATTTCTGTGAATTTCGAAGTGCAGTTTTCAATATAATCTCATGATTCTGGTGCTTACACCATCTGTTCAAACATATATTTCTGTGACTTTCGAAGTGCAATTATGATCTATATTTGACAAGCTAACCAGGGCAGACCAGTTAAAGTGTTGTGAAATGAAGAACTGGACTGGAGGACAAGAGACTCCAAGGTCGCGCGCAATACATTGGTTGTAATGGGAAAACAGTGAAATTTAAAACAACTATAATTACGTCAAAAGGATACCTGAGTAGGAAATAATTGCGACGACACATTCTTTATGATCATCAGCATCTATGCACAGGGATTAGACCTTGAATGTACTGTTAGGAGTTGAATAAAATTACTTCATTAACAGACGAAATTCATCCCACAGAATAAAGCAGATGTAAATATTATCATGAACGCGAATATTGCATACCTGCATTTAAAGTATTTTACAAACAGGATGTAAGCATCGCAGAGGGCATAATTCAGATTTAATTCAGTTTTTGCAGTTTCTTCTCAGTGACTTCAAGTATACCTTCTGCTTTTTACTTTAATGTACAAAGTTGTGAACAAGAATTATGAAGAGGGCTTGTTAAGAGTGTCTCTGCAGTAAAGTGGTCAAATGCTGAATTAAAAATGAAAAATATGCTGGGTTCGATTCTACGCTGATGAAGCTATCCTTATTCCCCACCCTCAAGAGCCTGGAAATATGAACGCGATACTGAATGTGTGTTAAGTTATCGAGAAGTACAGTTTTAGTGTACACCTCAGCAATTTAAGCAGTCGTTATAGAAGGTCAAAGTGGTAATACGACGCTATTACCTAAGGAGCTATGTAAATAAATAAAACAAACAAATAAATAAAATGATTTAGCAGAAAAAGAAAATATGCTGATACTGCATTCTCAGAAATGGTATGCAAAGAATAGAAATAAAATAAACCTGAAATTGTTCCTCTTCACTAAACCATATTCAATCAGTATTTGTGGTATATTTTAGTTAGATAAGATAAGTATATTAATCTGTGCACCACAAGAGAGTATTGTCTGTGTTTCCTGAAATAATTTATAACAAATCTAAAACTACACATAGAATCTATTATTATTTAATATTCTGTATGTTCTAACTCTTTTTTAAAATTCCTTTTTGCATTCTGTGGGGCTGTGTTTCACTCTGAAATTACAGATCTGAAAAACTAACTTAATTGAGATTTCGGATAATATTTTTAATTAAGGCAAATTATCCTTTTGAATCCAATAATTTAGCACTAGCTTCTAATGCTAATAAAACGTATACAAAATAGTTATAAGAATGAAATTAGCGTTCTCATTACCTTTGTCAGATGAGAAGGGAAATTAAATACTAAAGGAACTGTCAAGGTTTAGTGTCATCTTGCCTTTATTCTCAAGGAAACAATGTTTCGCAAAATACATTGAGTATAGTCTGTGATAATTCGATGACACAAATTTGTTACGTCTCAGAGCAGCTCACGACTTACTCAATAATTGTAGTTTATGTACTGGGAACCTAAAATAAATGATCAATCGCTTAGTGACCGAGGAAACCCACGAGCATAAATCGGAATGAATTTGGAATGCAAATAACAAATGTGGTCTCGGAATCACTTTTGCGGTGGCTGGTACAGTTATGCAGCATAGATGTGCACCATGTTAATCATTAAGCCCTAATACCTTTAAATCACCTTACTTTTAAAGGCTTTTAAGCGTCCTAAACATATGGCAAAAATCACGTATGTCCTCCACTTACCTATGCGCGAGAGGTTCCAATTAGCGACAGCACATCAGCGCCAGCGGTGAATTCAGTGTACCATCTGAGTAAGTATTCACTTTCCGCTGGACTACTGCACTGCTTACAGCACCAAGCACATCATATACTTCTGTAGATTATAGCTGTGAGGTATGCTTGTTTTTATATAAACTACGTTTGCGTAAAGACAAATTATAAAAGACTAGGGAACCATTGTTGTATCTGTAGACTTTCCTTTGTTTTCATAAGTACAATGTATACAACAGCTAAAACTCCATTTCTTCAGTTGTGGCAGTCCTTTGGTGCACAACCCTGGAAAGGGATGAATCAACTGGTGTTTGACAGCAACAGCAACAACAGTATTTGTGATACAGTTGTCTTATTTGTCTGCTGGCCACACATAAAGCAATTGGATTAAATATGGGGTTTAATGTGGACATCAGACATGCTACTAAGAACATTGGTGCAAGCCTATACCAAATATCCAAACTAATTAGATACAAAAATACAAATAAAGGAATGTATGTCATTACAAACACTACAGCCAAGGCGAAGAGTATTCTTGCGCTTTTCTTGCGTCGTTCTCGAAGGGTTTCGAGCGCTTCACTTTGTACACCTGGTAAATATAACGCGCTCCTATTCACTCGCCAGGCCGCTGCAATATAAAACACTGAGATTATTGCGGAGGGTATAATACTGTTCACGAGAAGACGGTAAAGAGAGACGTCTGTTTGCATATAATTGGCGAGCAAATCATCCTTCTGTTGGCTTATGAGCAATGTTTCCGCTGTTGCCGAAATAATAGCAATTGTCCACACTCCTGCCAGTATCACCAGAGAGTAAAAGTAATCAGTTTTATCTGTAGATAGTCTAACTCTGAATGTAACCAGACCAACATATCTCTGTACACTGATTGCAGCCACTGAGTAAGAGTTAAGTGCTATTATAAAACTGCGGCTTATCACAACAAGGTAATGCGGTTCAAAAGCGTCAGTCCAAAGTTCTGAAACTGTAAAGAAATTCAACATGTAGAGTAAATCGCTGATGCAGAGATTTATCAACAGTATATTCTCCGGGGTACGCATTTTCGGATGTCTAGCGAACACTATTAACAACACAACATTCAAAACTGTACCAACACAACAGAGTGCTATAAGAAGCAAAAGAAACACAACACGATTCCACAGTATGTGTGACGCCATAATTAAGTATTCTTTCACTTGAAGTTCTTTACCGGTGCTTGAAGAATATGTTGAACAACAGCGTGGCTATAACTAAAATCCTATTAATCTGAAAGTACAGTGCTATTTTGGATGATCTAAGAAGCCCCCGTCTGTTATTACTTAACTTCGACACGATATCGATGTGATCTTCCTGCTGCAACAAAAATAGCAAGGTTAACAATTAAAGGACTTTCTCTTTCCATTCATGCTTTATCTTTTACATTTACTCAAAGCAATGTGTGTAGAAGACATACAAAGATGTGTTGATTTTTAACAGTGGCAACTATGCTGCAAAATGCAAGGCAATATAATTTATACCAGATGTTAGTTACATGCTCACCGTATCTCTCTCTCCCTCTCTCTCTCCCTCTCTCTCTCCCTCTCTCTCTCTCTTTCTCTCTCCCCGTCTACCATGCCCGTGTTCAGCAACAGCAACAATGCGGTTTTTAAACAAGCACTGAGTGAAATCAAAATGACTTCAAAGGAAACTCTGAGGAGCTCATCATTGAAAATTGAATGCGCTAGACTTCCCAAATCCTGTATCATTTTCTAATTAATGAATCGAAGCATTTTGATGCAACGCGTTCACCGCCTGCACATCTTCATCCCTTACTACACCTTTAAAAGACTTATACTTTTCCCATACAGGATGTTTTCAACTCCTGTCCATACAAACAAAGGAACTTCAGTCACATAGCAACCAGTTTTGACCTTCAGTTAAGAATTTGCCACACCTTGCCTTGGTAATGCATACTCACCGCAATTCTCTTGCAATCTTTCGTGATATTGCCTTGCGTTACATCTAGGCCATTGCGATTATTCCATGAACACTTGTACAAAACCTGTATAGTAGGAAGCGAAGGTTTTGCATCCACCCAAAAATTCGATACCAAAATGCCATGAAAATACACGTTTGTGGGCCGGAATCAAAATAGAGCATTTTTTTTTCTTTCTAGAAAAAGGTCCTTGTATGTATTAATGTTCATATGTGTGTCTGTGAACAGCATAACTTAAAAAGAAATAAATACCAAACTAGACGTTTATGTACAACTTCTTTCAAGGATAAAACCCGAAGTACCTTCTAGAAAATCTACCCACCACAAGCCATTTACATAGAAAAATTTTCGAAAACCTTTAGTTTTTGAAAATGTCTCTAGCAACTTTTATTAAAAGATCGTATATTTAAGATAGTTTAATCTCAAATGAAATGTATATCTTGAATATACTGGGAATAGCATCCTCTTCTCAATGTATATTTTTTTTCATAAATGGTAAAATCTAAGAGGTTGGCATCACTTTACGGCTAAAGTAAATGTGCATCTGGGAACCGTTAATTCCACAACAAAACCCCTGAATCCAAGAGAGCATTGTCAGAAAAATGTCAGTGTGTGGAAGCATAACTCAAAAACTCAAAAACCAAAAGTTGGTAAAATACAAAAATTGGTATTTAAGTTTAATGTTTTCCGAGGATGCGACACGTGGATTTCCAGGAAAAACCTCCAATCTAATCTACCCTTTACATGTAACATTACTCGAGTTTCGATTTTCTAAAAAATTGGGTGTAACAATTTTGATTAAAATGCAGTATGTCAAAGATATTTACATTAAAAATGAAATGGATACCTCACCTTAATTTATTTGACATAGTCCCTGAAGTTCTCTTCATTTTAAAAGACTTTTACACACAATAAGAAATAAACAAAAGCATATTACACAAAAATGTATACATCGTTAAAATACTCAGTATGTATCATATACATTTTTTGTTAGAGATAACTGTTTTAGAGATATTCCCTATTATTGTTTTCAATTTTAAAATACTTATATTTTATTCGAACGAGAAGCCTTCATCCGTTTCATCTCTCTATTGGTTTACTCCCGGTCATGAAAAGAGAACCAAATTTGAATGTCAATCGCCTACACAAACCTATTTAAAACTTTGACTGTGACTTTTTTCTGGTGCACTGCATTATTTAGCTTCTACTTATAAGGATATAAGTAATGAGAACATTAATGGTAATGTTTAACTTGATTAGCAGTGTCGATAAAAAATTATGTTTTGTAAAAATAGTGTGTTAAGAGAATAGATATGGAAAGTCATGTGAATGGAATACATCAGACTTTTTGGAGTATTTTGAATTAAAAAATTACTTATACGCAAATGGTAGACGAAGAACATATGAAAGGTATATTTCATATTTTGATCACATATTCAATTTATACAACGTGGAGCACCTGTTCCTTATTATTTTTGAAGATAGGCAACACTTCATACTCTGAAAGTAATAAGGTCGAAATTACCGTGCTTGTCGGCCTTTTGGAAACCATGCAAATCTAGCCTGCCCTTCATCGGAAAATAGACCTTAGCATCAATAGTTACGTCCATTCCAAAAACATGCGCTTATTAACTCCTGTTACAGTACATGTTATATTAGTAAAATCGCTCCGTGCGTTCTACAACGTAAATAATAATGAATGAGACTAAATGAACGGCTTAGGCTACAAAAAAGGGTCCGCAATAGTTACAAAGAGATCAGAAGCGGAGAGGGAGACATGTGTGATACTATACTTTATACTCTAATAATTTTAGTAGTAAACAAAAAGTTATATGAATGAAAGACAAACGACAGCTCATTTTATGTATTCTACAGTCTTTAATTTTTAATTTTCTTTGAATTATCGAGAAAAATAAACTTCACTAAGACTTTAAATAATAAAGGAAATTTTCAAAACGTATAAAGTTAATAAAAACAATTTCAAACTACTAGAACACCTAACATGTTATCGATTGTTCTTCGTAGAATTTTGGCAGCTGGTACCCACAGTGGGTTAGCGAATACTACCGGGAGACACTTTAGGTCTAGACATGCCCATTAGATACAAATTCACGAAGTTTGGATATTGGGAAGTTTAAGTTATTGGGATTAAACCTAATTTTCTTTTCAACTGAAAGTGTTGGTGAGGACCTGTTTTCTTGGCACAGTTTGTGATTATCAACCTAGGTATTTTGTGTATTTTTCGGTTTAGACGTACCCTGAAAATGGATCTGATTCTGTAGTATTATCTGAAATACATATGTTAGTTTTAAAACATTGTAATAATACCTGCATATTTAGAGGATACTGACTGAGTATACCTAAAAATGTTCATTTTCATTTGTATTTCCGGTAACTGGACTGATAAAGTCTGAATAAACATAAATAAAGAGAACAACAAAAAAGCAAGTTAAAAAATGTTCCGATACCCCATCTAGCTTTGTGTTAAAATCAGGATTTGAACCTAATTTGAGCATCTTGGAACTCATACTAACTTGCAGCCCCAAAGTTGGTATGCAGAAGATGAGTCTCGGGAACGATGTTTTCAGGTTAGACTGTAATCTGTGGGTTGCATAAAACCAGATAATAAGGGACAGGTGAATCAACTTGTATAGGCTATGGGATTTCTTATAAGTTCACTGTTGGAAGTGAACAAATGAATAGTTTACCGAGCAAGAATGGAGTTTCATTTCATACATTTATCTGCCAATAATGTTTACATAATAAATATTAAAACTATTTGCGCAGATTCACTTACCTAAAATATGGCTGCTTTATTAGCGAGTGTATTCGAACACTACATGCCACAAAGTGAAGGATAATTATCATAGAGGAAGGAAACAAGAAAACCTTTCGCTTCCCGGAAAAGATACCTATATGTCAAACATTGGGAAGGAACTGAGTAAAATACAATCAGTTCGTAATTAAAACTAAAATGTTGCTTTACATTCACACAAGTTTCGCTATTTATTCTGTAATTAAATATTTGATATAAAGCTTATTCTTCTCTCTATTTCATGCTAATCGAGATAAACGTTAACAGAACTGGTCTTGCTAGTTAGCTTCTTATAAGTAAGAGGAATGAGAAAATACACTAGTGCAAACTTTTAAACGCTCGTCGCTATGTGAAGCAATATTATTGAAATTCGGTTCTCCTTTGCGTTCCCGAAAGTAAAATAAAAACATCTGATGTGTTACACTCACGTGACTTTCTCTAGCTGCTCTACAAACAAACTTCTTACATAAGATTATTCTTCTTTCTACACAATGTTAATTGAAGTAAACATTAGCAGAATGTTCTTATTACTTAGTTCCTTATAAGTAGAAGCGAACTAAGAGAATACGCTAGTTAGGCTTTGCCTGGCTAGAAAAAATGAAAACCGGACATTTCATGTCTGAGAAAAGTTTAAGTACTTCACGATTGAAATTAATGACAAAGAATGACTCGAAAACGGTAAACTCCACCAAAAAGAATGTCTATGAAAAACATTATGTATTTTAAGAAGATCTATATTTTTGGGTAGTAAGTTTTTGTGTATTTCTTACGGTTTACTAGTTACCCAATACTCAGCAAAATTCATCCAGAATAAACAGGTGTTCAAAAGCTATTCCCAGAAAAATCAAGATATACATTTTATTTCTGACGGAAATAATGTTAGGGGTGGGGGGATTTTCCTGAAAGTCTTCGTGTCGCATATTTGGACGATACCAAATTTAAATACCAAGTTTGATATTTAGGGCATTTTCGTTTTTGAGCTATGCTGTCCACAGACACACACGGACCTTTTTCTGAAAATGCTTTTTTTTTATTCAGGGGGTCCTAAACCACGTATTTCCGATGAAATCTCGGTATCGAATTTTTGGGTGGAATACAATATGTTCCCTGACCACTATGTACGTTGTACATGCAGGGCTAGAGAAAGTAAAAGAGATGAAGCTAATAGACTTTTCGCTTGAGGAAGGTTCAAATAGTTTATACCTCGGAAACGGTTAGCTTAACTGCTGCAGTTGAAACCTCTTCTTCACACCAAGTTCTCTACTCTTAGAGCAGGCTAGTGACTTTCACATTCCTAAAGGAAGGGAAAAAGAGGGGGGGAATGAAATGGCGTTTTATTTATGGACGCTCTTTAAATGCTGTGGTTCTCAGCTTCCCATTCTATACTGGGCGTGAAAGACCGCTTAATTTTGTTCAGGGGCCTCTCTATCAGGCTTGAGGTTCTTTTACGTGCCGTAAATCTACGACACGGGGCCAACGCTTTTCTTCCCTTCCGAAGGAAGCCACGCTAAGAATTTTTACGCCCGAAAAATCCCATCGTCCTCCGCTGGGTTTGAACCTGCGACCTTGGATATATGAAGTTAACATGGTAACCATTACACCACGGAGGGCGACACAGAAAGAGGGAATTGCCTCTCGGAATGTGTTCTGAAATCTCTTACAGGTCTCTACTGGTCCTACGTTAAACCGTGTGGGATGACAAATACATACTGGTGCACGAAATAAGCTGTATCACAAAACTGGGTAGGTTTACTCCGTGTGTGTGTGATACTGTCTGGCTTTGTGTGCGCGTGTGTATATACGTGTGTGTGTGTGTTTGTGTGTGTGTGAGAGAGAGAGAGAGAGAGAGAGAGAGTGAGTGAGTCTGAACGCATGACTCAAACACTCACAAAGGTTTTCTAAAAAAAAAACTGCTCCCGCCACTTTAATTACCTTTTACATTATTTACTTTTTATTTTCTCAATGATTTTGATTAAAATGCATTTTTAAAATGTATTTTTAAACACGTATCTTGAATTATCCGGGAGTACTCTCTTATGACCTCTTTATTCTGATTAACTTTTGCACAGCTAATCAATAATAAGAAATGGACAAAATATTTAGAGCCCTTTTGGTAGGTGCATAATTTACATCAAGTATATATTTTGTGTAGTTAATCATTTTCGATTATATTAGTAAAATTGCCTAAACTTCCACTTTTGTCACATGACAAGACCTTATTCGTTTTTCTTGCTCCCGATCTAGCAAAGAGAATTTTATTGTCATCACATAACTTTTAAAATATTTTACTCTCGCTTTAGTCTAATGTATCACGTACATATTTCCCTTGTACTTACAAGCAAATATTACCTACTATGATCATGTCTGCTAATGTATTATTTCAATTAGCAAGAAGTAGACAGAAGAATAAGCTTTTGTAAGAGTAATCCGTTGCAAAACACAAAGAAAATCATGTGAATGGGACAAATCAGATTGTTTACTTTCTCTACTACGCACAATGTAATGACAGGTAGAGGAGCTATTGCACTCCACCCAACAGCTCTATACAGAAATATCAGGCATATTATGTTTGCGGGTGTGTGTGTGGATCACATAACTCAAAAACAAAAAGTCGTCAAATACCAAACTTTATATATATATATTCCAAGGATACGACTTAAAGATTTTCAAGAAAATCTTTCCTACTTCCAACTACCCTTTACATGGAACATTTACATTTTTTTTATTTTCTCAAAAGTGGGCTAGTTGATTAAAATGTCATTTATTTAAGATATTTTCATGCCAAGCGTAAATAGAAACATTTTCAATTTTCTGGGAAAATATCTGCAGACCTTTTTATTCTGGATGACTTCCGTAACTCGTAAACCATGAGAGCTAGAAAAAATCTTACTTCATTAAAAATGTAGATATCATTAATGTCAAAAACAATGTAGGTAGAGTTAACCGTTTCCGAGATATTCTTTGTACGTATTTGGTTTCAAACTTGTACTACTAAAACTCTTCTCAAGCGGGAAATCATCTTTCGTATCATATTTCTCTTGTTTCAGAGATTCTAGCAATGTAGAGCGATCAGAATTTCGATTGTTTCACACAGCGACCAATCTGGTGTATTCCCCTATTTCGCTTCTACTTACAAGTAAGCAAGTAATAAGACAATGTCTGGGGGATTCTTTACAACGTGTGACGTGGGACAACGATAAAATCTTTGGTAAATCTATACGAAGTTGCAGCACACACACACACACACACACACACACATACACACACCATGGTCTTAAGTGACTTCTAGGGGCCATCAATATTTGAGTGTTGAAAACATTAATTTTTTAGATGTGAAACTTGCCAGATTGTCGAAGTTTTGAGGCCTCTGAATAAAAAAAAAACACGACATGTTTCATTCACATAAATGTTACTACCTACAAACAAACTTCTTACAAAGGATTCTTTTTACTTTCTCTACAGGTACTATGTACATAGTGTAAAGAGAAGGTATTACACCCCACCAAAAATTTCGATACCGAGATTTCACCGGAAATATATGTTTTAGGGTACCCTGTATCCAAATAAGTATTTTCAGAAAAAGGTCCGTGTGTCCATGTGTCCATGTGTGTGTGAGCACGATAACTCAAAAACGAAAAGTCGGTAAAATACCAAACTTGGTATTTAAGTTTGGTATCTTCCAGGGATGCGACACGAAGATTTTGATAAAAATCCCCCCACCCCAAAGTACCTTTTACATGGAACTTTTTTCGAAAATTTTGATTTTCTCAAAAATGGCTCTAAAGATTTTGATTAAATTTTCGTATATTAAAGAGATTTACGCGAATAAAAAATGTATATCTTGAATTTTCTGGGAATAGCCTCTAAATTTCACGGAATCTTGCATAGCTGCTAAACCGTAAGAGATGGACAAAAACTTATAACACAAAAAATTTAGAGCACCTTAAAACACACAATGTATCTTATATACATATTTTTTGTGGAGTTGATCGTTTTTTTAGATACTCCTTATTTTCTGAATTCAGCTTTAAAAACATATTTTTCTCATACAGGAGTTTATAGATTCCAGTCCATACAAACAAAGGAACTTCAGCCACATAGCAACCAACTTTTGACTATACTTTAACCTATGGAAACTCCCTTATTTCGCCTCTACTTACAAGGAAGCAAGTAATAGGACTATTTCTACTGATTTTTTCTCGATTAGTATGAAATAAATAAAAGCATAAGCTTTTTAACAATAATTTGTTGCAGAGGTATAGAGAAAGTTATGTGAATGGAACACATCAGATTTTTTCTGCTTTTGCACACTTATTCATTGCACACAAAAACAGTAGGTGGGACATTGGAATCTACAAATTCACAAACCCATATTTTTGGTATAGAGCTTCTAATTTGTTGTAGAAATCATTGAGAATTTCATGGTTGGCTCCCTCTGCTCGATAATGTGAGAAGTTTTCTGGGGTGCGTAGGCACAAGTTGTATCTATCCCTGAAGTCCCTCCACCACCTTTAAACTATCAATTCCTCACATAACTAAAGGGAGACCTTTCATTGGTATTGAATTCCTTTTCTGTAATTGAATTTGACATTGTGCATGTCCACAATGAATTTAGGGTTACTTCACTTTCAGACGACAGAGCATCTTTTCAATGTCTGGTGATATTATATCATAATGGTTTCTGCTTATATAGATCTTGAGAGTGCTCTGGGAATGGAAAATTGCTTACAAGCTTTGGATATAGGCCACTTTTACTCTAAATTGCTATAAGTGTTCCCTGAATATACCCATCATATTTTTCCTTTCTTTTGGTGATGGGAAGTTTCAGTTTCATTTTATCTCCATTCCCATTTGAATTCTGTCTTACAGTGGGAGGCATTTATTTGGAAACTTTGAAAAAATCACAAGAAAATCGCTAATTTACGTAAGTTATTCACCGCATCACTTCACTTTTAAATTACAAAATAATATAACAGTGCAATACTTACATGGAGTAAGTTTATAATAGTTCAGGAACAGAGTATATATTTTGTATGCAAAGCAGGAATAAATTTAGCTTATGAGTGCTGCAGTTGAAACCTCTTCTTTACCCCAAGCTCTCAAGAATACTGACTGTAGGATACCTTTAGAGCAGCTAGTGACCATCATATTCCTACAGAGAGGGAAAGGGGGATGTCCTCACGGAATGTATTGTGAAACCCCAACTTCTGGACCTACTTTACACCGTAAGGGATGACAAATACATAGAGTTTCACGAAATAAGCTATATCACGTAGGCTTACTACGTGTGTGTCTGCCTGGCTTTGTGTGTGCGCGTGTGTGTGTGCGTGTGTGTGCGCGCGTGTAAATGCGGGTGCGTGTGTATGTGTGTGTTTTTGTGGGTCTGAAAAGCATAACTAAAACACTCACAAAGATTTTCCAAAGAATCCCCTGCCACTCCTTAAATTACTTTTTACATTATTTAATTAATATTTTCTCAACGATTTTGATGAAAATACCATTGTCAAAATGTATTTTAACACATATCTTGAATTATCTGGGAATGGCCTCTTAAGTCTTCTGTATTCTGAATGACATAATTTACATCAAGTACATATTTAGTGTAGTGAACCATTTTCCAGATATCCTTTATTATATTAGTATCTATAAATTGCCGATACTTCCACTTTTGTCACATGACAAGTCGTTATTCATTTTTCTTGCTCCCGCTCTAGCAAAGATAAGAGAATTTAATTGTCATCACACAACTCTTAACATATTTTACTATCACTTTAGTCTAATATATCACTTTTTCCCCTTGTACTTACATACACGCAAATGGTAATAAGATCAATTCTGCTAATGTTTTATTCCGATTAGGAAGAAGTCGATAAAAGAATAATTTTTGTAAGAGTAAGTCGTTGCAAAACACTTAGAAAAAATCATGTGAATGAAACAAATCAATTTTTTTCTTTCTCCGCCGCCTAAAATGTACATGAAAGGTAGAGGAATTATTGCATTTCACCCAACATTTTTATACAAAAGTATCATCGTAAATGAAATGACGCTCTTTAACTGCCTCTTTATAAGGCTCAAGGTTCTGTGTGTGTGGTAAATCTACGACACGGTACCAAAGACTTTACTTCCCTTCCGAAGGAAGCCGTGATAAAGACTTTTACGCACGAGAAAATCATTCGTCCACTACCGGTTTTGACCCGCGATCTTATTCCATCAAAAATACAAGTTTGAAGGACCTCTAAATTATAAGCTAGCAGTTTTACATATTGGTTTGTGTGGTGCGCCTGTGTCTGTCTGTAACCATTGTGAATTATATTAATCGTGGGTTTAATAACAAACATCAAAAATGAGGCAGGAATACTTTCAGGAAAATCAGCCACACCAAAAGTACACTTCAGATGGAAGATTGTTTAGGAATGTTCCATGTTCTCACTAAGGTGTTAACAATTAATTAAAATACTATGTATTGCTGATATTTACCTAAATCACAATTAACTGGCGTTAAATACTATCAAAAAAATCTGATGTGTTCCATTCACACGACTTTCTCTATATCTCTGTAAATTATTATTGTTAATAAGTTTATCTTTTATTTATTTCATGCTAATCGAGAAAAATTAGCAGAAATAGTCTTATTTCTTGCTTTATTGTAAGTAGAAGCGAAATAAGGGAGTACTATAGGTTAAAGTGAAAACCAAAAGCTGGTTGCTATGTGACTGATGTTCCTTTGTTTGTATGGACACGAGTTGATAAATTCCTGTATGAGAAAAGTATAAGTTTTTCAAAGCTGAAACCAAGAAAAAGGAATATCTCAAAAACGATCAACTACACGAAAAAAATGTATATAACATAAATTGTGTGTTTTAACGTGCTCTACATTTTTTGAGGGTGAAGTTTTTGTCCATCTCTTACGGTTTAGTAGTTATGCAAAATTCATCCTTAATAAAGTAGTCTTCGGAGGATTTTCCCAGAAAATTCAGAATATACATTTTATTTGTCAGGTAAATATATTTAATATATGATATTTTAATCAAAATCGTTAGAACCATTTTTAGAAAATCAAAATTTTCGAAAAAAGTTCCATGTAAAGGATAGTTTGGGGTGGGGGGATTCTTCTCAAAATCTTCGTGTCGCATTTCTGGAAGATACTAAACTTAAATACCAAGTTTGGTATTTTATCGACTTTACGTTTTTGAGTTATCGTGTTCACAGGCACACAGACACACGGACACACACACGGACCTTTTTCTGAAAATACTTTTTTTGGATACAGGGGACCCTAAAACATATATTTCCGGTGATATCTCGGTATCGAATTTCTCTATACACTATGTACATAATTATGTGCATAATTTGAACTTTTTAGAATAACCTCCGAGTAGCCTCATTCGAATGCCTAGTGCCTAACTGCTAAACCGGAAGAAATAGACAAGATCTTTACAACAAAAGTAGAGACATTTTTTTGTTTTAGACTATTTCAGAGATATGCGCGTTTTTTGGTTTAATTTCTCAAACCTTATATTTTTCTCAAAAGAGTGGCTGTAATTGGTTTTTCTTTATCGTTATGCGGTATTTCAAAGTCATCACACAGGAACCAACTCTTAAAAGATTTCAGTTACCGCTTTAGCCCAGGGTATGTCTTATTTCTCTTGTATCTACAAGAGACACAGTTTCCCTTAATGTTTATCTTGATTAGAATGAACTTAAAGAATAGTTTTAGCAGAATAAACATATGTGAAATTGAATAAACATATCATATTTTTTATGGTACCTCCTCAACTATTCTTAACCTTATTCTTCTATGTGCTTAGAGGTATACATGAATTGTTTCATCACAGTTTTCTTTACAGTTACAAAAGAAATACCCAAGTAAAATTTAAAAAATCTCATGTGTTGCATTCACATGACATTCCCTACCTGTTCTGCAAATAAATTATTCTTACAAAAGATTATGCATTTATCTACTTCATTTTATTCGCGATAAACATAGCAGAAATTGTCTTATTGCTTGTTTCTTTGTAAACAGAAAGAAAATAAGGGAATACACTAGACTAAAGCGTTTGTCAAGTCTTTTAAAAGCTTTCGCTCTGTGAAAGAATTGAAACTCGGTCCTCTTTGCGTAGATGTAAGTAAAGCAAAATAGGTATGAAGCCAAAGGTAACTTCCAAGTTGAGAAATGTTTAATAGTTTAAAATTGGTATCAATAACAAGGAATATCTCGGAGACGGTTAACTGTTGTGATTGACATAATTGTATTTTTAATGATGTCTGCATTTTAGTGTAGTAAGCTTTTGTCTGAGTCTCACGGTTTGCAAGTTACAGAAGTCATTCACAATAAAGAAGTCTTCAGACACTATTCCCAGACTATGTGTCAGCTGTACACTTGGTATGTCTGACTCTACCCATCCAACTCCTGTCCTACACCCGACTTGTGATAGTTGGCTATACTATGTATCGATCCTTGGACTTAACTGCTTACAGCATTGTAAGTCGCCAATGGGGTTGTCATCTCAAAAGAATTTCAGATCACCTGGTTGATTACCGGAGAACATGCCAATTGGTTGAGATATTCAATTCTATGCCGGCATGTTGCCATGGTAACTCAGTGGTAGAGCATCCATCTAGAAACCGAGAGATCCGAGGCTGAAATCCCGACTATGGCATTGCATTTTACAGTCTGGCTCTACATACCCAACTCCTGTCCTACACACGGCTGGTGTAAAAAAAAAAAAAACTATTTAATAACAGGAAATGGGTAAGTCCACAAAAAAAGTATAGTTATGACATAAATTATATCTTTTAACGAGTTGTGCATTTTTGTGTATTAAGTTTTTGTCAGTCTTTTAGGGTTACCAAATTACGTAAAAGTCATCCAGAATAAAGAGGTCTTTACAGGCAATTCCCAGAAAACTAAATATATTCATTTTATTCGTCATGTAAATATCTTTAATATACGGCATTTTTATCAACAACGTAGAGCAATTTTTGAGAAAGTCGAACTTTTCAAAGTTTTTTCCATATAAAGGAAGTTGGGGTGGGAGGAGTTCTTTAAAATCTTCATTTCACATTCTTAGAAGATACAAAAACTTAAATACCAAATTTGGTATTTCACGGACTTTTTTTTTTTGAGCCTTGCCGTCCAGACATACATACACACAGAGATACACAGACACACATAAACACAGTTCTTTTTCTACTATTTTTTAATTCAGGGTACTCCAAAAATGTACCTTTTTTGAGTATAGTAGTATACCATAGTACCATGTACTATTTAAAGAAAAGGAAATAATGTAAAATCAGGCTCAGTTATTTTATTCAGAGTCTTATGAATATAACCTGTGACTATGAACTACTTTTGTACACTTTTTGATAGCTTTTTGAATTGGAATATATTTAGTCTACATACAAAATGTGAGACACATCAACCAGTAACATAGCATTATATGTTTTCCTTGTATATAAACCATCAACATCATAGATATTGTGCCTGAACATGGGAAAAGGAATTGTGGCGATGATAATGCTATAAGTACAGATAACTTTTTACTACTACCTATTCTTATTTTAAACTCAATACCAAGCACGGGGCGAATTGGTTAAAAGCAAATTAAGTCATACTCCAGAAATACGACAGCCACATATAAACGAAATATAGAAAGCAAATTGCCCGTGCTTTATGCTTATAAACACCCACGAGTGATTCGTGGAATTGGAGTACAAGGCTTAACTTTTTACTTTCTCTACAAGTACTATGTACACAGTATATTGAGGAAGTATTGTATTCCACCCAAAAATACGATACCGAGATTTCGCTGAAAATATGTTTTGAGGTCCCCTGAGTCCGAAAAAGAATTATAAAAAGGTCCGCGTGTGTCTGTCTTGGAGTGTGTCTGGAAATTATAGCTCAAAATCGAAAAGTTTGTTAATTACCAAAATTCAGTATCTTCCAAGGTTGCGACACGAAGATCTTCAAGAAAATACACCCACACCGAACTACCCTTTGCATGCAACATTTTTAGAAAATTTTCATTTTGTTTAAAATAGGTTTAAGGATTCTGATTCAAATACGGCATATCAAAACTATTTAAATTACAAATAAAATGTATATTTTTAATTTTCTGGAAATAGTTTCTTGGAACCTGTTATTTTTGGAAGAATTTTTGCTAAATTTTGCATTACTGGTAAACCATAAAGAATAGACAAAAATTCACTACACAAAAAATGCAGATCTCGTTAAAACACTGAATTTATTCCACATATATTTTTTGAGTAGAGTTCACTGTTTTCAAGGTAATCTTTGTTATTGGTTTCAGTTTTAAAATATTTGAAGAAATGGATTTCAATCCCATAACAATCACATTTTAAAACATTTGACTGTCGGTTTAGCTTAGTGTATTCCATTATTTCCCTTCTACTTATAAGGGATTAATTAATAAGACCGTTTCTGCAAAAGTGTATCCCTATTATCATGAAGTAGATAGAAGAATAAGCTTATTAAAAATAAGTTGTTACAGAGATGTAGAGAAAATCATGTGAATCATCATACTTTTGTGTTATCTTTTTTTCAAAATCAAGTTACAAAGCAATTAAAATTCAATAACATCAGAGCACATTATTTTCAACGTAATTTTCAATTTTAGTTGAATAATTATTGATGTCTACGTTAATAATAAGCTACTTGAAGCCATAAAAACATTACGTATAAACAGAGGGTCAACACAAATATGTCGAAATCTCATAAATACTGGTTTTATTGATAATGTTTCTTATATGTGAACAACGTATATCTCCTTTACAAAATAGGTAGAAAAAGCAAGTATTTAAGAAATTATACAGTTTTTGCAATGTTTACAAATACCTTGAAAATTCCTTTTTTACTTGTTCTACTACTATACTACCTATAATGTAAGAACTGCATTCTATCAGACAGTCCGACAGCGATATTTAAACGGAAAACCAAGTTTTGCGGCAGCCAAAATAGAGGAAAGAATTATTAGAAGGGAGTCTGTGTGCAGTTGTGAGCTACATTATTCTAACCAAAGAGTTGGTTTCAGCGTCTTTCAAAGAAACGGAGCGAATCTTTTAAAGCAAATCTCCCAAACTAAACTACATTTTATACCGAAAATTCTCCTTTATTTTTGTGTTTCTAAAAAATTGCCATTACGATTTTGACGAAAATAGGATATATTTCAAATATTTGCACGATATTGCAGAGTGTGTAGACAATTCCAATAATTGTAACACTATTAGAATACTTAGCTCACATAATCACAAATAGTCATTTGGCTCCCATTTATCCCTTTTCATTTTCATAAGCTACTATCTCATTTTACGGCAGTTTTGGAAATGTCGCATGCTATGTCCTACTATTTAATGATAAATAAATGCACCTAGTATATTTTGTGACCAATTCACTATTAGGAACAGCCAAAGTTGGATATCTGATATAATGCAGATCTTACCTGAAATGCGTGAACATGTGCTTCGTGAGCAATAAAATGGCGGCTAAAACATCCGATTTCGTTTACCAATAAAAATCGACACAACACTTGTCAGCACTGTCACTAATATAGGCACTGAATATGGTACACATAAGCGATCCTACTGGCAGCAAGAGCAAATACCAGAATGCGCTAGCTTCTAATATTTAGTAAGCAATTGTGTGGGTTTTGTTTTTAGAAGAATTAACTTACGCAGAAGAAAACCAAGAAATTTAATTGTTTGGTTTAGGTAAACTGTAAATGCTCTTCATACTATTTCGATATTTACAGTAATTTGCAATGGATAACAATATATGCAATTTGTATAAAGTATGTCTATAGTACGGTTAAGTACTTAATTTAACACTTAATATACACAAGATTATAGGTATAGGTTATGAACAATTATGGCGTTAGAAAGTAGAAGAAGAAGAAGAAAGAAAGAAGAAGTGAAGAAAGTAAATGCCAAATTATTGCAAGTATGCATTTTCCATTTTAATACAATAAATACCTAAAATGTATCTCTGATAATGTCTCATAATACCGGCAGAATATGGAAGTAATGTTTCTGTTGTCCATGATTTCTCTGGTTTACTTAAGGCTTATTGTGCATGATTGAATATATTTTTCAATTCAAGAATTTACAAGAAAAACTGTTAAGTGTTGAAAACTATTGACAACATTGGACAAGGTAGGATAAGATCTAATAAGATTTTACAATGTCATAAGTGTGGAATTTAAACCTTACTGCCAAACTGAACTCCTTCATAACACTTGGATAATAATTTATCACGTGCAAAGTAGTTTAATTTTAGCGTCATTGTATAACATTTTGAATTATTACTATATATAGGTTCTTAATTACAAAGCAGTTTCGTGTATAAGCTGCTCATTACATCAGATTAGGAATGCAGTGGAAATAACACGAATAATAGGCTAACTGATCTTTATAAAATTGCATCATTGTATACTCTGGAAATTTAACTAGCAATTTCTTACGTACCACACATTCTTCATTTGGTTAAAACCTTTAGTTTAGCCCTTCATAAAACTAAAAACTTATCAGCTCACATACCTTTGCCCAGGTAAACATTTATGGTTACTTTTCGCTTTCAGCCATGAAGCAAATTTCGTGACGCACCTTTAAATTCTTTCATTTCGTTAGCCAAGACCATCAAATTATTGTCACCCTTTAGAGGATTCCCTTATTTGCCATAAAGTCTTTCAAAGACTTCAAAAGTATTAGAAGCAAGAAAACTTGTGAAGCTGTGACAACTAAAAAGTTTTATATCATTGAAATTGACAAGATTGCGGCATTAGCAATCTTTGATTTTTGTAACCTCTTGTTTGCTGCGTTCTTTATATTAGATTTTTCTGCGAGGTGGCGTCTTGAGTCACAGTAAAAAAGACAGATGTGGTATTACTTTTAAAAATATATTTAAAGACAATAGTGGTGCCTACAATGACTAAATTATGACTATGTGAAATTAAAAAAAAATGCTACTTATAAGACGGAATGAAATTTAAAGTTTCATGTTTACTTTCTCTAACAGGTATGAACAATGTACCTATATAGTAGGCTGAGAAGGCATTACATCCTAACCAAAAATTCGATACCGAGAGTTCACCGGAAATACATGTTTTAATTCCCCCTGCATCTAAAAAAGAGCATTTTGAAACAAGTCCGTCGTGTGTGTGCGTGTGTGTGTGTGTATGTGCGTGCGTGTGCACGCGACTGTGAACAGAATAACTCATAATCAAAAAGTCAGTTTAATACCAAACTTGATATTACGTTAGGCATTCTCCAAGGAAGATTCTCACGAAGATTTTCAAGAAAATATCTCCAACCCAAACTACATTTTGCGTGGAACATTTTTCAAAATTTGCGATTTACTAAAAACGGCTCTAACGATTAAATAAAAACGCTGCATCTTAAAGATGTTTACATGGCAAATAAAATGAATATCTTTGGACTAACCTCTGAAGTCCTCTTCATTTGAATGACTTTTGCATAACTACTAAACTATATGGTGTAGACAATAGCTAACTACACAAAAATATGTAGTTCCGCTAAAACACAATTTATGTTATATCCACCTTTTTGTAGAGCTAACCATTTCAGAGATATTCCGTGTTATTGGTTTCAGTTTTAAAATATTTAACATTTCTCTAACATGAAGCAATCATCCGTTTCATACCTCTTTAGTTTTTCTCCTGCCTTTGGAAAGAGAACCAAATTTTAATGATAACCGCATAGCGACATCTTTTGAAAGATCTAGCACTTTAGCTTAAGATATTTCTTTATTTAGCTTACACATAAAATCACTAATTTTAAAAACTATTTCTGTTAATGGCTATTTTAATTATCATGCTGCAGATAAAAGTAAGAATAGTTTGTTTGGAAATCAGATGGAGAAAGTCACGTGAATGAAACAAATCAGATTTATTTACTTTCTCTAACACGTATATACAATGCAAATAAATGAGGTAGATAAATGAGATGCTATATTCCACCCAGAAGCTCGATAGCGAGGTTTTAAGAAATACATGTTTTGGAGCCCCTGAATAAAACAGCATGTTTAGGAAGATGTCAGGGTGTGTGTGTGTGTGTGTGTGTGTGTGTGTGTGTGTGTGTGTGTGTGTCCGTATGGCGTATGTCCCCTTGTCTGTGAACACGGTAACTCAAAAATGAAAAGTCGGTAAAAAACCAAACATGGTATATAAGTTTAGTATCCTCCAAGAATGCGACACGAAGATTTTGAAGAAAATCCCCCACCAGAAACTACACTTCACATGGAAAATTTTTCGAATTTTATTATTTTATTAAAAATGGCTTTAACGATATTGAATAAAATACCGTAAATTAAAGATATTTACACTTCAAATAAAATTCATATCTTGAATTTTCTGGGAATAACCTTTGAAGACCGATTCATTCTGGAGGAATTTTGCTGGATTTTGCATAACAAATAAACCGTAAGAGATACACAAAACCTTACTGAAAAAAAAACTATTTAAGAGGAGCTAAAAAAATTTTAGATATTCCTTTTTATTGGTTTTCGCTTTAAAATACTTAAAACTTTTCATATACGGGAATTGGTTAACTCCTGGCAATGCAAAGAAACGATTTCATTCACATGGCACTAGCTTTTATAGGAGCAGACCATCGTTTTGTCTAGTGTATTCCACTATTTCCATTCTGCTTTCAATAAATCCTCTGTGATAAATGTTAATCTCAATTAGCATGTAATAGATAGAAGCATAAGCTTTTAATCAATAATTTATTACAGTTATGTAGAAAAAGTCAAATGGATGGAACACATCAGATTTTTTCTGCTTACATAGACATAGCATATAATTCTGTGAATTCTATAATGTAAGTGTGATCTATGTTTGTTTTTATATTAACTGCGTTTGCTCAAAAGAAAAATTACAAGGGACTGATGAAACATCGGATGCGTCTGTACTGGTCCTCTGACTTCGTAATAAGTGCAGTTCTTACAACTAGAACTTCATTTCTTCAGTTGTGGCACCCCTGTCATGCGCTGCCCTGGAAAGGGATGAATCAGCTGGTGTTTGACAACAACAGCAACAACAGTATTTGTGATACAATTGTCTTATTTGTCTACTGGCTACACATAAAGCGATTGGATTAAATATGGGGTTTAATGTAGACAGCAGACATAATATTAAGAGCATTGCTATAAGCCAAAACGAAAAAGCACTATTAATACCGACTAGATATAAACATAGAAATAAAGGAACGTATGTCATTACAAACACTACAGCCAAGGCGAAGAGTATTCTTGCGCTTTTCTTGCGTCCTTCTCGAAGGGTTTCGAGCGCTTCACTTGGTACACCTGGTAAATATAGCGCGCTTCTATTCACTCGCCAGGCCGCTGCAACATAAAACACTGAGATTATTGCTGATGGTATAACACTGTTCATGAAAAGACGGTAAAGACAGACATCTGTTTGCATATAGTTGGCGAGAAAATGATCCTTGTGTTGGTTTACGAGAAATGTTTCCGCTGTTGCCGAAATAATAGCAACTGTCCAGACTCCTGCCAGTATCGCCAGAGAGTAAAAGTAATCAGTTTTATCTGTAGATAGTCTAACTCTGAATGTAACCAAACCAACATATCTCTGTACACTGATTGCAGCCACTGAGTAAGTGTTCAGTGCTATCGTAAAACTGCGGCTTATCACAACGAGGTAACAGGGTCCAAATCCTACAGTACTGGGGTCTAAAATTGTCAAGAAGCTCAGCAGGTAGAGTAAATCACTGATGCAGAGATTTATCAACAGTATATTCTCCGGGGTATGCATCTCTGGATGTCTAGCGAACACTATTAACAACACAATATTCAAAACTGTACCAACGAAACACAGTGTTATAAGAAGCAAAAGAAACACAGCACCAGTCCACAGTATGTGTGATTCCATTAATAATTCTTTCACTTGAAGTTCTTTACCAATGCTTGAAGAGCAGTTTGAACAACAGTGTGGCTCAAACTAAAATCCTATTAATCTGAAAGTACAGTGCTTGTTTTTGATGATCTAATTAACCCCGTCTTTTGTTACTTAACTTCAACACGATATCGATGTGGTCTTCTAGCTGCAACAAAAATGGCAAGGATAACAATTAAAGGACTTTCCCTTTCCATTATCATGTTTTATCTATTATATTTACTCAAAACAATGGGTATAGAAAAATACACAGATGAGTTGATTTTTAACAGAGACAACTATGCTGCAACAATACTGTGTAACGGAATCCAGGCATTATAGTGTTATTTCTTTTCACACAAGTCATATATAGGACAGATTTTGCTTAGGTAGAGTCAGACTGAATAGTTCAATGCCATAGTCGGGACTTAAACCACTGATCTCCCGGACTCAACCGGTTTTTTCTAACCACTGAGCTACCATGAATGAATGAATGAATGAATAAGTGCATTTATTGACATAGCAATATTATACATTGAATTTCAACAATCCCACGGGTCCACAAACCGTACGTGCTTTTGTAATACACACTAAAAAACAATATTAAAACAGCAGCAATAAAGAATTAAGAGTAAACGAGAATAAAAAGACAAAGGTAATACACAATAAAAAGCAATATTATGACAATAGCAAAGAATTAAAAGAGTAAACCCGTCAATAAAAATACAAAGATATTCAAGTATAGCAATTTAAATGCACAGAATACACCTTCATAAATGTACCCTCTTATAATAGATAAATACACATAAAAGAAATATATACACTTAATATATACACGATATATAAAAATTATAACTCCACAGTAACCTAAGTAGACATAACATATATATATATATATATATATATATATATATATATATATGTGTGTGTAAACGTAGTCACTTTGTTTAATTTTTAATTTACCTAGCCTGTCCATGTCTTCCGTGTCTGCCAGTAGCGTCCAACATGCTTCTAGCTCCACATTCGCGGTGGTAAAGAATCGCAGTAAATATTTCTCCCGCCATTCCTCCATACCCCTACATCTTGCCAAGATGTGGGTTTAAGACTCTTCCTCCTCGCAAATGGGACAGATTCTCTTGCCATTCTCGTCAGCAATTTTTGTGCTCCTCCATACTCCTAGTCTAATCCACGCGGGTCCCTCTCAAATGAGTTTGGTACCTGTTTTGATGTATTGCTCCACACCCCACTCCGATTTTAGCCCAGCCTGTACTTCTAATGAAACCTTCTCCGTGCATTGCGCAATTATTTGCTGTCTGTCAATATCGCAGAGGCGATTCTCCAAATACTCCGCTTATTTATCTGCCCCGCCATCCAAATGTATCCCATCCCATTTCGTTAATTTTGATGCCCACGTCGAATTACCTTTCATTCGCAGCTGTTCACGGTAACAGACTGCCCTAATTAGAGATTGATTTCCGTGAACAATTCTCATCCAATATTTAACTGCTCTGATTTTGCACTCTATCGTTTCACAATACGCACCGAATTCGCGTATCCCTTCCTACACCCAGAATTCCTTTCAAAAATTGGGTCCTCACTTAGTCCAGATTCCCTGTTTGTTCCCACCCCCATGTTTCTCCTCCATATAGCAATATGCCGGCACGGCATTAAATTCTGCAGCTGACTTGCATACTTCTCGGTATACCACAAATTGATCTCAAATTATTTTTAAGGACATACCCTAATGGCGACTTACAATCTCGTAAGTGGGTACTTTAAGTCCTGGGCTTCATAGTTTAACCAACTTTTATGTCAATCAGTGTTAATTTAATTGTATTTTCACACAAGCCGAGAGTAGGACAGGAATTGGATAGGTAGAGTCAGACTGAAAATTTCAATGTCATAGCTGGGATTTGAACCACGGATCTTCTGGACCATGGCAGCATGCCGGCAACTCATTAAATTCCTCAACTGACTTGCATTTTTTTTCCAGAAAACCACAGTCAAATTATTTTGAGTTGGCATACCCCAATGCCGAATTATAAAGTCGTAAGTATTTTAAGTCCCGGCTTCATAGTTTAGCCAACTATTAAGTGAATTAGTGTTATTTAATGAGGGAGATCCGTGGTTCAAATCCCGGGTATGGCTTTGAATTTTTCAGTCTTACATTACCTATCCAGCCAGGCAATATAATTTATACCATGGAATAGTTACACGTCCACCCTACCTCAGAGCAATCTCTCTCCTTCTCTCTCTCTCTCTCTCTCTCTCGTTCAACTTCTGCACCCCTTCTTGCATAATGCCCAGGCCGAAACATGTCTGCCACTTTTTGTCTACATTCACTTAAGGTTTTTCCACAATAGTTATAGATAAGTGAATGCTACTGCCGCAAGTCTCTTGCAATCCTTAGTAATATTGCAGGCCGGCCCGTGGCCGAGTGGTTAGGCCACTCGCCTCTCAATAGACGGCCCGCTTTCGATCCCAAGCGATCGCATGTGAAATTTGGACAAATTGGACATTTGGATGTGGACCAAGCGGCGCAGGAACGGGTTTTCTCAGGGTTCCACGGTTTCAACCACCATTGCATTCAACCGGGCTCCATCTTCATTCCTTGTATCATCAGTGTCACAAGTAGTAAAAAATGGGCGTTAAACACTGCCAAAAAGAAGGTAACATTGCTTTATGTTGCGACGGCAAGCGCATTCAATTTTCAACCGCTTCTCTGATCTTGCTGGGAATTGCTGACATTATTCAATTACCCTTGTTCAAAATTGTATTTTCCCCCATGCATAGAAAGAAGAAAAGATATTTCATCGACATAAAAATTCAAATTCCGATATTTCATGGAAATAAACTTTTGGTGGTACCCGAATTAAAAAACAAATCATTTGTTTGTTTCTTTTTGGAAAAATGTCCGTGTGTGTATGCATGTGTACGTCTGTGAGCAGCATCACTCAAACCGAAAAGTCGTTAAATACTAATCACTAATGTTCAGCATGTTACAAGGATACAATTCTAAGTTTTTTCACGAAAATCTCCCCACCAAAAGCTATCATTTAAATGGAGCATTTTTCTAAAATCTTTACTTTTATGAAAATAGCTCTAGCAACTTTTATTAAAATATCATATATTTAAGATGTTTTAATCCAAATGAAATGTATACCTTGGATTTTTCTGGGAATAGCCCCTGAAGTCGTATTCATAATGGGTCATTTTTGCATAAGGGAAAACTGTAAGAGGTAGACAACACTTTACGTAGACAAAAATGAAAATGTACATCTGGAACGGCTAATTCTACAACAAAGATGTAAAAGACATAAATTATGTGTTTTAATGATATCTACATTTTATGTAGTAGTTTTTGTCTTTCTCTTACAGTTTACTGGCTATGCAAAAGTCATTCAGAATAAGAAGGACCTCAGAAGCTATTTCCGGGAAATTCGAGATATTCATTTTAATTGTCATGTAAATAGCTTTATTTTAATCATTTCCTTAGAGAACTTTTTGAAAAATCGACGTTTTTCCATCTAACGGATAGTTTGGGGTGGGAAATTTACTGAAAAATTTGAATACCAAGTTTGGTGTTTAACGGAATTATGGATTAAGAGAAACTCAAAACATATAATTCCGGTGAAACCTCAATATCGAATTTTTGGTTGGAATGCATTATCTCTCTACTTACTATGTAAATACATTGTACATACGTGCTAGAGAAAGTGATAATAAACCATTCGCTTAAGTTATGCCGAAATTATACAGTCGTATTGTGGCTTTTCTCTCTTAATGATGCAACTCATTCTATGATTATCTGTATATGATCACTAATTTTTCCCTAAATAACACAAAATATATTTCCAATAAACTTCACCAATACGTTAAAAAAGATAAGTGATGTGTTCCATTCACATGACTTTCTGTATCTGTTCTCCAAATAAACTACTCTTACAAAAGATTATTATTGTATCTGCATCTTCTAATCGAGATAAACATTAGCAGCATTGATCTCAGTACTTGCTTCCTTGTAAGTTTATGGAAAATAAGTGAACACATTAGCATAAAGAGATTTAAACGTTGTCGCTATGCGATTGAAATTGAAATTAGGTTCAAAATGAAGGAGATTCAAAACGGATGAGAATGTTGTCTTTGAGAAAAGAAGTTTTTTAAAATTGAAACTAATAACAGGGAATATCTCTACAAGAAAAACGCATAGGACATAAAATGTGCGTTTTAGCGAGATCTTCATTTTTGTGTATTAACTTTTTATTTATCTTTTACAGTTTGGCAGTACTACAAAATTCAGTCAGAATGCACAGAGCTTCAGAAACTACTCCCAGAAAATACAAGATATAATTTTTCTTGTAACAAAATTATCCTTAATATACGGTATTTTATTTAAAATCGTCACGTACTTTTTGGAAAATAAACATTTTCTAAATTTTTCCATATCAAGAATATTTTTATGTGGGGGATTTTCTTGAAAGACTTGTGTTGCATTCATGGAAGATGCTGAAACATTAAGTTTGGTATTTAACATCTTTTCATTTTTGAGTTTTCGTGTTCACAGACCAGAGAAATAGCCATTTTATTGTTTCAGAAGTCGCTTTCTCGTACCATTTTTTTGAAAATTTTATCATAGTAGACTTGCTTCAACACAAAATTGGATTCCCATTCAAAAACATTGGATTATATAAATCTGTAATTTTTACACATAAATTAATAAATATTTCAAGTCAAAGATATAGTTATACATAAGTTGAATAATGGTTAGTATACATTGTATGTCTTATGGAGTGTTATTGTAATATAATTACAGAGTGAATTTAATTTTAAATTATAAACATTTTTGCACATTCAGACGTTCCCCCCCCCCAAAAAAGCTGTCGCAGGGGACCATTGTATTTCCAGTGAAACCTCAATATTAAATTTTTGAGTAGTATGTAATATCTTATCTAACTACTATTTACAAAGTAGTGAAAGTATAAATAATATAAAAGTATAATTTTTATAGTATTTTTACACATTATTATTATTATTATTATTATTATTATTATTTTATATATATATATATAGGGTTATTCCGTAAGAAAGAACTGATTTCAAACATTTATTGCTTCCAAACTACAAAAGATAGAAACATGATTCCAACGTTCCTGGAGAGAGAAAAGTGTACAATATTATAATATGCATTCAATTTGAGCATCGTGAGTTACACGACATATATCAAAACGTGGCTCATGTGTTGCCACACACGAAGCAGCTGGTCTCCAGTTATCAAATTCACAGCTTCAACAATTCGATGTCGTAGATCTTCAAGAGTGTCAGGCATAGCAGGAATAAAAACACGGCATTTTACGCAACCCCATAAGAATCACATGGAGTGAGATCTGGAGACCTGGGAGGCCACCGGCGATAATGCACAATTCGTACCTTTTGTTGTGGTCGTGCAATAACTGCTGTTTGTATGGCTTCAGATGCAGACAATGTTTTAGAACTCGCCATACTGATGGTTGAGGAATGATACCTAAGCTCCATGCTTGCTCGTGATGTGGATTTCTTTGGGCTGCTATCGTACAGTGTACGAATACGCTCAGCATTCGCGTCCGATGTGTGAGAACGTCCGTGCTTTTCCTTTTACAGATGCAACCATCTTCTACGAATTTGCTTATGACACGGCAGTTGTTTTTAAATTGACGGTGCAATACTCGTTGAACTGCAACAAAGGACTCTAATTTTGCTAATTGCAGACCACAAAATTATTTCTCTTTTGGTGTTGCCGCCATTTCACTACAGGCATTCAACAAACAACAGCGCCAATGCGGCCGTGATTGAAACTTCTACCCTCCGAGCTGTTTCAATTGTACACTTTTCTCTCTCCATGAACGTTGGAATCATGTTTTTATCTTTTGCAGTTTGGAAGCAATAAAGATTTGAAATCTGTTCTTTCTTTTTGAATAACCCTGGATATATATCTATATCCCAGAAATATCTAGCAAATATTCAGTGTACACATCTTAATGCGCTTTGAGAAAAGTTTAGCTGTATTAATTAATAAACAGAAAGTTGCAGGAAGTTCAGTAAAAGGAGAAAATATAATTGGCTTGGTTTGGCGCCGATATTTTTACTTTCTCCACACGAACTGTGTATATACTGCATAAAGAAGGTATTGTAATTCACCCAAAAATTCAATTCCGAGATTCCACTGGAAATACACGTTTTGGGATCACCTGAATCCAAAAACAGCATTTTTAGAAATCAGATCCGTGTATGTACGCCTTCGTGTGTGTGTGTTTGCGTGTATGCGTGTGTGTGTGTGTGTCTGTGGATAGCATAGCAGTATTTAAGTTTGTTATCTTCCAAAGACGTGACACGAAAATGTGGAATATTTTTAGAAAATTTTGATCTACTCAAAAATGACTCTAACGATTATGATTAAAATAACTTATGTAGAAGATATTTTTATGACAAACGAATGTATATCCTAAATTTTCTGGAATTAATTTCTGAAGACCTCTTCATTCTGGTTGAATGTTTTATAACTGGCAAACCGTAAGAGATACACAAAAACTTACTACACAAAAATTATAGATCTCATTAAAACACATAATTTATGCAATATAATTTTTTGTAGAGTTACTCATTTTTTAAATATTTTGATTATTGGTTTCAATTTTAAGTCACTTAAACTTTTCTCAAACGGGAAAACATTTTTTCTCGTTTGGTGCTCCTGGTAAGCAAACAGATTGAAATCTCAATTATTTCACATAGCGACCGGCTTTTAAAGGACGAGATTATCGCTTTAGCCTGTGAATTTTCTTATTTTTCTTCTATATACAAGGAAGCTAGTACTAAAACTAATTCTACTTAAGTTTATCTTGATTGGAATGATGTAGATAATACATTAATGTTTCAAATAAAAGTTTTTTGTTTTACCAAACAGCTATAGGAGATCATGTGAATGGAACACATTAGATGTTTGCCCTGCTACTTATAAGGAACCAAATAATAAGAACAATTTCTGCTATTGAGAGAACGTAGGCTTTCATGGCCGGAGTCAGTGTAACCAAGAAATGTTTCCGGGCAGACCACGCCAAAACAGCCCGGAAACATTTCTTAGTTACAATTTCTGCTAATGTTTACCTCAATTATCATGAAGTAGATAGAAGAATAACGTTTTTACAATAATTTTCTACAGAGATGTAGAGAAATTAATATGAATGAAACACGTCAGATTTTTAAATTAGCAATTAAAAATAAAGTTGCCTAATAAGTCCAACTACATACCATTTTAAAGCTGAACACTTTAATTGTTATATAGAACAGGAAATGTCTTATTTTTTAAACTTCACATCCTTCCAGGCTCTTATATGCTTATGAATGCCAAAGAGCCGTGATTTGTTTTAAAATATCAAATAAAATGTGCCAATTTACTTATAAACTATTGAGGAATATAATAATGTTATATTTTTTAAAATTTGCCTTAAGAAAAACAGAAAACATTTTAATATTTTTGTGAAAAAAAATAGTCAAAGACGTCTTAATAATATGATATAAATAAATACTGTAGCTCTTGCTTTTTCACGGTAACTTTTTTCTTTCTATGGCATATGGCAATGCACTTAATAGAAAGTTCGGAGTTTTATTCCACTCAATTATTCAATACCAAGATTTTATCGAAAGTAAAAGTTTTGAGGACCTCTGAATTCAAAAAAACATATTCACTAAAGGCCAGTGTGTGAGGACAGCATAACCCAAAAACGAAAAGTCGGTTAAATACAAACAAAAATATTTAAGTTTCATGTCATCCAAGGATGCGACACGAGGATTTTCAGGAAATCCCTTCAATGTAGTCTAACCTTCACATACATTATTCGAAATTTTCTCATTTTAAAAAAAAATTACATAATAATTTTGATTAAAATACTGTATATTAAATATATTTACATGATAGATAAAGTTAATGTCCTTAATTTCTTGGAAATATCCCTGTAATTCTCTTCATTCTGAAATACTTTTGCATACCGTAAGAAATAGAAAAAACTTACTACACAAAAATATAGATATCGTTAAAACACTCAATTTATGTCATTATTTCTTTTTTTTTCTTGTAGAGATAACTATTTTAGAGATATTCCCTGTTATTGTTTTCGGTTTTAAAATACTTAGCTTTTTCTCGAACGGGATGCCCACATCCGTTTTATCTCTCTTTTGTTTTACCTGGCAATGGAAAGAGGACCACATTTCAGTGTCAACTACTTTGAATGTGGTTTTATCTTGGTGCACTCCTTTATTTCTCTTCTACTTACAAGGAACTGAGTAATAAGATCATTCATGGGAAACGTTTACCTTGATTAGCATTGTGTCGATAAAAACATGATATTTTGTGTTCCATTCACAATACTTTCTCTACATCATTGAAAGAAATTATTATTAAATAGCTTATTCTTTAATATACTCTATGATAATCGAGATAAACATTAGAAAAATGTCTTAATTAATAAGGTAATTCACTAGGCTGAAACAATAGTCAAATTTATTAAAACTTGGTTGTCATGTGGTTGAAATTGGTTTCTATGCATAGCCAGTATAGAAACATGGCCAGGAGTTTACAAATTTCCGTGTGAGAAAAGCTTGAAGTATATTAAATCTGAAACAAATAACAAATAACTCAGAAATAGCCAACTTCACGAAAAAGGTATATGATATAAACGTGTGTTTTAAGGAGATCTATATTTTTCGTGTAATACATTCTTGAATATACCTTACGGTTTTATTAGTTATGCAAAATTTAGCAAAATTCATCCAGAATAAAGAGGTCATTAGAGGCTATTAACAGAAAATTCAAGATATATATATTTTATTTGCCATGTAAATATCTTTAATATATGGTATATTAATTAAAATCTTTAGAGCCATTTATGAGAAAAATAAAATGTTCGAATATTTTTCCATTTAAGGGGTAGTTTGTATTGGGGGATTTTTCTCAAAATCTTCGTGGCGCAACCCTTGAAGGTACTAACCTTAAATACCAAATTTGGTATTTTACCGACTTTTCGTTTTTTCAACTTACGTGTTCTCAGACACACGACACACACGGACCTTTTTCTAAAAATTGGATGTGATAATTTCACATAGCTTTCTCTACATCGCTGTAGGTAACAAATTATTGTAAACAGCTTATTCAGAATAATAAGTTATTAGAAGTGGATAGAAATCCACTGATCGAGATAAATGCTAGCAGAAATTGTCTTAAATATCTGCTTCCTTGTAAGTGGGAGGGAAATATCTAAGGTAATACACCAGGCTGAAACGATAGTCAAATCTTTTAAAAGCTGATTGCCATATGGTTGAAATCCGTTTCTATGCATAGCCAGTAGTACAAATTTCCGTGCGTGAAAAGCTAAAGTATTTTAAATCTGAAACAAATAACAAGAAATATCTAAAAAAAAAAAAAAAAAAAAAAAAAAAAATAGAATCTCAAGGAAAAAAATACATATACGACATAAATTGAGTGTTTTAAGAAGATCTACATTTTTTGTGTGGTAAGTTTTTGTCTATCTCTTACGGATTACCAGTTACGCAATATTCAGCAAAATTCATCCAGAATAAAGAGGTTTTTAGAGGGTATTCCTAGAAAATTCGAGATATAAATTTTATTTGTCATGTACATTTCTGATATACATGGTGTTTTAATCAAAATCGTTGAAACTATTTGTGAGAAAATCAAATATTTCGAAATTTTTCCATGTAGCGGGTAGTTTGGGGTGGGAGGATTTTTCTTAAACATCTACGTGTAGCATCCTTTGAAAATACTAAACCCAAATACCAAGTTTTGTATTTTACGGATTCTTCGTTTTTGAGTGTTCACAGACACTAGGATACACACACAAACTCTTACATGGACCTTTTTCTAAAATTGCTGTTTTTGACACAGAAGACCCTAAAATGTATATTTCCGGTGAAATCTCGGTATCGAATTTTTGGTGGAATGCAATACGTTCTCTATACACTATGTACATAGTACGTGTAGCGAAAGTAAAAATGTTTTTTTTTTTTAAATACAGAGGACTCTAAAACATGTATTTCCTGTGAAACCTTGGTGTCGAATTTTTGGGTGCACTATAATAGCTTCTCTAACCAATATGTACATTATACTTACGGGCTAGAGAAAGTAAAAATAGATGTTTTAATTATAAATAGGGAAAGTCATGTGAATGGAATATCGGATTTTTGGGGATATTTTGGACTAATATAATACTTATAAGGAATTGATGGATGTTAAACATATTAAGCGCATATTCCATATTTTAGTTCACTGTGCAAGTATTTATCCCCTTTGATCTACGTATCCATTTATATAATGCTTGCGTTCTCGTATAAGCTCACTATTGGAACTGAACAAATTAGTAGTTTACCGAGCAAGAATATAGTTTCATTATTTAGACTGTCCGTCCAATAATGTTTATATAATACATGTAAAAAAATTAGTATGTGTTCCATTCACATGACTTTCTCTACATCTCTGCAAAAAATTATTATTAAAAAGCCTATGCTTTGCTGAAAATTGAGAAAAATTAAAAAGAAATAGGCTCATTGCTTGCTTCCTTACAAATAGAAGCGAAATAAGGCAGTAGCAAGGTTGACAGTCAAAAATTGATTGCTATATGAGTGATATTCATTTCTTTGTATAAACAGTAGTTGACATATGAGAAGAGTATAATTTTTTAAAGATAAAACCAAACACAAGGAATATCTCAAAAAGAATCAACTCCACGAAAAAGATGTATATAACATAAATTGTGTGCTTTAACGTGCTCTGCATTTTTGTGCTGTAAGTTTTTGTCCATCTCTTACGGTTTAGCAGTTATGCAAAATTCCTTAAAATTCATCCAGAATAAAGTAGTCTTCAGAAGCTATTCCCAGAAAAGTTAAGATATACATTTTATTTGTCAGTTAAATATCTTTAATATACGACATTTTACTCAAAATCGTTAAAACCAATTTTGAGAAAATCAAAATTTTCGAAACTTTTTCCATGTAAAGGGTAGTTTGGGGTGGGGAAATGTTCTTGAAAATGTTCGTGTGGCGTCCTTGGAAGATACCAAACTTAAATACCAAGTTTGGTGTTTACCGGTCTTTTCGTTTTTGAGCAATACTGTTTAGAGAGACACAGAACCACACACATACACACACGGATTTTTTTCCAAAAATGTTTTTCTTTTTTGATTCAGGGAGACCCAAAACATGTATTTCCGCTGAAAAATCGGTATCAAATTGTTGGGTGTAATACAATATCTTCTGTATAAACTATGTACATAGTACGTGAACAGAAAGTAAAAATATTTGTATAAATTTACGTACCTAAATTAAGGCTCCTTTATAAGCGACTGTATTCGAACTTAACATAACACAAAGTGAAGGTTATCAGAGAGAAAGGAAGCAAGGAAGCTGTTCGCTTCCCGGAAAAAATACTTATAGGTCAACCATTGGGAAGGAACTGTGTAAACAAAATCGAGAACTTAATTAAAACAAATATATTGAGTTGCATTGACACGAATTTCTCTATCTATTCTGTAACTAAATAATTGTAATAATGCTTATTCTTCAATCTCATGTTAATCGAGATAAACATTAACAGAAGTGTCTTACTAGTTAGTTCCTTAAGAGAATACACTAGTGAAAACTTTTGAAACCTTGTCGCTATGTGAAACAATTGAAATTCGGTTCGCTTTTGCATTCCCGGGAGTAAAACAAAAGAAAATTGACTTCCTGTTTGAGGAAAGTTCAAGTATTAAAATTGAAACCAATAACAAGGAAAATTTCGGGAACGGATAGCTCTACAAAAATAAATAAATAAAATGTACAAGACAAAAATTGTATGTTTGAATGGAATCTGTATTTTTTTTAAACAAATGTTTTGTCCACCTCTTAGGCTTACGAGTTATACAAAAGTCATCTAGAATGAAAAGTTCTACAGAGTCAATTCAACGAAAATTCAAAATATATATTTCGTTTGTGACGCAAATTACTTTAACATACATTATGTTAATCAAAATCGTTAGAGCCATTTTTATAGCATCAAGGTTAGCGAAAAATGTTCCCGTAAAGTGTAGTTGGGCTTGGGTACTTTTCACGATAATGTATTGTCCAATCCTTGGAAGATACAGAACATAAAACAAAGTTTGGTATTTACCGACATTTCTTTTTTGAGTTATGTAGTCCACACACACACACACACACACACACACACACACACACACACACACACACACACACAGAGCTGTTTCTATAAATGCTTCTTTTGATTTTGGGAGGTACAAAACATGCATTTCCGCAAAAACCTAATGAATTTGTGAGTGGAGCCAATACCTTCTCTATCTATCTGAGTGTTCTACTCACATGACTTTCTCTAGCTGTTTCACAAAATAACTTTTGCTACAAAAGATTATTCTTTTATCTAATAAGATAAACATTACAAGAAATAGTCTTATTACGTGCTTCTTTGTAAGTAGAAGAGAAATTAGGAAATACACTTGGCCAAAGTGTTAGTCAAATCTTTTTTTAATTCAGTCGTTAAGTGAAACAATTGAAATTCGGTTGTCTTTGATTGCTAGGGGTAAACAAAAGATGACGACAAGAAATAAATATTTCCATTTGAGAAAAGTTTAAGTAGCAAAAAACGGAAACCAGTAATTCGGCAAATCTCGGAAACGGTTGATGATTTGAATATATAACATAAATGGTGTGTTTTAACTCGATCTACATTGTTTGGGTAGTAAGTTTTTTCTACCTCTTACGGTTTACCAGTTATTATCCAGAATAAACAGGTCTACAGAAGCCATTCACAGAAAATTCCAGATATACATTTGCTTGCCATGAAAATATCTTAAACATACGGCATTTTAATCAATATCTTTAGAGCAATTTTTGAGAAAATCAAACTTTTCGGAAACTGTTCCATGTAAAGGGTAGTTGCAGATAGGAGGAATTTCTCAAAAATCTTTTAGTCGCATCCTTGGAAGATAGTAAACCTAAATAGCAAGTTCAATAGCAAAATCTATTACGGTGTTTAGCCGATATTTCATTTTTGAGTTACGTTGTCCAGACACATGCACTGATCTTTTTCTAAAAATACTCCTTTTGGTTTCAGAGAGCTCCAAAACATGCATTTATGGTGAGATCTAGCGAATTTGTGGGTTGAATAAAACACCTTCCCTATCTTCTATGTACTTATACTGTAAATTCGTGCAAGAAGGAAACAATAATTAAAAGCTTTACACAACTATACATGGTTGCATATAAAATGAACCAATAGGGTAGTTCTAAAAGTTTTGCAAACGGACGGGGGAATGGAATTTAAAAACAGAATCTTTCAGCAATTTCTAAAAAAACATCACATACACAACCAACAATAAAGTTAAGACTGGGGCAGTGGAACGCTTCAACAGGACCCTAAAGACCAAACAAAATATGGAGATACTTCACGACCAAAACATAGATAAGACATGGACGTTCTGCATAAGCTGGTTCAATCTTACAACAGGTCCTATCATCGATCCATTAAAATGACTCCAAAAGACGTTTCCGAAAATACATTCTCGAGCTGTAGCAGAACCTGCACCATCCTTCCCCAATTTTCACCCCAAAATTTAAGTTAGGCGATCACGTTCGCATTTCCAAAGAAGAAAATGGACCTTCGATAAAGGCTATTAATGGAATTGGACCGATAACATTTTTCAAGTTTACAAGTTTGTCCGTAGCTCTCCCGTCGTTTACCGATTTCGAGATTTGGCGGGCGAACTTATTGAAGGATTCTTTTATCCACACGAACTTCAACGCATGAGTCTTGCTCTCACTTACAAGGTCGATAAAATTCTTGCCACCAGAGGTCGCGGTGCCAAAACGGAGATGTTGATCATGTGGAAAGGTTATCCTCACAGATTTAACTCCTTGGTCGAAGCTGCAAGTATGTCGCTGCTATGACTGCTGGTGTGTCATTGCTTTGATTCGTCGAGATCCATTTTCTCTCACGCTAACCAGCAATGTATCTATTGATCGTTTTTCGGACAATACGGCAATACGATTCTCCAATTACTTACCTGAACGATTGGTGTTGCAGGGTGAGTGGGAGGTGGTCATTACCAAATTGAGATATCCGCTTCAGTTTTACAATCTAAGTACGACCTGCTTTCTCAAAGGAACTCACAAGATCTAACTGCCTGACGGTTGCGGCTTGATTCACTCTTGGGTGTACTTCCGCAATGTTGTTGAAAAGAACAGCACTGCGTTTTTTGCAACCATCAACAAATTCATTCATACTGATATCATTGTCCAAAAGTTTTTCTGGTCTAAAGATGGCAGAGTATGCGTGAACCATACCATCGTCGAAATTCAATCAGACGAAACACCCTCCGAAATACAAAATCAAAATTTTCAAAATAACAACGTAGTGGTTTCAGAAAGCGTAATGCTTCACGAAAGGGTGTTTGTCAATAAACTTATGAGCGACAAATCCTCAAGTCACAAACCGTCAATCCAAGAACCGTCCAAACAAAACGAACTACCCGAACATACATCTGAATCTGCCGAAGAAAAAACTTCCGTAAACACATCTGAATCCAGCGAAGACAAAAAGCAACCCTCAAAAATAAACCTACTTAGGCGTGTGGTTACTCACGCAGTTCTATCTCCAATGGCAGCGCGAGTGTTTGATTGCTTGCCTGATACGACTTGGTGCGTTTTCCAAAGGCTACCTACTTGATGAATCCCATTATGGGATTTCCTTACGAAGTCTTCGTCTATTGCATATCGTCTCTCCCCAATGGGTTGGAAATTTCTTTGTTCAAGTTAAAGACAGTACCGTAATCGAAGTCGAACCCGAAGACTCTAAGCGTCCTCTCCATGGAAAGGTCTTTCTTTCCTCAAAATTAGGTTGCTTTGTTTCGGCAGGATATTAACGTCATTAACATCGATTTAAGGGACGGTTTTGGCAATCACATTCCATTTGTCGACAAACTTTCTTCTGCTTTAGTTCTGTCTTTGAGATCGAAACCATGACCGTGAGCCATACCCTTTTTCTTTGCCACTATTTAAATCAGACAGGGCAAGGTTCCAACGATTTTGTTCTTTATAGGAGTTCTCATTTTCAAAAAGGTAGTGGTTTATTCAGTGCTCTTGGAGGTTTGTTTCAAACCCTATTCCTTATTATCAAGGGTGGAGCCAATTTGGTCGGTAAAGAGACATTAAAATGGGTTGCAACAGGCTTGCTGAAATTTATACATCTTCTGCTACACTTGAGAGAAACGGGAACCAATTTAAATCGTAAAGCACAGTCAGAGATCGATACCATGTTGGTATCGGGCAAAAAAGTGCCTAAAACGTTTGCGAAAACCGAAGCCTATGTAACCTCGCAAAAGTCTCACAAGATAAAAGGAACGCGAGAGACTAGAAAGAAGCAATCTAAAACCAGACGCTTTCAACGTAGGACATCTTCACATCATGAATGGGACCATTTTCATGGACACGAAATTGGATTTCTTCAAAGAAATTCTCATTCAAACCAATATCGGAGAATCTAAAATCGTTCAACCCTAACCTCAAAACGCGATCTCTCAAAATTCTTCCATTACGATTCACTACTCTTTTAATTATCTCGAGCTATCGTGTGCTGTTTTCGAAATTTTCGTTCAAATTGTGAATCAGCACGGCACTGGGCTTGATGCAGATACTAAAGTCACGCTGGTTAATAAACCCTGAATGTTCTGTTTAGCCAAGCCAACGTTTCCGTCAACAACGTTAGCTTCTCCATGCCCCAGCAAGGCTACTCTTATAGAACGTATCTTAAAAATTTTCTCAACTACTCTTCCGATATCATGAATAACCGTTTCCATTCGTCCCCATAGTTCAACGACAGTGACAACGTCATCAATAACGCCGGACTATTGGTTGGAATAAATTGTAATTTTTGCTAGTCATTTTTATATTTAGGTAGGCTTAGCGTCTTAGCAAGGCAGTACAACTCATCGGTTGTCTTTCTCACGGTTTCTTAATCAAGATTTACTACTGGTCAATAACGTGGAGTTCAACATCAGGCTATCGTTTTGTCCCCCCGAATTTCATTTCATATCCACTTATCCAGAATTTAAAGGATATATCAAAATGTTAGCTGCCAATCTCTAAATTAAGAGAGCATGCCCCCGCCAGCCATCAAGGCTGCACATCAGGATGCCTTTGCCAAGGCCAACATCAACATTTATTTCAAGTCATCGACTATCAAACTCTTAACTTAGTTTCAGGAATGTCTTCCACCTCATTTTCCAACATTCTCGTCGGAAAGGTATCCAGGCTCATCACTCACCAATAAGGTTCATTCCGGTCATATTTTAAAAATCCTTAACTTTTAACATTTCAACATCGCAACCTTGCACCCTCGGTAAATAGCCGCCCCGTTCCCTCTTATCACCTTATTCTCGACTTTGACCAAAACTTCTCTCTCAAATCCCTCATTCTTGCTTTGGCTAAGGTACTTAATAACAAAGCGAATAACATCTCATGATCTGAATAGGCCAACGAATTCATTCTTTTCTTCCCTGACCTCACGGCAGAAATGTTGGCTGACCGTAATTACATTTCGGGTCTACATCACGGTAATATTGGTATAAAACTTTAATTTAAAAAACCTATCTCCGAACCCGTTTGTCATCACGTTATCTCCGAAATTTACAGAAGCGTCCAATTTGATTTCAATAGATCTATCTTCGTAACATGAACACCAATCAAATTTATTCCTGTCTACGCAAATACCCGCCACTTATCGACGTATTTGATTTAGGCGTTTGTTTCGTCCTTGTTTTGTCTTCACTGTTTATACGCAATTAACTGTTTTTTTATTTTTCAGGGAATCCGTGTATTTCCTCAATGATTCTTGCACTAGGTACCTCCCTACAATCACCTCGCACGGTTCACCGTCACCATCGCCAGATGTTAACTCTCTCCTCGAACCAGTGGTCGGATTTCGTCAAAAACTTGAGCACAAAGGATTGACGCCCATTTTAACTCAAGACCACCGTCTTCAAACGAAATCGCCTCAGATTCCATTTCGCTTCATTTAAAACGGTTTTTTGACAAACTCGTCATCGTCTTCAAACATGTTGGTCTTGCTCTAAAGGGCCAAGAATGGAACAGCCTCAAGATGATCTTCAACAATCTATCTACGAAATAATGTGACAATTCGGTTTCAAAGTTGTAAATGGTGACTTTACCAGAGACGTTGTGCAGGAAAATTGAGCTGGAACTTCCACAATTATTGGACAACCAACAGCATCCTCCACCCACTTGTCTCAGCTCAAAATTCCAACTCCGTTTCAATCCTTTTCCCCACCCCTTCATTCACCTCCCACTCAATTTCTGTATCCTGTTTCCCCTCCATTCCCCTCCTATAAAGCTTTACTTCCTACTCCCCTCCATCACTTTGCCTCCTGTTGTCGCACCGTGAAGAACATGCACAGGGTGCTCTGGGATCTCTCCAGCAGAGAACAAATCCCTCACATCATCGACGTCAAAGACCTTCATCGCAACGTGCCTACACCGTCTATATACACAGTATGGGTGGAAACCGACCTTAGGCTGCAAGATGGTAGGGAAGTCTTCCTACCGTCGGCCTATAGTGACCTCGACGAAGATACGCTCAGCCACCTCAACGCTGCTCCTTTCAACATCATATCCAAACAATAGGGCGCTTTCCAAACACCAACGACTACCAGAAACACATATTGACCTTCATCGAAGTATCCCATCCGGAGTGACGTGCACCGCGGATTACTTCGATATTGATAAGTATCCCTTCTTCCTGGATTAGTTTTCATTTTTTATCCTGCTTTAATATCTAAATGTCTACATTTTCTTCTTTCATTTATTTTTAGGTCATAACTTCATGGCCAGACTCGATGTTTGCAGACATAGACGTTCTTGGTAACTCCGTCGATCGCCAACCCTTTCAATTGGTTTCCACCATTGGCAGAGCAACCGGCTAGAGATCTGGAGATCCGTGGTTCAAATTCCGGCTATGACATTGAATTTTTCAGTCTGACTCTACCTATCCTAATTTTATAATGTTATTTACTTGTCATAAAAAATACACGGACAGGATGTATGTAGTGGTAACTTAGTACTTAATAATGTAATTAGAATATCCATACAACCATCTGTATTACAGGTGACCCAGAATTCAACCTTACAAACTGGCAGAATTGTAGAGGAGTTCAATATACACATTTTGAGATAGAAACCTATACGCTATGGGTTCTAAATTCTGTGTTACAGCATAAAATGTAATAAGGATTAGTATGCCACTGATCAAACCACAGTGGACCTGTCGTGAACACCTGGATTTCGGAGGTCGTTGACAAAGTGAAATTATTCAGTGCTATCGTAGGCGTGTGAGCATCGATGAAGATTTTCAAGGAGTTGAAATTTTAAGCCTCCATCGATACTTTTATTTTTATGTTGTCTTCTTTGTATTTTGTATTTAACCGTTTCTATTTTGCTACAACATTATCATTGTGTCAAATGATCTTTAAATTAAATAAAAATGAAGAAGTACTGAAACAAGTATCTATATAACACTAATTGAGAATTATGTACTAGTCAGGAAAGTGCATTCAGCCATTTCATCTCTACATGAAAGAGACTTTGGGAAATATTATAATATCCGAGGCACAAAATTCAACAGGTGACAACCTGCAACATCCCTGCTGAGGTTGCAAATACGAAGAAATGAACCTCGTTCTCTGTCAAAAATTCCAGGAGTGTTGTGAACCTTGCTACAGGCAGCTCGTGCCAGTAATTGTTCATTTGATTCAACGGACATTTGGACATTTGGCAAACGACATTCTTAACCATGCACAATGGTACCACATGGTACCAAGAAGCACATGAGCTCAGAAGTTCGCAGCTTAGATTAGCGTAGGATGTTATCTCCGTTTCACACTTTGTTGAAACAAGTCCTTTCCTTACACATAACGGGTATACTTTTACAATATGAACAAATGTTTAATAATTCATGGTTCACACGGTAGTCACGTGTGGCATAAGACAATACTAGGGCGACTAATAAGTCCCAGGCCTCTCAATGAAAGCAGCACTTAATTTTTTTTTTTTTTTTTTTTTTGCTTTAGTTCTCAACATAAACCTCCAGAAAGGCTACATTTGTCATATCGGTGTTCTAATTAAATAAACCATCTCTGTAGTGTGATTTAGCAAGGTATTGAAAATAGCTATTTACCGCATTAATGAGCTCCTCGTTGCTGTGAAATCTTCGTCCTCCAAGAAATTTTTTGAGGTTTGGGAACAGGCGGTAGTTTCTGGCTGCTAGATTAGGCGAATAGGGTGGATGTTCAAGGAATTCGAACTTTAATTCGATCATTTTTCCCATTGTAACAAGTCTTTTTTTTTTTTTTTTTTTTTTTTTGCCAAATGAGGTCTTCTTCTTTTCACCTCATCACTCAAACATTACAGTAAGCTTGCGTAGTAGTCACGAGTACTTTTACCCGTTTTCAAGTAATCAATGAAAATAATTCACTGTGCATCCCAGAAATCACTTGCAATAACCTTCTTAGCTGACAAAATTGACTTTGCTTTTTTGAAGTTGGTTAACCCGGCGCAATCCGCTGTTTTGACTGTGATTTACTTTCTGGAGTGTAGTGATGTATCCAAGTTTCATCCATATTAATAAGGCATCTCAAACATTCACTGGGATTTTTACGATAGACCTCCACATTCTTAACAGAAACAATTTTGCTTTGCAACTTTTGATCAGGTGTCAACAAACGCGGCACGCATCTTGCATAGACCTTGTGAAATCCCAAAACATTGCTTAAACTATTATCTGCTCTTTCTTTCGATATATTTACGGCCTCTGCTCTCTCAAACAACTTTAATCTGCGGTCTTCCAGTACTAAAGGATGAATTTTTCAATGATATCTGGAGTTGTCACTTATACAGGGCGTCCAGAGTGAGGCTCATCACTAGTGCTCGTACGTCCCATTTTAAACTCTGTAACCCACCTTGAATATGATGGGACAGAATCTTTCAATGTACTGTCCATTTCCTCCTTGATTTCTTTAGACGTTAAGCTTTTCAAATGGAAGTATTTAATCCCTGCTCGTTTTTCCAAATCCTGCATTTTCGTGAAAACTCTGAATTTGTCTTGTTTAAAATGTTGTCATTCTAAAACTAAACAAGCTATTGAGCTGTAACTATGGATACAAGATAATCTAGAGTTCAACTTTACAATGCTAACGTCTAACTGGCCTAGTGTCACCATATCTGTGTTAGGCCCGGTCTTCTTATTTTCAGAAACACAATAATATCTACATACAGATTAATTTAAACTACCGCTGTTCGAATCCAGACAACAATCAGTTCTTTTATTCCACCCCAAAACCACAGTTCAGTTACTACGTTTCTAAGCATTACATTAGATACATGTTTTCAACAAACTTGTTGTTTTATTACATTAATCTAAGCAGGTTCTTTACAATTATTGCACTTAATAATAAACGGTACGTAGATATCATTCACAGTCTTTTGAAAGTAATTCCTACTGGAGGGTTTATCGTCTTGACTTCAGAAATATAAACTAAGCATATTAGAACTGTGTATCTATTTGAGAAAATCAAGAAAATTAAAAAACTAAAAACTAGAATTTTCAAAGACCGGTGCGAATTTTGTGTCTGGGGGTTCGATGACTAACACCATACCGATTCAGCCATAAGTACGTTAGAGCAGAGCACTCTCGCTAACTGCATATCACGTGAAATCAACCGAAATGTTATCTGCGTCATTCACTCCCTAAAAGAACAGGCAGTTTTGCCAAAGTTGCAAGTCCAATAGTTTTAAATATCAAATAGATTGTGCACCAATAATGCGTTCCTCCGGCTACTGGCATACAATTGAGGCATTCTGAATGAGAATGGGACACACACGTGCACATTCTTTTAATTTATGGCCATTTTGGTGCGACCTAGTAAACATGCCATAACATTTGACATTTGGCAAAAGGGACAGTAGGTTCCGTATCCCAAGCTGTTTATTTAGGACCCGTCTACAATACTGCCAATTTGTGCGGTAGGATTCTGGGACACTCGTATTTGTTGTAACATTCATTGGACATTGCTGCAACCTTGTTCCGCTATTCACGGAACGCTTATCTACGGATATTAGTTCAAATTTAACTATCCACACCATAGAAATAACGTTCAAGTGCTTATCAAAGTTTGGCGGAAGAAATTCATAAGTCATAGGAATGAGTCTTTTCGAGGAAAAAAAATAAAGCACATTCTCTGAGATAATACAGTTGTTTTTTGTATAGCATAGTTGTCTAACATGGAATATTTGAGAACATTTAAATAAGTATTTCATATACATTTTAATGGGCTCTACATTTGTTATACAGTAATTTTTGTTTTTATGATTTCGAAGTTTATAAAATTCAATCAGAATGAGAAAGACTTCACAAGGTATTCACAGAAATTGCAATATTTTTTACTTTTTATTTGTAACCTCTACATCTAAAATACAGAACATTTAAAAACACATATTTACTTTTGGTAAAACAAGAAAATTTAATCTGATATGTTCCATTCACATGACTTTCTTTAAAAACCATTGTTACCAAAGATATTTCCTGTACATGCAACGTGGTAATCGAGGTAAATATTAAGAGAAGTGGATGTATTGGTTCCTTATAAGTAGCAGCGAAATAAAGTACTACAATAGGCTAAAGCGAAGGTGAAATGCCATTCACTATATCAAACAATTGTAATTCAGTTCGCTTTGCGTAGCCAAGTGTGAAACAAAAGAGAGATGAAACGAAAGATGACCTCCCGTTTTGGAAAAGCTTCAGAAGGCTAAAATTGAGAATAACAAGAAATATTTTGGAAACTGTTAACTCTATAACAAAATGTATATGAACATAAATTTTAAGTGTTAACAAGACCTACATTGTTTGTCCAATAAGTTTTTATCTGTTTGTTACGGTTTACCGGTAATGTAAAATACATCCAGAATGAAGAGGCCTTCAAAGGCTATTTACAGAAAATTCAAGGTATTTATGTTATTTGTGATGCAAATATAGTTTATGTACGGTACTTTGATCAAAATCGTTAGAGGCAGTTTTGAGAAAAACAAACTTTTCAACAATGTTGAAAAAAGTAAAGTATAGTTTGAGAGGCGGGGTGTTCTTGAAAATCTTCGTGTCACAGCCTTGGAAGATACTAAACTTAAATTCCAAATTTGGCATTTAACAGTCTTTTCGATTTTGAGTAATTGAATGCTGACTGCTAATGATTGAAAACCCTTTAGTGGAAAATACACGGAGATGAAAAAAACTGCTTCTGAAGTTTCGATCTCCTCTAGGTTAAACTCTTGTAAAGCATCTGCTGGCTGCTGATTGAGAACACTGCTAGTTAAAACTCTGTTTCTGTAGTTTGCTCTCCTCTCGGCTAAGCAACTGATGAATCTGATTGCTGACTGCTGATTGATATCCCTGCTAGTGGGAAACACGCTGTATTAAAACACTGTTTCTATAGTTTGCTCTCTTCTAGGCTAAGCAACTGGTGGATCTGATTACTGACTGCTGATTAAGAACCCTGCTAGTGGGAAACACGCTGTATTAAAACACTGTTTCTATAGTTTGCTCTCTTCTAGGCTAAGCAACTGGTGGATCTGATTACTGACTGCTGATTAAGAACCCTGCTAGTGGGAAACACGCTGTATTAAAACACTGTTTCTATAGTTTGCTCTCTTCTAGGCTAAGCAACTGGTGGATCTGATTGCTGACTGCTGATTAAGAACCCTGCTAGTGGGAAATGCGCTGTATTAAAACACTGTTTCTGTAGTTTGCTCTCTTCTAGGCTAAGCAACTGGTGGATCTGATTACTGACTGCTGATTGAGAACCCTGCTAGTGGGAAATGCGCTGTATTAAAGCACTGCTTCTGTAGTTTGCTCTCCTCTAGGTTAAGCAACTGGTGGATCTGATTACTGACTGCTGATTGAGAACCCTGCTAGTGGGAAATACGCTATGTTAAAACACTGTTTCTGTAATGTTATATCTCTCCTCTAGGCCAAGCTGCTGTGATGTATCTGATTGCTGACGGCACCGTCGACAACAACAGAGATCCTTAAATAGCACCCTCAGATCTTTATTGGCAATGCACATCACGATAGGATGAAAGAATGAATTTAATGTGATCAGTATACTTCCTATTGGTAGTATCATTCCGCGATACTTCACATTCAAATGGAAGGCTACTACATACGAGATGAAAATCGCTGGTGGGTACGTCAAGAAACACAACAAAACTAGCATTAAATTCATTCTTCTGCCGTCCATCTCACGATCCACAACTTCATTGGGTGCATCATGTTCCCGTACTGGAAATCGGGAATTCGCCATGTCAAGGACTGTAACTATAGCGATAGGTAGCATTGCATACACCACAAGGCGATACAGAGGAACTGCTATCAATAAACCTTCCACCCAGGTTTCAATTTCAGGATGCAGAACTACACTCTCTATTAAAGCAGAAACAATAGCAATCATCCACACTCCCAACACTATCCACAGAGAATACTTGTACCCTTGATCGTCAACAACTGTAGTGTTTCCGAATTTCTTCTGACTGATGTATCTCTGAAGGCTGAGTGCTGCAACTAAATAAACATTAAGTGCCATCACGAAACTGCTAAACGTTACTGTGATAAAACACATGACTTCAAGTCTAATTGTTGCAATCGTAATTATCAGTACAATGCTGCCGAGTAGGTAAATAAGATGGCTGATGCACAGACTTTTCAGGAGTATGCTCTGTGGGGTGCGTATCTCTGAATTCATAATGAGCACACTCAGCATCATAGAGTTTAGAACTATTCCGGCAAAGAATATAAACACAAGAAGCGAAACATAAGAAATGAGAAAAGGCAATAAACCATCCATGTTGATTAATGCGTGTATTTGTTCAGAACACTCTTGATGGTACTTGATTTTCTTGGATGCATTTCTTGATCACTGAAACAAAACAATAAATGCGAAAATTAAAATCGAATAACATAACTTTCATTACAATATGCCGTAGTTAATCTATAAATTATTCTGTAATAATTATTAGACAAGAATTCTTAATCAGTTGGTTTTATATTATCTGCACCTAATTTATTTAGAAATACAAAGAATATAAACAGCAACACCCCTAAATCAGGGATGGTCGATAGTGAGCTATACGTGGGATGCGGTAGTCTGTAACCTGCGACGTCACTATGTATTGTCCAGTAATAGTTCGTCGCTCTTTGTGGTGTAATGGCTGCCATGCTAACCTCATATACCCAAGGTCGCAGGTTCTAACCTAGCGGAGGACGATGGCTTTTTTTGGGCGTCAAAATGCTTAGCATGGCTTCCTTCCGAAGGGAAGTAAAGTCGTGGGTCCCGTGTCATAGATTTACGGCACGTAAAAGAACCTCAAGCCTGATAGAGAGGCCTCTGAGCAACATTAAGCGGTCTTTCACACTCAGTATAGAATGGGACACTGAGAACCACAGTTAAAGAGCGTCCATAAATAAAAGGCCATTTCATTTTCATTTCCAGTAATAGTTCAACTCTGCTCCATAAATGTTATTATGTGTATTGCAAAATCAAACTGTTCAACGCAACTCAAAATTTGAGGAAATTGGTTAGAATATTCTGAGTTGGAGCTTTGAACCATATACAAAACTTTGTCTGATGATAACTTAAACTAATGAGTTATGATATGTAATTTTTTTAAAATGTAGACATTTTAGTCTCTAATATTAATCACTTTTACTTTCGCTACTTAGAACTTGATATGTAGAGAATATATTGCACACCACTAGAAAATATTATTTCATTGGAAATGCACGTTTTAGGGTTCGTGAATTCAAAATACATCTTTAGAAAAATAGCTATGTGTTTATGAGTGTGCCTGAACACAGTAACTTAAGAAAAAAAATCGGTGAATAACTAAACTTCATAATTAGATTCAGAATCTTTCAAAGATGATTTTCAAGAATATCGTCCGAGCCCAAACTACACTTTTGATGGAAATATCTTCTAAATCTGTTGTTTTCTAAAAAATTGCTTAAACGATTTCGATTTAAAAACCTTTTGTTAAAGCAATTTAGAGCGTAAATAAAATATGTATATTAAGATTTCTGAGAATAACCTCTAAAAATCCCTTTATTTTGAAAGATTTTCGAAGAACTGGTAAACCGTAAGTTAATAAAAACGTTTACACCCAAAATATTGTTCTGGTTAAAGCATTTATGTCATATACATTTTTTGTGGAGTTAACGATTTCAGAGATATTCCTTATTATAAGTTTCATTTTAAAATACTTAAAACTTTCTCAAACAGGGATTTGTTATTTGTTTCATTCCTGTCCATGCAAAGGGAACCGAATTACATAGAGTAGAGTTTTTAAAATATTTGACTATCGTTTTAGCCTAGTGTATGTACTTATCTACCTTCTACTTATAAGGAAATAAGTAATGAGACCATTTCAGCTAATGTTTATCTTGATTTGCATTAAGTATAAGAATACGTTTTTGTAAGAATAGTTTATTACTGAATAGATGGAGAGATTTATGTGAAAGAAAGACAAGAGATTTTTTCATTAACAATATATTTTTGAACAATTAATATTATTGTAAGATAATGTTTCCCTATTATATTGCAATAGATAGCTACTTCTGCACATTCTGGGAAAGTTGTATTTCTATTTAAACAAAAATTTAGACGCATGGAACATTTTAAAGGTTTGAAAATGTAGTTTTGAGAAAAGCACTGTTATTAAAAATAGTATGTTGGGAAATAGGTGTACTGTACGAAAGTTTAATTGGCTGTAAAACCCGGAGTAAGGGGGCAGCTAAACCTTGATTTTCTATCGATGCCCTAAGGTTCCAAAACTTAAGATGAGACGGTAAGCCAAAAATTGATAAATTTTCGTTTATTTGTTTTTTGCATAATTAAATAGTGCACACTTTTCTGCACATTTCAGTGTATCATTAACTGCAAATATAAGCGCACTTAAATGAATTTTAAAAATATAGCGACAGCTGTCATTTATTAGGTCCATTTCTAAGATTTTTAATAAGTCTAGAACTATTTCATCTAGGATACTGCGAAATGACTTATTTTTTAGTGATTTTGCTACTTGTGTTGGCACAACTGCCGTCTTCATTATTCTATTATCTTTGGAAGTATCCATTCCCTTGAGTTTTTTATTCTATGGCTTGAGTTTTGTGTGCAAACAAATCTACGTTTCCGCATATATCAAACTGAAAGTGTAATTGTGTCAAAAGACGACAAAACTTAAAGGTATTTTAAGAAACTTAAGAACAAGGGCAATAGATTCTAAACCCAATGTCCTTACCTGGAGAAGGCAATAAAAAATTATGTGGCACTCCATCATGTGCAACTCCTCCAAGTGCCTCTAAGAGGAAGTTACAAACAACTTTAAAACTGTTTTTCTCAGAATTACATTTTTTAAACATTTGCCCCATTTTCTATGGAAATATTCAAGATACATGTATGAAACTTTCACAGATTACAAAACCAACTACAGGAAAGCTTTGGATCTACAAACAACAATTATGATCATTTTTATATTACAAATCAAGAAAAAATTAACGGATTAGAAATAAAAATTGTAAATTGCTTCAGACTGCAAATACAAATTTCACTGTAAATCAATAATTTCTGAAAGGACCATATAACACGCTGCAAAACTTTCATGCATGTGCATGTAATAGTTTCAGAGAAAATGGGTTATTCAGTTGTACAATTTATCATGGGCGAAAAAGGGTATACCGTCTCACCTTAATTGTTATAAAAAACTATTTTATATCTTTTCACCAATTGTAGTCAGAATTTCACTCTTAAAAGGGGACCGACAAATGAAAATCCTAAATTCCATATTTTAAAGAAAAACATATCAAATGTTATATATGAGGCAGAATTTAATGTTAAATAAATGGAAGCAATAGAAAATAAAACAATACTGCCATTAAACAATGTTAAAAAGTAATAACACATTATTTTGTAATGAAAGTTTAAGAAATTTATGTAAAAAAATGGCTGCTTCAGGATACGCACGAAAATTGCTTAAAATGGCGTGGTTTACGAAAGTAATATAGCCAAGGTTATTTAATAAATAATAACGTATTGTGATGTACAATATATAGCTAAGAATTGATGTTTAGGAAAGCATATTAACTATATAAAACATAAATAAAATCAAAATATGAGAGAAGAGGGAGAACAAAAGAGAACGAGATACTGGATGCTGTAATTTGTTTATGCATGTAACAAAGCCTAAGAACAAAGATAACAGCCCGCCTGGGTAGTGTGGTGGTAGCGTGTCTGCCTGACATTCAAAAGGTCGTGAGTTCGAATCTCGCTTGGGGTGACTTACCCGGATAAGGTTTTCTTCGGGGTTTTCCCTTATCCTCAGAAGACGAATGTCGAGTAACTTTAACCCCGAGATGATTTGAGCACCATTTCACCAATTTCATTCATCGTCCGATATGACCAAACCAGGTTAAAGGACGTTGAACTACAAAAAAAAAAAAAAATCAGCTATTTGTAGGAACATTTTCATGTAAATTATGCAAATGTATTAATTTTAATTATTATGAGTGTATAAAATGTAAATACGTATTTCACGAAAAGCAGAACAAGGAAATCTGTCGTCCCCATGGTGACGTGCAGATTACAATACTAAAAATAATGACCTTCAAATTTTGTGCTATATGTAAAAATGTTTCAAGGTTCCGGTACACAGTCTACGGAAAAGAAGACGAAGCGACAGACGCTAAGAGTTTATCTCGTAAATCGAGATGTATATTTTGTGTAAAATATTGTATTCTACTAATTATCGGCAATGATTTATGTAAATACATATTATAAAACAGATATTGGGTACAGTTTTATATAAAAGAGGCAAATTTAAGTAACGTGCCTTAATTCATCGCGTTGTTTCAACAATTTACGCAAATAAAAGTTTAAAATACCAAGATATCGTCTAAATTAATTCTCTCCTATAAGAAATCCTACCATCTAAGAAAGGGGATAAAGATTCTTTTACTCACCGACTGAAGCTAGCCAATGTTTAATGGGTAATACGGTCGAGCTGTGGAAGGAAATATAAACGACTCACCGCCGAGAATAAATTTGTAACTGGCTCAGCAATCGAGTCTGGCGTAATTGGTAATTCCAGTTTCACCAACAGCAAGCGTGAGCAACATTATATCCAGCGGCAAATTTAAACTTGTAAAAGGTTTAAATATATACCACACCGAAGGTCCAGGACGAGAGTTCCCGACACCCAGCAGCCCGAGACGCCCTGAGACTACAACCCACAACCATCACCAAACAAATCTTAGCCAACTGCTCCAATGATTTTCGCATTATTAATTAGACTATTAATTATTTAAAGTAGTCCTTTCAGAACTTTTTGATTTTTAATGTAAGAATTTTGGTCTGGATCTTGTACTATAATGAAAGAAAAAGATTTAAGAATATTTTGCATCTACAATTTTTAATTTTTAAACAAAAATAATTATAATATTTTAATGTACACTGGTGTTAAAATGTGCAGCTAACTAATTCTCCCGAAAACACATATCAACTTACAAAACACAGGCCCTAATCTGGTTAGATTCCAAATTTCATTGCAATCTGATCAGAATTGCTAAGCAAGTAAATTTGTATTCAAAGAAAAATTCAGTTTTCAGAAAAGGAACTGAATGGGATGCGGTGCCACTTGAAAGGTATCCACTCTCATGTTTAATAACAACTGAGGCATTTAAAATTGGTGCCGAATAAAAACTTATGCTACTTATACACCGAGAAAGAAACAAACACATTTTCAATAACACAAACAAACAAAAAATTACAAAATTCAATCCAGCATCTCAAATATTCAAATGACTGTCCCCTAAACAACAGCAAACGACCTTGTATTATATCTATTTCTTTAATTTTCATTCATCATACATTGTAGATGTGTATGTAAAAAAGTCTGAAGACTTTCTCTATCAGTTCCACAAATAGAAATATTCATAAAAAAGATTATTCTTATATTTACATCACGCTTATCGAGATAACATTAGAAGAAATTTTCTTATTTCTTGCCTCCTTGTAAGCAGAAGGGCATACACGAGGCTAAAGCGATACTCAAATCTCTTAAAACCTGTCGCTATACGATTGTCATTAAAATTCGGTTCTCTTTCATAGCCAGGAATAAAAAAGAGATATGGAACGGGTGAATACTTCCCTTATGAGGAAGCAGTAGTGTTTAAAACTGAAGCCAATACCAGGGAATGCCTCAGAAATGGTCAACTGCAATAAAATGTATATGGCAAATTGTTTGTTTTGAAGAGATCTATGAGTTTGTGAAGGTGTGTTGAGCAAAAAAAGGTAAAAACTTACCCTACCAAAATCATCGAACTTCCCCAAATTCGATTTTAAGAAAATTTCAAAACATTAGTTTGTTTAACAGTAGTACTAATATTATTGCAATACTACAAAGATTTCTTTTATTTGAGTAGTAAATTTTGGTCTATCTCTTACAGTTTACCAGCTATGCAAACGTAATTAAGAATGAAGTCGACTTCAGAGGCTTTTCCAACAAAATTCAATATTCAAATTCATATTTTGCCATTTAATTATCTGCAACATAGGGTATTTTAATAAAATTCGTTATAGCCATATTTGAGATAAAGCTTTTACAAAATTTTTCCATATAAAGGTTAGTTTAGGGTAAAAGGATTTTCTTGAACATTTTCGGACGCACCCTTGGACTATGCTGAATTTAAATACCAAGTTTGGTATTTAATTGGTTTCTCGCTATATTCACAGTCTCAGACACACACACACACACGCGCGCGGACCATTTTCTAAAAATACTTTTCTTTTTAACTGAGGAGACTCAAAATATATGTTTCCGGTGAAATCACGACATCAATTTTTTGGATGGAATATTAAACCTTCTCTACCCACTATGTACATTGTACAACGTGCTAGTGAAAATAGGTATCAAAACCTCTGAATAACCTTTATTCTAATTCCACAGATGTATGAATTCTGAATGCGCAAACATATTATCCTACAAATAAGACCCAAGTCGTATAAGAAAGTTTTGATTTCTTTCTTTCGAATTTATGGAGCAATCAAGTTTAACATGGCATGCCAAATGATTGTATAAAATGAGAAAAATGCTAACTTACAGAAAAAGCGTTACTTTGAGAACCATGTTTCAACTCTAAGTCCATTTTCAACCACTACATGGAGCACCAGTAAATACCAGCTGTCTCTGTTGGATTTCTTTGCTTACGTAAGCCTCTAAAAGGGTATTTTTAAACTTATTTAGCAATCAGACGTAATCTACTTGGCCATCAGGAGGATAGAATGTCTTTAGACAGTACACATAAAGAGAAACACACAACTCTAAACATACTTCTAATGGCGAGATCCGAATCCGCGACCCTTTGACGGTAGAACGTCAACTTCTTATTTATTTATTTATTTATTTATTTTGGAAAGAGGAAACAGAAAGACCGTTGGACAGGTTAAGGAGTGGCTTATGTAGCCATTGGATGAAGTTGCGGGCTTGGGAAAGTAGTGTCGGAAAGTTAATGGAGATAATTCGGGGTAGGGAGGTTCCGCTGAGCACCCTTGTTAGTACGAGAAATTGGTTGCTAGCCGAAAAGCAACGTCAACGCCAACGACTACATTTCCACACAGACAATTTTCCCTTCTTAAAAAATATGTATTTCAAAATTCAAACCAATAACAAGGTTACTTCCACAACAAAAATGTAAGGACCTAGCTTATGTGTTTTAACGAGATCTACATTTTTTTGTGTAGTAAATTTTTATCTGTCTCTAACGTTTACCAGTTATGCAAAATTCATCCAAGATGAAAAGGTTTTGAAAGGCTATTTGCAGAAAATTCATAGCATATATTTCATTTGTCATATAGATATTTGTTTATTAGGTACTTTAATCAAAATCGAGCCATTTTAGCAGATACTGAACCTTAACACCAGGTTTGGTATTTACTGACTTTTGTTTTTACTTACTCTAGCCCCGTACGTTCAATGTACATAGTGGATAGAGAAGGTATTCTGTTGCACCCAAAAATTCTATGTCGAGATTTCACCGAAAATATATATTTTTGGATCTCCTGAATCCGATTTTTTTTTTTAGAAAAAGCTCCGTGTGTTTTTGCAGACAGCATAGCTCAAAAACGAAAATACCATTAAATACCAAACTTGGTATTTAGGTTTAGTATCTTCCAAAGATGCATTAGAAAATTTTCAAAAAATCGTCCCCACCACATATATGGACAAATTTTAGAAAATTTTGATTTCTCCAAAAGGGCTCCAACGACTTTGATTAAAATACCATATATTAAAGATATTTGTATCCAAAATAAAATGTATATCTTGAATTTTCTAGAAATAATCTCTGAAGACCTCTTTGTTCTGGATGAAATTTTCCGAATCTTGGTTAACTACTGAACCGTAAGAGATAGATAAAAATTTACGGTTCAAAAAATGTAGATCTCGTCAAAACACACAATTCATATCCTTTACATATTTGTTGTGGGATTAATTGTTTCCGAGATATTCATTGTTATTGGTTTCAGTTGAAAGATATTTATACTTTTCTCAGACAGGAATTGTCCGCTTTTCACTCCTGGCTATGCAAAGAAGTTTATCTGCTTACTATGTACGTGGTGCATATGCAGTAGCGAAAGTAAAAAGCGACCACACTTCTGAGTAGAGGTTGTGCGACTAACGCAATTTCTTTGACAAAAAAAAAAAAAAAAAAAAAAAAAAAAAATGAATAGTCTTCAGAGACTATTCCCAGAAAATTCAAGATATACATTTTATTTGCCAAGTAAGTATCTTAAATATGTGAGATTTTAATCAAAATCGTTAGAGCCGTTTTTAAGAAAAACAGAATTTTCGAAACTTTTTCCATGTAAAGGGTAGTTTGGGGTGGGGGGATTTTCTTGAAAATCTTCGTGTCCCATCCTTGGAAGATACCAAACTTAAATACCAAGTTTGGTTTTTAACGGTCTTTTAATTTTTGAGCTATGCTGCCCACAGACACACACACACACAGAAATGTTTCCAAAAATGCTTTTTTTGGATTCAGGAGTCTCTAAACATGTATTTCCGATGAAATCTCGATATCGAATTTTTGGGTGCATTACAATACTTTTCTATACACTATGTACATAGTACGTATAGAGAAAATAAATATATATATATATCATAAATTATGTGTTTTAAAGAGATATAGGTACATTTCTGTTCTAGTAAGTTTATCCTTTACGCAAAATTCTCAAAAATCAACCAGGCTATTCCCAGGAAATTCAAAATATACAACTCATTTGTGATGAAAACATTTTTAATATACGGTATTTTAATCAAAATCGTTAGTCATTTTTTGAGAAAATCAAAAATTTTCAGAAGTTTTTCTATGTAAAGAATAGTTTGTGGTGGGGGGATTTTCTTGAAAAGCTTCATGTCGCCTCCATGGAAGATACTAAACATAAATACAAGTTTGGTATTTGAGAGTCTTTTTGTTTTTGAGCAATGGTGTCCCCACACACGGATGTTTTTCTAAATGTTTCTCCGGACTCAGGGACATACCTACTCTAGTTACAATGTATATTGTGTGTTCATAAGTACTATAGAGAGTATAAACGATGTGCGTTTACTTGACTACTCTCAAGCTGTACACAAACAAAGAAAAGGTTAATATTTTATCTACATCGCTAATCGAGATCAACATTAGCAGAATTAGTCTTATTACTTGCTTTCTTGTAAGTAGAATGGAAACAAGAGAATTGAATAGGTGAAGGTGAGAGTCAAATCTTTTAGAAGCTCACCACTATATGTAGATAATAATTGCAATTCGTTCTCTTTTGCATTCCCGGTACTAAGTCAGCAGAGATGAAACGAAAGTGCACAAATAGTTTAAAACTGAAACCAATAACAAGGAATATCTCGGAAACGGTTAACTTTACAAACAAATCTTATATCTACCATTCACATGACTTTCTCTATATCCCTGCAACAAATTATTCTTAAAAAGCTTATATTTCTATTAACTTCATGCTAATGAGTAAATCATTAGCAGAAATAGCCATATTACTTGCTTCCTTGTAAGTAGAGCTGAAATAAGGGAGTACCATAGGTTAAAGTGATAACCAAAGCTGGTTGCTATGTCACTGAAGTTCCTTTGTTTGTATGGACAGCAGTTGACAAATTCCTGTATGAGAAATGTATAAATTTTTAATAGAGGAAACCAAAAATAAGGAATGTCACAAGAACGACGAACTCCACGAAAAAAATATGTATAACATAAATTGTGTATTTTAACTGCTCTACATTTTTGTGTAGTAAGTTTTTGTCCATCTCTTACAGTTTAGCAGTTATTCAAAATTTAGTAAAATTCATCCAGAATATACTACTCTTCAGAGGCTATTCCCAGAAAATTCAACATATACATTTTATTTGTCAGGTAAATATCCTTAATATACGAAATTTTAATTAAAATCGTTAGAGCCATTTCTGAGAAAATCAAAATGTTCGAAAAAAGTTCCATGTAAAGGGTAGTTGGGGGTGGGGGGATTTTTCTCAAAATCTTCGTGTCGCATCCCTGGAAGATACTAAACTTAAATACCAAGTTTGGTCTTTTAGCTACTTTTCGTTTTTGAGTTATCGTGTTCACAGACACACGGACACACGGACACACACACACATACACACACACACACACACGGACCTTTTTTCGAAAATGTTTATTTTAGATAAAGGGGACCCTAAAACATATATTTCCGGTGAAATCTCGGTATCGAAGTTTTTGGTGGAGTGCAATACATTCTCTATACACTATGTACATAGTGCGTATAGAGAAAGTAAAAATTATATAGGTGTATTGGTGTTTCAATGACATCTATAAATTTTGTGTGGTAGCTTTTTTTTCTATCTCTTTACAGCTTATGAGTTATACAAAAGTCATCAAGAATGAAGAGTTCTTTAGAGGCTATTTACAGAAAATCTAAATATACAATTTGTTTGCCATGAAAATGACATTAACATATAGTATTTTAAAAAACATTTTAGAACCATTTCTGAGAAAATACACATTTTCGAAAAAAATGTTCCTGTAAAGGGTAGGTGGTAACAATTTTTTTTTAAATCTTCTTGTCCGATCCTTGGCATACCTACTGAACCTAAATACAAAATATAGTATTTATCCGACTTTTCTTCTTTTTTTTAATGATGCTGTCCACACACACATGCCTACACACAGACACTCACACACATGCACACATAGATGGACACACACACACAAACACACACATGCACACATAGATGGCCACACACCTACACACAGACACTCACACACATGCACACATAGATTGACACACACCTACACACAGACACCCACACACATGCACACATAGATGGACACACACACATACACACACATGCACACATATGTGGAGACACACCTACACACAGACACTCACACACATGCACACATAGATAGACACACACCTACACACTTACATTCACACACATACACACATAGATGGAGACACATCTACACACAGACACTCACACACATGCACACTTAGATGGACACACATCTACACACAGACACTCACACACATGCACACATAGATGGATACACATCTACACACAGACACTCACACACATGCACACATAGATGGAGACACATCTAACACAGACACTCACACACATGCACACTTAGATGGACACACATCTACACACAGACACTCACACACATGCACACATAGATGGCCACAGAACTACACACAGACACTCACACACATGCACACATAGATGAACACACACACACACATACACACACATGCACACATAGATGGAGACTCACACACAGACACTCACACACATGCACACATAGATGGACACACACACATACACACGCAGACACTCGCGCACATGTACACATAGATGGACATACACACATACACAAAATGCCCTTTTACTAAAAATGCGCTTTTTTAATATATTTCTGGTGAAATCTCAGTATCGACTTTTAGATTGGAATACAATACATTCTTTATCTACTGTGTACATTGTATATACGTTCCAGAAAAAGTGAAAAGAGTACTTAAGGAAGATACATACATACCTACAATGTAGATTAACTCCTGATGTTCACTACTTAAACTGTTGAAGTGATCAATACTTATATCTGTGTCACAATTAAAGAATTTAAAAGCTCCCTAACAAATGTAGAACGAGGCGCGTCGCACTCCAAATTGCATACTAGCGCTTATTATCTAGAAGGATACTTTTTCCCGGAAGTAGAACCCAAACTTCCTTAAAAGGAGATGAAATACGATAAGCAAGCGATTCGTAGAGGAGGAAGTTGTTAAACACAATTTTTTCCCCTCGTAAACTTTATTTTTTAATTTATCTATCACGCAAATGTAGGCAGAAAAGATATTGGATTCCACCCAAAACTGTCATACTGATATTTCAACGATACATGTTTTGAGGATCCCCGAATAAAAAAACGTTGTAAGAAAAAGGTTCGTGAATTATTGTGTCTGTATAAACATAGCCCAAAAGTTAAAATTCCCTTAAATACCAAACTTCATATTTCAGTTCAGTATCTTCCAGGGGTGCTAAGCGAATATTTTCAGGAAAATCCCCCTACTCCCAAGTACATGTTAAATGGAACTCCGTTCTAAAAAAAAGTATTTGCTTAAAAATGGTTCTAACGATTTTGATTAAAATTAAATATTTAAGACGTTTCATTTGAAATGAAGAGCATGTCCTGCATTTTATGGGAATAGCTTTGAAGTTCTCTC